>JAQMRL010000004.1:14211179-14621179 GCA_035578175.1 Catonia carolina
TTTGCATTGGCAAGAGAAAGTTGTGTAAGTGTTTCACACCACATTTTTTAGGTAGATAATTGATGTGATCACACGTCGAAATAAGCATATTTTTTCACTCAGTGAGGAAGACGATGGTAAACCACCTAATTCTTCATTTAATTTCGTAAAGATTTTAAAGGTCCAAACGAGCCTTTCGGAATGACCTAAACATTTAAGGAAACCCGGACTTTGTAATGCTACAAATGCTAAAGTAAGGAACATTTTTTATTAACAACCATTCAATGTATCACCTTCAAATTTTTACCAGCGTTTCTTTAGTTCTTTCTAAAACTTATGACCAAAGGATTTGAAAATACTGTATTCGTAAAAAAATTAAACATTTAATTTTTGTATGACATAAGCGAACACTTGCGATTTTGCATCATTTTTGGTATGAAAAAAATTATTTCATCCACATATCCTCTGGTCATAAGTTTCAGTCTTATGATATAAAAATACCCTAATAATTTAAAAAAATTATATGTAACGGTTTGTAAGAAAATTCCTTTAATTTTAAAACTGATGTTGATTCACTTGTAAGAATTTTTGGTTTTACCGTTGCTGACTTGCAGTGCTATTCAGTCCTTGTAGGAATTTACTGATCTTGGTAAATAATATAAAAAAACAACTGATTTAAGTGTTAGTCATGTACAGGTGAATTGGTTAATATTATTGTTAAAAATAATGTAGTAAACATGCGCTGCAGCTGCTGCTACAATTTGAATTGTCATTTGTAGTGGATGAAGACATTAATTTGTTATTAATTTGTAAACTTGTTCTTATGTTATTTGTTTTTTTTTATATAACCACCGTATACTTGAGTTTTTGGTTATTTATCGTAATAGATAAGATATAGTTCTGTATTTGTATAAAATTGAATAAATCAATTTTAATATTATTATTATTAATTACATATTTGCGGGAAATCAAAAAAAACTGGAAGAGAGTAACAAGAACTTAGTCTTACCGTGAAAAATTCGAGTTATACAGTTAGTCACATAAGTTATCATACTGTTCTTCCAGAGTTTTTCTGGATAATTCTTTTTCCTTCTAGCTTTCCTTTCATAATCAGACATTGGAACTGAATATTGAAACATTAAAACAAACGAAAATTAAGAAAATTTTAACTTGAATGTGCAAAAACATACCGGAAAAGCTGGATTAAAATTATTTTTATTTATAAAAGGAGATTATAAGTAATTACATAATTATTTTAAAGAAAAAATATGGAAATTTAAAAAATAAAATAAAAAGAATTGTAAATTTTTTTGGGTCCGGGTTACCTTAAAGAACAATTGTTTACGAGATTAAACATAATGTTTTATTAGTTACATTCAGGAGGAAAAGTCGTGTGGATGTTTCACACGAGATTTTATTTAGTACATGATTGTGTACGTTATTCAATAATAAATGTTCAACAGTGAATGTTACTGAATCATTTTTATTTAAACGCTCAAATAAAATATGTATGTTTGAATTTAAAAACGAGCGGATGGAGTGGTTACTGAGAAAGTTTTTCAGTCGTTCACCAGTTCTATTTTGTTATTCTACTTATTCTTCTTCTTTTGCTTTTTTATACAAACATTCAATCTGAGTGTATAAGAGAAGGGATGAAAATATAAGAAAGGGTGTTTTTGCACACCATTGAAAGAGGAAATTGAAGAAAGAATGTTTTTCTTTTCGGAAAATTCCTGATAAAGAAAGGACATGAAGAAATGGTAATGTAGGTAATATATGTGGTGTCACAAAAATCGCTATCAATAAATGATATAAAAATTCGGTGTGTAACATTCACACGAGTTTCTCTTGTCAATGTAAATAATGAACAATGTATTAATCTATGTTTAATCATGTGTAAACTATGTAAAAATAAAAATATAACCTAATTTTAATCATGAGTGAATGACGCTAAATGAAAATCAACCTTTGTAGAAATTAAAAATACGGAAAATCACTAATTTACGCTAAACTAAGGTAGGTAGTAAAAATGCTTGAAATAAAAGTTGCAGCTTCTTTAATTTTCTATAATTTTTATTATAAATAATTTTTCATTGTAAAATGCACACTAAGGCCACAATCTAAAATAAAAACATTTTTACCGATTTTGATTAGCAAAATACAAAAAATTCGCTGATTAACCTTAATTTGAGCGTTGTAGAAAAAGTTGTTGAGTCTTTAATTTCCTACAAAATTAATTTCACTTGTGTAGTAAAATGCAAATTAAGGCCGTAATATTATAAAAACCATTTTTCACCACGAGAGCGCAGCTTTTCAAAGAATTAAGCCATTTTTGAAAAAATCGCAAAAAGTGAAAAATTGCACGAATAAACTACTACTTTCGTGTACCCGATTTTGATAAAATCTTTTGTGTTGGGTATCGCTGTGATGCCTAACTGAAATTCCAAGTTTGAAATTCGTACGCTATTCCGTATTTTGTTCGCGCGCGCGCACACACACACACACACACACACAGACCAATCACTAAAAAAAATTTTTTTTTGAGGTTCAGTGGGCCTAAAATCGTGTATAATCGGTGAAAACTTGATTTCGAAAAGTCGACATGAAAAAATACTTTTCCTTCCCTGTATAATATATTCACTTAGGGCAAGAGAATGTAAAAATGTAAAATAGTTTATGTTACAGTAAAATAAAAATAAACTACAAGAAACCACGGAATAAAAACTCCAGTTTTTGGTTTTAGAGGTTCATGAAAGCCATTTTATCAATAGAAATCCGGACACGAGACTTTACCATTCTGAGAATATACGTAGATAAATTTTGCCTATACGAGGCAGGTGGACAATTAAATTATTTGCACTCGAACTCCTGGTTCTAGGGGTAAAAAAATAGTTTCGTTCTTATGACAGCCAATTAAATGACTAAAAAGTCATTTTTTATGACTTTTTACAATAGAACAGAGGTAAAAGTTGTAAAATACAGTAAACATAATTATTTTATTACACAGCTAGACCCTGTGGTGAATGAAATAAACGTCTCATGTGCATGGTGGAAAGTATATGCTTTTCAGAATATCTGGTATGCTGATAAGAATACATTCCCACTCAGTTAGGAAGGCAATGGTAAACCACCTCACTCCTTAATTTACTTAGTAAAGCCTCGACAGATTCAAACAAGCCTTTCCGCTGATGACCTAAACAATAACAAACACAATATGGATAAATTAAGAATATAAAAAAATTCAATAAAACATGTGATACAAACCAATAAGAAACAACCTACGCAGAAAACAGTGAATTTTATATTTATTATATTAGATACTGAAATAAATAATAATTGTAGTGTATTGTTTTATATTATTAAATTATGAAAAAGAAAGTATGAAATGTGATAATAATTCAACAAGTCTGTTAAAAGTTAACCCAATTATTATAAACCATAATATAATATTGGACACACTCCAGTTCCAGGTATATTGTACCTTTAAACTGGACTATAATAAAACAATAACGTGTCAGCTAATATTACAAAATAATTCCGTTATTTATTTAACACCGAGTAAGCGTTTGCTAATATTTATTTCTCTCCATATGTAACAAACATAACGCTTTTCATAATAAGTACATACACGTTGTACAATAAGTAATATATTTTGTAATAGATTTGTGACTCTTTTTGTATTTTGTTCATCAATAAGTAAAAAAGTCGAATATTTTAAGATTGCAGCATTAGTGTGCATTTTACGACACAAGTGCAATTAAACAATTAAAGTTAATTAAAAAACCTAAAACTTTTATTTCAAGCTTATTTTGTAGAGCCAATTTTAATGGCAATTAATGATTTTCCGTATTTTTAAGTTCTACAGGGTGTATTTTCATTTAGCGTCATTCACTCATGATTAACATTAGGTTATGCTTTCAATTTATATTGTTTACTAATGATTAAATATAGTTATATTTTTCATTTTTTACATTAACAAGAGAACATCGTATGATTGTTTTACACCGGATTTATTTTGTTTAAAAATGTACATATATAGATTTTTTAACACACTATATAAGTTATAAAATATAATGTAGCTTATAAAGTATAAAACAAAATAATAAATTATAATTGTATTGATTTTATATTTATAGTTTATGTATTTGAAACGGTTTCGTAAGTTTTTTCATAAAATCTAAAACAGGTTTTGTTTTTTCAATTATAAAGTTTATCTTGCAATATTAGCAACAAAAATAAAATAGAATAAAATAAATAATTTAGATCGTTTTATATTGTCATAAATTTTCAAAGGTTGGCAAAACTTTTCAATCGTATATAATATAATGTTTACGAACAATACTTGAATCATATTTATTGAAATATTTTTTTATTTTGTTTTAAACAAAACCAGAACCAGTATTAGTGAATGTACGTACATGAGCAATGTGTGCCAAAGCCGCCTTTATGGCGTAGTGACTAGCGCAGTGGCTTACAAAAGGGAAGGTTCCGGGTTTGACTCCCAGGTAGGGTCTCGAAAATGTTACCCGATGAAACCCACCGTTACAGTAACGAAACCCACAGAAGTTGCTAAGGATCAAGCTGTCGATGCGACTTTAAATTAACTAAACAATGAGCTAAATTTAAAAAAATTATGTATTCTTATAAAACAAATTTATCGACGATATAATGTTTTCTAAGAGGAAATAATTCAATATGAAAGAAGTATGTAAAAGTAAGAGTGATGTACAAAGGGTGTTCCAAAAAGCTAGGAGTGACGTTCTTATGATTAAACGGCGTTAACTAGAGGCATGAGGCAGTTTAGATCTATTGAGTAACTCATTTGCTATCATTAGAATGTTCAATGAGCTAAATTAGTGAAGAATTCATTTTTTTTAAATTCCTAATATGTGTACGTTGCAATCTGTTCAATTTAGAACAATAAGCAACCCCATGACCCAATGAGATGAGGATGATATGTATGACGTGTAAATGAGCTGTAGTCTTGTACAGAATCAGGCCGACCATTCCTGAGAGAGTATGGTGAATTGAACCCCAACCATCAAAGTACACCGGTAACCACTGTCTAGCATTCAAACCCGTATAAAAGTAACTACCTTTACTAGGATTTGAACCAGGTACCTTCGTCTCTGAAAATCAATTCACATATTGATGATGTTTTTTTGTGAAAAGAGTTGAACACCAGCACCCTCTGGATTTTAATATTATTTTATTTAACATGGAAAATTACAAGAACATGGGAGAAACTATAAGTTTATATTACTGTAATATTATATCGTTCATGATTTGATTTTGAGGCGAATTTCTGGTAAATGAGACTTCTACAGTCAAAAAATGCAATAAGACTGATTTTTTCATCACGCTTTTTCTTGGCTTTTGACGAGTTAACGGTCTTTCACGATGAAATTTCCGTTTTGAAAGTGGGTCAAAATATCGAACCCAATTTCTATAGCACGTTACAACACTCCTAAAAAATCTGCGTCACCGGTCATCAACTGGTGACCCAGATGGCCAATAATTGTAAATACGTACGTGGTAAGTCGTTTGTTCCCTAGTCAGGAAGTATAGAACCAAAGTCGAATAAACACGCCACATATGCAAATTCTATGTGAAAATGTGGTGAATGAAACTTTAAAATGTCAAGGAAAGAATGCTGAATATGCACTGATAAATGTCGGTCAATACGAATAACGGGCGCCAAAGTACCAATGTTTTCCATCATGTAAAATGAATTAAATGTTTATGAAATAAAGAATTGAAATTTGAAATGAAAACTGAAAAACTTTTTAATGAAATGAAAAATTAACTAAATTAACAAATTGAACTTTCAATATAATTGAAAATTGAAACTGTTTAATAAATTTATTGATGACACACTTTTTATAATACTAATTATTCTAATGAATTTACTGTTATAAATATATTCATTTGTTATCTAAAAATCTTTTTGAAAAAGTTATTTAATAATAATTAATGAGCTCATTTACAAATTAAGTTATTATTGATAGATTGCTTGCAGTCCTCTGGTTTCTTATTGTTCATTCATCGATCAGGAATGAAATGGGGCGTCGATGCATTGTTGCACTTGGTTTTATAGTCTTTAACAAATTTATTTTATAGTCTAACAAATTTATTTAAATTTTATCTGCATATTTTAAAATAATGAAAATCGTTTCAGTTGGTTCCATAATTAAATTAAATCTTGATATTCGTGTAATTCCTTTTAATTCTTTTCTAACTGGTTCAAATTATTTATTTAAAACTATGCTATCTTTTGTTTTCTTCTTCTTCTTCTTTCAAACAGGGTTTAGGCCATGGCCTGTTCCGACTCACATTCAGCTTATATTAATATTTTTAGAAAACAGTTCCCTCAATATTAAATATGTAATTCAGTTTGATTAATATTTTATCAATGATATATTTAATTCAATCTTATAACATTTGTTTTTTTTATCCTTATGGTAATAATCATTGCCACCTTTTCCGTGGCCTGCCTATATCTCTTTTGCCTACCGGCTGATACTTGAAAATTTTTAGTGGAAGCCTATCGGCCGACATTCGTTAAACATGTTCTTTCCATTGTTGGCGATACGATGCAACTATCTCATTCAGGCAGAAGATGTTCAGCTCCTTCCTTATTTCCTCATTCCTGCTGTGATCTCTCCTGTCACAGCCCTTAGTTCTGCGAAGAAATCTCATCTCCACTGCCTGCACTTTACTCTCAACTGGTTTTGATGTTACCCAAGATTCACTACCATAGAGGAGTATTGGAGCTGCCATTGTTTTATAAAATTTCATTATTGTGTTTGTGGTAGCTTTTTTCCCCAATGTCCTACTGATACTTCCACAAATCATTTGGAACTTTGCTATTTTCTTCTCCACATCCATTTCATCTTTGTAACTTATGTGCTTGCTTCAAATTTAGATACTAGTAGTATTTGGCTTCTGGAATATTTTATATAAAATAATATATTTTCTTCTTATAATTTATCTTGATATATTTAGTTTTTGATTTAGACTAATTTAAATTTTAATTAGAAATTGTTTATTTTTGATTACTATTATTTATTATTTAAAATTATTCCTTGAATTTTCAAAAATTGATTATTAAGCTGGATCTTAGATCAACGATATATTGGAGCATAGACTGCTATTCTACAATTTGTAATGTCAGTTGACAGCCGACCGCGATCTCCCGGAATCAATTTGGCTGACTCTCGTTCATCAGAAAACGCTTTGTAGCAACGGAAACTTGTGCTGTCATCCAAGCAGTCTTCCTCATAAACATCTTTGATCTCGTTCACGGGATTAACAAACAATAAACCCGGACGAACACGATAATAAGTAAATCATAAATCGTTATTTTCTTAGTTCTGCACTCATTGAAAAAATAAACAAATAGCTAATAAACAAAAGAGAACAAATAGCCGGAGGGTATCGAAAAACACATTGACAAATATGACTGTTGACCACTTATAGATACTGAAGTCACGAGATTGCCTTTTGCGTATGGATGGGCTATGAGGAAGGGAAGTGAAAATTTGACAGTACTGCCAACCTCAACAATGAGACACTGCTCGTACATTTCACTACCGTGCAGTTTCTACATACATTTTTTTAAGCTGTGGTTAATTCCGAGAAAATGCTTTCTTCATAAACCTTATAGGAAATAAATGTGACCTGTAATATTGCCTATAGCTTAATTACATGACTAGAAATTTTTGATTTACTGTAATTACCAGCTACCTTATTCTATTGGAATAAAATTTTCTACGAATGAATCGCCTACTTTACTATAGCTGTCACCGGCGTCTTCACTACCAGTCTCACTAGTATCTACATACCGTTCTTTTTTTACCAGGTATCAACAAAACTGTTGAAGAATAGCTTCTTCACGTCTTTAATTACCTTCTTTATTTTTCAAATTGTGGAAAGAGAAACATCACATTAATTAGCCACTCCCTCATGGCTTTTGTTATGTGGCAGGAAAAGGCATTTTTGTTTAGCTTCAACTTCACACCATTTTATTATGCATATTAGATTTCGTTCAGCACTTTAAATAGTCTGCCAACGTTTTCGAGAAACTAAATTTCTGTTTATGGTAACAAACAGTTATATTCGTACAGTTAACCTACAAAAGGTTCCGTGATATACTGTATATGGTCTGGGTATAGTATAAGTTATTGTGTTTGTTGTACTAAAATTAAAGCAGTCACGCATGCGCACTGATGCTATTCCTCTTTACCCCTCTTTGCAAACAAGGGCCAACTCGTGACTCAAATAACTATGCTAATGAACGAAAATTATTCGGCACGACTGGACACACTTTGTAAAGAGTTAAACTTTGCATCTAAGCAGGTTCAGACTTGTCCAGTGGCGTCGATCGTTCATTCAAACGTCACTCACGGTTTGTTGGGACACCCTTTGTGTTATAAGAATTTACCTATTATCTAAAGGCTAGAGATAATATTTGTATAATATCTATAAGAAGATAGCACTATAGAGTTAAGTAAAGATCAGACATTACAAACTGTGAGAAAACAACCGTATCGGTTGGTTTAAGAAAACCTAAGAGATTTAAAAGAAAGATCCTCCGTAAGACAATATAAATGCCCGAAGATAGTAGACGGACAGTACAGGTTACGAGTACGAGAGGAATCTTTGCAAGAAATTAATGAAAATGAAGAGAAAACTATGACTAAAATTCTACGGACACCTGTATACAGGGTGATTCACAAAGATATGCAGAAACTTTAGGAGCTCATTGTACATGTAAAAATAATGAAAAAAGTTTATATAAACATGGGTCCGGAAATGCTTCGTTTCCGAGTTACGGCTAGCGAAAGTTTCGCCCGGATTTCAGCTCACCAGGTGAAATGAGGTCTTCCTGAAATTCTGGTAAGGTAGATTAAGGGGCGAATTCAATCATTTCTTATGGTTTTTGACCTGATAAATTGAATAAAACAGGTCCCAGAACTGTAAGTTAAATAGTTTTTAAGAAAATTAGTCTCAAATGCAAAAAATAGAGTGAAAACACATTTTTTCATCATTGGGCAAGAATTAGTTATTTCACCAAGAAACAGTTAAAATTTTTGAATAAAACATGTAGAAAATTTTATTCTGAACAAACCGGTGTAAATAAAGTACACAGGAAGCGAATAGATGTTTGATTAAATGAATTTTTATTCATAAAAGTACAGGGTAAAATTAACCGGAAAAACAAAGATGAAAAAATGTGTTTTTTCCACTCCATTTTTTGCATTTGATACTGGTTTTCTCAAAAACTGTTTAACTTACAGTTCTGGGACCTGTTTTATTCAATTTATCAGGTCAAAGCCAAAAGAAATGATTGAATTCGCCCCTTAATTTACCTTACCAGAATATCAGGAAGACCTCATTTCACCTGGTGAGCTGAAATCAGGGAGAAATCTTTCGCTAGCCTTAACTCGGTAACGAGGCATTTCCGGACCCATATTTATATAAACGTTTTTCATTATTTTTACATGTACAATGAGCTCCCAAAGTTTCTGCATATCTTCGTGAATCACCCTGTAGAATGGATGACAAATATTATAAACGATACAATTTTTTAAGACACTAAACAATACTTAACCTGTGAAGTAAATGATTTAAGGCGAAATGGTGCGATGGTTATAACTCAAAATTTCGATTTTTGGTTTTTTATGTTTTTCAATAGTTTAGGCCTAGATCTACCAGAAAAAAACATCAAATTACGTCAAAAAATATTTTTTTATGAAAAAATTAAGATTTTATTAAGCTTACTCAGAAAAATTATCATGTTCCCAAGAACGAATATTTTTCACCATTTTATACTGCTTGTTTTAGTGCACAGATAATTTTAGTTTTTAAAATATCTGCATCACTGTTTTGTATTCTCAGCTGTTGGTTTAGCTTTCTAAACAACTGTTGATGGGAAATATACTTGTTTTAGTACATTTTGTTTTTGATTTGTGCCTTCTTGTTTCTCGCGTTTTCCCGTAAATTAAAATTTTTAACACTAGGTACATTTTTCTCAGAACCCAATAAACCTTCCAGGCTGAATTTTTACCAGTTAATTATTTTGTATATCCACATAATTATACCGATATTTTTATGAGTTCCACAGGTGCTCCAAAAATTAGTAATGCGCAAAAAACGTAGAAAAAAATCTGTAAAAATTTTATGTTTTACGTAATATTTAAAAAAAATAGTATGGTCCAAAGATTAAATAGAAAAAATGTCAGTAGCTCGAAAAGAAACCCGACATTATGGTGTGTAAAGTTTAATTTCCCTATATTTTTACCAATCCTATGAAAAATGTACCTAAAATTAGCAAATTTAACATTGGCGGGGTACAAAGTACAGTCTCCCCTTAAAGTAAGAAAAACATTTTCAGAAAATTGTAATAGGCTAAATCGAAAACCATAATGGACTGAATCAGTTTTATTCAACTGGTTACTGACTTTATGGGATTCCATGAAAGCAAAAATAGAACACCAGATTGGCGTAAGAAAAGGTAAGAACTCTGAGAGTCTGGGACATAGAGAGAAATACGGGTTACGAAAAAATACACAGATAAATAATAATACAATTACCAACCAAACTAAAATAGTAAACTTAACCTCTTTTAATTCTTACTCAATTTATTTACCACTTATATTTATTTATATTTGTCATTATTTATTAACTTGAAATAAGAAAATTTAACAAACAATTTTAAATTCAATTTTCAGTTTTAAAGAAACAATTTTTTTTTGTTATCTTCATAAACGATTTTATAATAATGTAAGAGACATTGTTAAGCTACAAAGTCGGGCGCGCACTACGCTATTGGTGGGTTACTACCTTACGACTGCATGTAAACAGAAGCGAAAGCCGTCAGTTATTGGATTCTTTTGAAAATTTCAAACAAAATATCAGGTGTGACTATTTAATCTAATATCTACTGTATGAAACGCTTTATTTATTTATTTTTTAATCCCTTATGGTGTGCGTTGCAATCAATTCATAGTAAGAACAATAACTGCCCTTAATAGACAGGTGGAGTGTCAATTTATTTACACTCAATCTGTCCGTTGCAGGGCTAAAATAAATAGTTCTGTTTCTTATCACATGGTCAGCCAATCAAATGACTGAATCATTTAAGAACAGAAGAGGTAGAAGTGTTAAAGACACTAATCAGAGTTATCTCGTCTGAAAGTAATGAATTTCATTATACAGCCAGACCCTGTGGTGAATGAAGTGAAGGTGTCATTTGCAGAGTGGAAAATCTGTGCTTTTCAGAGGGCCTGGCATGCTGATAAGCGTAATTTTTCACTAAGTGAGGAAGGCAATGGTAAACCACCTCACTCCTTGTTTTACTTAGTAAAACCTCTAGAGGTTCAAACCAGTCGTTCGGCTGATGACCTAACCAACAACAACAACAACAAGAACAATAAGCAACCCCATGACCCAATGAGATGAGAATGATATTTACGATGTTTGAGGTGGTCTTGTACAGACTCAGAGAGTAGGCCTATAGTTAATTGAACCCCAACAATCAAACTACACCCCTAACCCCTGTCTAGTATTAGATTTACTAGCTTTCCTAGGATTTAAACCACGGTACCTTCGTCTTCAAAAATCAGCTGTTCAATAGCTGACTCATTATCTTGCGAAGGATCTTTCTCTGAAATTTCTCTGTTTGTCTTAGACCAGCCTTACTGGTCATTGTAAGGCATTCACTCGCATACAGGTGCACAAGTTTTATCCCAACATTATAGTAATGTCAAATCTTGGCTTGTCTTGAGAGTGCTTTCTTCTAATACAAGTGGTAAGTTCCTCGAACTGGACCGGCTATCTTTCCTGGTCTGCTGTTGCTCTTTTCCTTTCCGCTGGTCTTTAGTTGTATTAACTCCTCGAGGTACTTGAAGCTATAAATTTTCCAATTTTTCCGTGTGTTTTAAGTGAAGCGAGGCTGTTTTGATGTATATTGTGTATTTAGTTTTCTCGAAGGAAATTTGTAGTCCTGTTTTCTCTGCTTCTTCTTTTAACTCAATAATTTGTTCTATTGTTGTTTCCATGTTCCTAAAAATTGATTATTAAAAAAAATTAAATAATAAGTTAAATAATTTTATAGGAATAAATTTTGAATTGAAAGAAATAAAGAGTTCTATCTGTTTTGCCACTACGTGTCAAGATCTTACAGATTTGAAGAAATTGGTGCAGTCAGTTGAACAGAATGCCATATCGGAGGATACCAATAGAGGCTCAAAATTTATAGACCAATTGGTACGAGAGATGTGGGAAGACCGAGGAAGAGATGGTTACCGGAACATGTTCCCTAAGACCAGACCTTGAAGTAAAGAAGAAGATAAATTTTAAATAAAATAATTTAAAATGGAAAAAAGAAACTTAAATATATGATTTGTTCTTCCGACCGCGTTTCTGTTAATAAAATTACGATAGTCGCCTAGTGCGCGCCTACCTTAAGACTGATTTATAATAGGAGAAGAAGATTTGTAGTCGTTTTTATTTAAAAAAAAAAGAATAAATAATTAATGGTACTGCAGTACTAGCTATTTTCTAGATTGGATAAGATAATTCGAAATGAAATACTTACAAGAAAACAAAACAAAGAGAAAAAACTATGCTTAAACAATAAATCTTAACTAGTCTGTTCTGAAGTCTTTGGTGAGCTCGTAATTCAATCTGTAGATTATATTTCTATCGATACGATTCATATTATCCAAGATATTTTTTCAGCCAATTAGTGTAGCATTTTTCGCTTTTTTGATTTAATAAGTTTGATTTTAACTGTAAAATTCTGGTGTGGAACTGTGAACACGACTTTCTCTTTCCAATGTAAATAGTTAAACAAAACCTTTGTTTAATCGTTAGTATAGGCCTACAATGTAAAATTGAAAACACAACCTAATTTTAATCATGAGGGAAAATAAAAATCAACCCCTGTTCGATGTAAAAATACAGGAAATCACTAAAATCGATTCTAAACTAGGCTTTGTAGAAGAAAATGCTTGTAATAAAAGTTGTAAGATTTGTAATTTTTTATAACTTGGATTATACACGTTTGCCGTAAAACGCATATTAAGATCGTAATCTAAAAAAAACTTCCACGAAGCACACAACCTCTCAGAGAGTTTCAACTGACATGCCGATTATCCTACCTTGTACAAGACAATGGAAGATGTAGTAAATTAGGTGATTTTTTTTAAAATATAGGAGCCGTTTTTGAGAAAATCGCAAAAAAGTGAAAATTTTGTTCAAAAAAACTACTACTCCGGTCAACCTATTTGGTTGAAAATGTTGATTTCAGGTCCCCCAATGGTACAAACTTAATTTCTCAGTTTCAACTTGGTATAATATTTCATTTTTGATGTAACTCATTTTGTTTACACACACAAACATACTACGGACGCTCACACAGACCAATTGCTAAAAATATGTTATTTGGGTTCATGGGGATTAAAAACGTGTATTCCTGGTGAAAACTCGATTTCCCAAAATCGGCAATATTACAATACTTTCCTTCTCTATAATATTCATATACGGCAAGATAAAGAATACGGCGATCTCATGACGCAATGAGATGAGGATGATGTGTATGATGTAAGGAGGTGCAGTCTCAGGCCGACCACCTAAGAGAGTGTGATTAATTGAATCCAACTATCAAAGTGCATATAGTATACATAAATTATGTACAGTATTCGAATTTATATAAAAGTAACTACCTTTATTAGGATTCTAACCAAGAAACCTTTTTCTCCGAAAATAAGCTTTTCAACAGCTGACTCGAGTTGACTACTTTACCATTAAACTAACCCGGTGGGTTGTAGATAAATAATTGAGGTTGATCATAGCAAAACTAGCTAAGTGCATGTTAAGCAATTTTTCAGCAGAGGCGGAAACGTATATTGAGTACAAAAGTGTTATATTGGATACAAAATAAACCTCTTATCTTTCGTGTTTAGCATTATTTTAGGCCCACTCTTCAAACAAAGATCTTTTTCCACTTCGTTTCCCCATCTGAGAAGGTCTAATTTTAACCATTTTGCTGTTAAAAAACTTCAAATTTAATACTATTATAAAACGAGAACGTGCTCATCAATGTACAAGAGAACACTGGATAAACAATATTGTCACATGACATTAATCCTGGCATCCAATTGACTGCAATTAAGAGACGAGTTTTGCAGTAACAATCATGGTGAAAAAGGTAAGTTTTGCTACAACACCCATATTTCAATATTGAATTTTCAATGGAAATAGATAATTTTGGCACAACTATCATATTGTGACACTTATTGCTAAGGTCCGTTTCGGGATCTAGGTAATTTAATAATAATTACACTAAGGTTTACAATTTCAAATATTTATTACACTAAAAGAGAACAAAATAAATAATAAACTAATTAAAATGACTTATTACAATAAATAACTTGTTAATCTGCTTAAAATAAATATAATTAATAATAAATAATAAATAACTTAATAACTCACTTAGCTCTACTTACAATCATCTTTAATATACACACACATACAAAACACAGAAATTGAATTCACAATAACTGCACATTAACTTTACAACACACTCACAAAAAGACTTTACACAATACACACACAACAAAGGCAGTATACCAGTCGTCGACCAACATAATGCTCGGAATAGTTAACCTGTATAACAACCCGATGGTCGCTCGTCGAAGATCAAACGGATACTACTACTGGACCGCGCTCGGGGTCTCTTTATATACCTTTTTACAAAGATAGTTCGAGAAGAGAATAGAACAATATGCAAAAATAAAGTACAAAAAATAAAATAACTCTTTATTAATGAGTGCTAGAAAAATCCGTTGTAAACAGGTCAACAATAGGTCTTTTGTAAATAGAAAATGTAAACAATCTGCCCCCCACATAATAGCTGTACACAATACCTGAACTTTTATGATAGCGATAGTTATTACGATTTTTATGAATAGACATACCTTTATGGTTATTAATGTCCTATTGTCAATATTTGTTACTATTGTATGTTGTTATTTTTGTCTTTATTATTCTCTCTTGTTGTTACTATTATTTTCACACTCTATACTATTTCATGAATGAAATTCTGGAACCTTCGCGAACGATCCTTTCCTTCGATCTGTCACAATATGTTTTTCTAAAAATCTATCAAAAAAAATTAATTTACAACCATTAACTCACTTTCCAAAAAATTACACTTAGCTAGTTTTGCTATGACCTCCCTCAATTGTAAAATTAATGTTGTAATGTATTTGTATTTTATCATAAAATCGTAAGGAATAATAATTGTAAAAATATACTGTAACTCTTAAATTGATTCATTCACCAGCTGAGTCGTTAGCGAATACGGTGAGATTTAACTTGAAATAATTTCCAGACCTTAGCCGGGAATGGAACTCGGTATCTCTGCTTAGAAGGGTAGCACGTTAATCAGTACACCATGGAGATAGAGCCATAAGTTTGTATACGAGGGGGTACCCAAAAGTATCCGGAATAGCTCTGCTGTGGGCGGAGCTTGTGCAGTACAAATTCCCGCCACTAGGCTGCTTGTAGCGCTACTCATTGCCAGTTCAATGCCATTTTGTTCGTTGATCTAGCTTGTTCTGTTCTCGTGCAGTGATTGTTCTCGCTAGTGCTGTTTTGTGCTCGTGTCGTTTTTCATGATGGCAAGTTTTAATGAACAACGTGCGGCTGTGAAATTTTGCTTCTTGCTCGGTAAAAACGCCGCGGAAACAGTTGTAATGTTGAACACAGCTTACAAAGACGACGCTATTGGAAAAACCCAAGTGTACGAGTGGTTTTTGCGCTTTAAAAATGGCGACATGTCGATTGAGAACAAACCTCGTTCTGGACGACCGTCGACTTCCCGAACAGACGAAAATGTTGTGAAAGTGAAAGAAATTGTACGAACAGACCGACGACAGACCATTGACCAAATATCACAGGTTAGTGGGTTATCTTGGAGCTCAGTCCAACGCATTTTAACAGAAGACTTGACAATGAAAAGAGCCGCTGCCAAGTTTGTGCCTCGGGTTCTGACAGACACTCAAAGGAACGTCGAATTGAAACGTGTAGTGATTTGAAACAACAGCTTGAAACTGATCCAGATTTCATGTCAAAGATCATTACGGGTGACGAGTCTTGGTGCTATGGGTACGACCCAGAAACCAAACAACAATCCAGTCAATGGAAGACTTCATTATCACCCCGACCAAAAAAAAGTCGTCAAGTCAGATCGAACATCAAAACAATGCTGATTTGTTTTTTTGATGTGAGGGGAATTGTCCATTCAGAGTTCGTTCCACCAGGCCAGACGGTAAATCAAGCTTTTTATCTTGAAGTGTTAAGAAGACTACGAAACAGCATTCGTCGTAAAAGACCTAATTTGTGGCAGACAGGGGACTGGTTTTTCCACCACGACAACGCGCCTGCACACACGGCAATCTCGGTTACCCAGTTTTTGGCGAAAAACGGCATGGTTTTGCTACCACACGCACCGTACTCACCCGATCTGGCTCCGTGTGATTTTTTCTTGTTCCCACGCATGAAAAGGGGCATGAAAGGTCTCCGATTTAACAACGTTGATGATGTCAAGAAAAAAACGACGGATGAGCTGGCAGCCATCACTGAAGAGGAGTACAAAAAATTTTTTGAACAGTGGAAGCACCGGTGGGACAAATGTATTAGTTGTAATGGAGAGTATTTTGAAGGGGATAAGGTTCTTTTGTAAAAAAATTAAAAATAAATAGTTTTAAAAAATAATCCCGGTTTCTTTTGGGTACCCCCTCGTACATAAGTATTTTTGTTATCAGTAAAAAAATGGAGAGATCCATAAAAAAAATATCTAGATAATTCCTTCATTGTTCAAGATAAACTTTCTAGATACTGGATAAACATTCTGTGCAGAACAAAAAAGCAAAACGAGAGATGATAAATACTTAAAGAATAGCTTATTGAAACCATAATACAGGGTGTGACGATATTTATGCGCGCCTGAAATAGCAGCGATGGGGTTCCCATTGCGACATAATATAAAGGACGAGGTAAAATGCATTAGGTTTACTGTTGATAATTTTACTTCCCCGTTTCGACCATTTTTACGAAAACAGAATTAAGGTTCATGAGAGAGATATGGATTTTGGAGGGAGATGTTTATGTGTGTGTGTATGGGGGAAAGGGGGTGTGTCACATAGAAAAGGGAAATAAAACAAAGTGTAGAGGGGAAAATCGTGATTTTTTAATGGAGTGTACGCAAAACGGAAATAAGTTTAAAATTTAACAACTGTTCCGATTTTTACCTCTGGTTAATTCTAAAAAAGAGCTATAAAATATGTAACGCGACCAATACAGATTTTTACATACAGATTTACGTGTGTACGGTATTAATATGCCTACCTAAATTAAAGTGAATGGTAAGGCAAACCGAACTATTTTTCTGGCCAATCTTCAAAAATTACTACATTTCATTAATCTTATGTTCTACTAATCGGTCAGGGCATTGTTCTCTCTTCTTATGTAACTAAAGGGCCCTGAGACTAGAACCTTACTAATTTATAAATAAGTTACCAGAAGTAATACCAAGTGGAAGAACTTTTTTTGCTGTTAATACCTTTAGTAATCAATAAAAGTATGCGGATAGATAGTCTCAAAGAAAATACACATATTTTAATTGCATCCAGAAGATTTTCAAAAGGAGTACTTACAGGACATGTCAAGAAATTCTAATTTAAGTTAGTAAGTATTACCTGAATAAACATTTACTTAAAAGAACAAAAACCTGGTTGAAAGAACTCAACATCTTCTCTATAAACGACTCGGTATCTCAGAATAGAATGCAGTGGTTAGAGCATGTGAACAGAATGAGGGAGGATAGGATATCTAAGCAGACACTGGGCTATAAGCCGAATGGCAGGAGAGAATGAGGGCGCTCTAGAAAGGATGGGCAGATTTGAGAGGTTGGAAACTGGCAGAGATGCCTAATACTTGAAAGGCATAAGAAGAAAAAGACTTAAAAGAACAAGCAGAAAAAAACAGGACTACAGATTTCCTTTGAGAAAACTAAATAAAAAATTAATACCAAAACAGCCTCGTGTCACCTGAAGACATATTATGGAACAATTGGGAAAGTTAATAGCGTCAAGTACTTCGGGGAAAAAATACAACCAAAGACCAGCAAAATGAAAGCGAACACCAGATGAGGGAAAATGGCCGGTGCACTTTGAGGAACTCACCACTTGTATAAGAAGAAAGCACTGTCAAGACAAGTCAACATTAAACATAATAATACTGTAATAAAACTGTGTGTGTGATGAGTGGGTGCCTTAGAATGACCAAGAATGCTGGTCTAAGAGAAGGAGAACAATTTGAGAGAGAGAAAGATCCTCCAAAAGATAATAGATCCATAGATATTAGACGGTCAATATAGATTACGAGGTCGAGAAGAATTATACAAGGAAAATAAACGATTAATGGAAACTTTTAGAAAAAGAAGACTAAAATATTACGGACAGCTTTATAGAATGGATGACAACCAATCATTGACCAAACACATTTTTCAGACACAAAACGATAGACCTAAGGTGTTGAATAATTGGTTTAAAAAATTGGTTGGTCAAAAAAGATACTAAGAAAACCGGAATAAATGGAGAAAACTTTTAATGAATTAAACCAAATTCAGACTACTGATTATGGACTATAAGGGCTTCCATGACGAGCAAAATCAGAACACAGGATGGACAAAAGAGAGGAGAAAAGCATACAGTGAACGAACGCTGAGAATGTGGGCTGCAAAAAGAGATTCCAGGAACCTGTTGTCACCTCACGTGGTCTAAAATTGGCCCTATACGAGGCAAAAAATATAGTGGGTGAGTGGGGGGGGGGGAGAGAGAGAGAGAAGAGAGAGTAAAGGCTGACCTATCAGCTGATTAACTGATTTGACTCGAAAGCTAACTAACAATAAAATGAAGATTTCATTTTAGATCTACGAGAAAATGATTCCAACTTACCACCCCATTGATTTTTACTTTTTTTTAAATACGTATATTACATACATTTAGTATTTGTAAAGCTTTGAAAAGATTTCATAACGTTTGATACAATTTATAAAGTCAGGGATAAATTTTATATAATTTTATTTTTCAAAACTTGTTGAATATAATTAATGTAGATTAAGATAATATTATATTGAGTAATAATAATGTTAGTAATAAACCTAATAGCAGTTCAGTTTAATAAGTTTATCTTGGTAGTTGTAGTATTGACAAACTGGGTGTTCACAAAATTCTAGCAACTCCTCATAATATAAATTAGATTAATACACGGAAATTTCATGGTGTATTTTAAGTTATGTTTAATTATATTTGTAAACCTCTTTTCTTTTATTTTTCTTTTGAGACCGCAGTGGATCACTTGAGTCAGTTTCTGGGCACTCTCTTCTGGTTCTTTTCTTTGATTTTCCTCCAGTATTCTTTCATTCTAGCAGATATTCTTTGCCTTGATCGCTTTCCTGCTTTCTCTTTTATGTATCTTCCCTTAGAATCTAATATTTTTATCTTTTAATAGTTTCAGCTGTTCAGTTTTATTTTCTAGATATTCGAAGGTGATACCCAATTCTTCCATATCTTTCTTGATTTCTCTTAACTACATTACTTCTGTCTTTTTCTGGTAGAGTTTTCTGATTATTTGGTTTGTGATTCTATAGTTGGGTGTTCTGATTATATGTCCAAAAAAAGATATTCTCTTTTTCCTCATCGTATCAGTTACCGATTCGATCTCCTGTAAACCTCTTTTATTAGATTTTTTTGTCATAACAGACTTTTCTGGATGATGAGAAGCAGGACAATAGCTCCATTAGCTTATAAAGAACCAACTTTAATACTGCAAGGCAACAGCTACTGATATTGGTCAGCCCTGAGTTATTTTATTTTCTCAGTCACCACCATATTTGGTGATTTTCCCCAATCTGCTACTGATGGGAAATTACCAAATTCATACAAATATAAGTGACATTCCATAGAAAAAGAGACCTTACCTTCATCCAATTCACAAGTGAGGTTATGATAATTTCTTACAGAGAATTTAATTCTGAAAACAATGATAATTTTAATTTTTTTTTGGTTATTAATAAAAATGTTACAGTAATTTAAAAATAAAGTTTACAGGACTCCCAAGTCAATTTTTGCAATTTTGCTTAACCTTTACAGTGACCTATTAACTTTGACGTCCTAATAAAATTAGGACGTCAAATTCTTACAAAAAAATATGGCAGCGTCCTATTATCAAAACGTCAACAGTTCAACCAAAAAATACCGGCGTCTTCCTTTTATTAGTACTACCATGACTAAAAAATTCATCGAATTTTTAATTTTTACTCAATTTTTATAAATAACATGAAAAAAATTAAAAATTGGATATTAGAAACTTATATCACAGTATTTTTATTTTTTACAATATATAAATTATTTTTTGTGACTTTGTGCACAATTAAATTGTCTTTGAAGTGATATAAGTGAAATTGAGTAACATAATTTTTTAGGGTGATTTTTTTTAATTATAAAGAAAATTTTCACAAAAAACATTTCTACCAATAAGGTTTTTTTTAATACGTACTTGTAAGAAGTGTGTTCCAAGTTTATTGTCATACAAGATCAATTCATTATAAACAAAACAAAAAAATTATTAAGATATCTTGAAAAATAGCCATGTTATGGATAGATACCTGTATAAAATGCTACAAATCGCAAAAAAGTAGACTTGAATTTCGGTAGAAACTCACAATATTCTCCTGGCATTGTGAGGGTTAAAAACCCATACCTGTTTATGATTACTTTGCTTTCTTAATTAATTTTCTTTCAAGTCTAGAGTATTTTGTAAGGCTTAAATTTTTTGCGCTGTTTTTTAGGTGAGAGACTGATCAGGTACTCAAGAGTAAAAAAATCAAATTTACTGTGAAAGACTGATGTGTGTCTCTCTGAAATTTCACTCGTGTTTCTATAAAACATTATACGTATTTTATAATTAATTTACTTTGGGAAATGTTTCAATAAACTACATATATATCGATGATGCGTCTCTCTATCAAGCAGTTGTTCGGCGAGTGGTAAACTTGAGTACCAGTCGTCTGCATAGAGGCACCGATCAGAGTCAACTTTTACAATGACCAAGATGGACCTAAAATGGATATAGATTACAGAAAACGTCTAAAGTTGAAGAATATTCTAATGTAGAGACAGACATGAGGAAAAGACGCCTTAAATTCTATGGCCATATAATGAGGCTTCCCGATCACAGACTAACAAAAAAAAAATAGTAAAATACGTAGCATCCCTCGTTGATGGAGGAGAATGGATCCGAAATGTTAAAAAAGACTTGGAAATGGCTAAGATTGTGAAAGAAGACTTGGACACAAGAAACAATTTTAGGAGGAAGGTTGAGAAATGGGAAGTTAAACCAGAGACAAAAGCTCCGAGAACTGGAGTAAAGTGGAGTGAAGAAAGAAAAGCTAAATTCTCGCAAGGAATGAAAAACTGGTGGGCGAATAAAAAGAACAACAAGAAACCCCAAAACTGAATCATCTTTACTTAGCATCTTCCACTTTGGGAGTTTTACGACTAATAATAATAATAATATTATTATTATTATTATTAAAACATGTTTAATAATACAATAATAAACTATAGTAATAGTCAATATTATGTAATAGTAAAAAAATAAGCTATTAAGTTCACCAACTCATTTTTGACTCGATCGGATCAAGTAAATTACGAACCATGACTGGGAAAATGTTTTTTTGAACTCATTTCTAACAGCTCGGATAGATATTCAATGCAAACGAGTATCCGATCCGTCTTACGATTCTATTAAAACACTATTAGGTGAGAGACGGATCAGTCTCTCAAAAGTAAATTTTACAGATCTGGTGAGAGACATATAAGTGTCTCATGGGAGTCAACCTGTTAAGAAACACTTGTTTACGGGAAATTACAATTAAAGTTGGTAAATATTTTAGTGATAATATAAGTATATTTATATTATTATTTATTTTCCTTGTTTTTATCAGATGTTACGTCTTACTTATGGAAAAGTTTGTGCTGAATCCAGAGATATTTCAAATAATTGATATTTGAAATAGTTAAAATCCTGTAGCAAATTTTTTGAAATCATGGTTAAACGTAAAAATTCACGGACGGGCAAAACAATTAAGTTTTTATAGTAATAGTAATAGTAATAATAATAGTAATAATAGTAAGTAATAATAATAGTAACAATAGTAAGTAATAGTGATAGTAATAGTGTTTATAGTAATTTTAAAATACAATAAAGATAAAACATTACTAAATGATTTTTTTTTCTTTTAACGAACTGAAATTGAAATAATACTAAGGAAACTAATCTAAAATAAAAAGATAATGATACTGGAAATACACCTAAACTAAAAGTTAACATTATGAGAATTTTATTGATTTTAATATTTCAAGTGTGGAGACAGCAATCTGGAGTATTTTCTTGGAAGGATATTCTCCAGTGCTTTTCTACTTTTTTCATGTTTTTAGCCAGAACTTTTAGTTTTTTTTTTACGTATCTAACAGAAGAAGGTTCTTAACGTCACCAATAAGAAATACATTGGAATTTATTTTTTCTATTTGACATCTGTCTACTTTTGTAAATTAAATCAGGTTTAAAATTCAAAATAAAATAATATAGGGTTATTTTTATATAAGAATAGAACAAATAAAATTTTAAACAAAAAAAAAACAGAAAATGTTATTTTTTGACCTAATTTCAGGTTTTTTGCTCTCCTGAAAATTTTGATTAGTGAAGATAAGGTCTATTTTCCTACGGACGGTCACATTTTTAGAATCTTTGGTTCTTCTGTTGAAAGCTCCTCCATTTATGGGTTGGGCTGTTAGATTCTCCAACCTAAACTTAAAAGCAGAATAATATCTATGGACATGAATTTCTAGAAAATTATAATACCTATAAAATATATTATAAATATAACATAAAATTATACATAAGTATATAATATAAGTATATAATATAAAATTAAATGACTGAATCATTTAACAACAGAAGAAGTAGAGGTGTAAAATACATTTGTCAGAGTTATCTCCTCTGAGAGTTATGAATTTCATTATACAGCCAGACCCTGTGGTGACTGAAGTGAAGGTGTCATTTGCATAGTGGAAAATATGTGCTTTTCAGAGGGCTCAAAATAGTGATAAGCGTACTTTTCCACTCAGTGAGGAAGGCAAGGGTAAACCACCTCACTCTTCGTTTTACTTAGTAAAACCGCTACAGGTTCAAACCAGCCTGTTGGCTGATGACCTAAGCACAATATAAAATTCATAAGAGGAACTGCTGCTGCTATTTGGTAAGGGAGACCGTTTACTCCGTTGAATAGCTCAAGAATACAAATACATCAGTAAAATGAGTATAGGACACGCGAGAAGGAGATGGTTTCCGGAACAGGCAGAGCAGCCTAATCCAAGAAGTGAAGAAGAAGAAGAAGAAGAGTAAGAAGAGGAGTTACTAGAAAAAAAAGTTGTCAGTAATTTAACACGGGGGCTTAAACTACAGAATCAATTGAGACGTATGAAATCTAAATTATGGGGCTCACCAAGCCTATCCAACATTGAAAACATGCGAAGATTTCAATGAAAAATTTCAGAAAATCACACGATCACTTTGATACGTAACAAAACTCATATTACACAGAGATTAACACATTCTTACAGTTCAACAAAAAATCAACAAATGCTGTACAAAAATATACCAAAGAAGACTCGAATCACACACGAATTACCTTGCCATCTCACTCTTAGACAATTTAAACGATAATCCTCGACTTAAATGAAGGCATTTTACAGACTTTTTAAATCTGACAAGACAATACACAGATTAAATCCATGAAGTCCCCCTATTGGGAGGTTTTCTTCAGTGGGTTAGTGGTAAAATCGTCGTCACGAATCACCTGTTTAACAGTTGATCTTCGGAAACGAAGGTTCCTGGTTTAAATAGTAGTAAAGGTAGTTACTTCTACACGAATTTGAATACTAGGCAGTGGTTACTGTTGTACTTTGATGGTTGGGGTTCAATATTAACACGCTGTCCGCCACACTAAATCTTGTGACACAGCGGGGTCATCGTACTTTTTTTAATGTTTTCACATTTTATTAATTTTTCTTGCTATTTTATTTAATTTCAAAAAGTAATTTTTTTGTAAAATAAAGTTGTGACACACTTTTGGATCACATGGTCTGATGGAAAGATTTTACACCTCAGAGCCATAACCATTTCTGTGCCACAATAAAAAATGTAATAGATAAATGGGTTTAGTTGCAAAGTATTCTAGACAATTTCTATTAACCAAAGTAAGCAAAAGAAATAATAAAATTGAAAAGAATAGCAACATTTTAGTACAGAACAACAAGAAAAACTCGACAAAACAAGAAAACTCGATAACAAGAAAAAAAAGAAATAGTATACGCAATATCCTATTATTTAAAAAAGGCTTACTATTTTGAACACAAGAGAGTGTACTATGTTACTCTCAAAAACCGAAGCTTTTGAAACAACATTAGTAATACATGACTTAAAAATTAGTAATGTACTGTGACTCATTTTTGATGCGCATGGCCGATTTGTGCGACACATAGCAGTGAACGTATTAACCATACTCTCTTAGGAATGGTCGGTTTGAGTCTGTATAAGGCTACACTTAATTTATAAGTCATATATCATCCTCATCCTATTAGGTAATAGGGTTGATTATCGTTCTTAAACTGAACAGATTTCAACGTGCGTTAGGGATTAAAAAAAATTGTTAGTTTTAACCCTTTCAGTACCAGTACGTCGATATATTTTACGTACCTATTACATCCGGTTTACCGGACGGTCTTAAGTTATGCAAAAAGTGCTAACGTCCGGATAACCGAATATTTAAAAAAAAAATTTTGAACAAAAATTGATGGAATAATGTATTTTGAAAACGCCTCCGTGGCGTAGTTACTAGCACGCTAGCCTACAAAGCGGAAGGTCCCGGGTTCGATTTTCGGCTAGGGTCTGGAAATTTTAACGTTAAAACTTCCGTAAGGTACCAAAACGTATAGTAGTTGCTACTGACCAAGCTGTCGATGCGACTTTAAATAAAATAAAAAAAATAATATTTTAAATATTTTTAGTGTTAGACCGATTTCTTTTTTTATGAACTCAATAAAAATTAATTTTAACAGGAAATTAAATTTTTCTGTAACATTGAAATTTGGGTTGGCAATGGTAG
The DNA here is from genome assembly GCA_035578175.1 of Catonia carolina. NCBI lineage: Eukaryota > Metazoa > Arthropoda > Insecta > Hemiptera > Achilidae > Catonia > Catonia carolina. The sequence continues at coordinate 14,236,462 of JAQMRL010000004.1, forward strand.
GCTTACGCCTGCAAGTTTTCGATATAAGGGCACTCACCCTTATTAAAATTAAATGGCACTTCAGATCAAACTTTTAAATATTGTTTCGGCACTGAAAGTGTTAAATAAGTAAATAATTATAATATTGACTTACTATAAATTGTACTTTGTTTAAATTCCGATAGATAAAACGGTGGGATTAAGAGAGTTAAATAAATATCTTAGGAAATAAAATAAAAAACTCTTGACGTTTCAAATTGTTATGCAGATCGTTAAAATATTACTTAAGCGTTTCATATTTTTGTACACCCTATAAACATTACGTTGAGATTTAACAGCTTACGATGCATTTATGTGCATTGAAAGAGTTGCAAGTCTAGACTCCCTTCTCTTCGTCTGTTCCCCTTTTTCCCCCTTTCCCCCGGTGATTTCTGGTTCATTATCTTTGTAGTAATTGATGAGGTATAACCCTGAAAGTAAGAGTGAATTATTGAGCGCCATAAATCCGGCTTTAAAACCGGGGCACTTTCTCCCGCCTACGCTTTGTCTTAATATTTGCCCTCAAGTCGTTTCTTGTTATTTGCAATAACTAACCGGGAAAGTAAGTTGAACTTAAACTACTTCATGTACTTTACCCGTTATCCGTACGATAAATAGCCCTTTTCATATCGTTGCGTCATAACACTCTAGTTATACCAATTATCTGTGTACACATATGCAACAGCTCTCACTCACTCGCTCATCACCTATTTTTTAACTTCCCAATCTCTTACATCACTGAAATTCGGGAAATAAGTTTTTAGGGGTTAAACTAAAATATTAAAAAGTGAGTCTACTTCAAATGCTTTTGTTTTGTTTTTAAAAATATTAAAAACCTTTCTTGGGTTTATTCTTTTTATTAAATCTTCTTGGGTTTATTCTTTTTATTAAATCTTTTCCTTCTTCTTCTTCTCCTTCTCCTTCTTCTTCTTCTTCTTCTTCTTCTTCTTCTTCTTCTTCTTCTTCTCCTTATTCTTCTTCTTCTTCTCCTTCTCCTTCTTCTTCTTATTCTTCTTCTTATTCTTCTTCTTCTTCTTCTTCTTCTTCTTCTTCTCCTTATTCTTCTTCTTCTTCTTCTTCTTCTTCTTCTTCTCCTTCTCCTTCTTCTTCTCCTTCTTCTTCTCCTTCTTCTTCTTCTTCTTCTTCTTCTTCTTCTTCTTCTTCTTCTTCTTCTTCTTCTTCTTCTTCTTCTTCTTCTTCTTCTCCTTCTGCTCCTTCTTCTCCTTCTTCTTCTCCTTCTTCTTCTTCTTCTATAGAAATACAGAAAATTACTTTGACGCTAAACTAAACGTTATAGAAAAAAAATCAGGTGAGAAATACTCACACGACTTTCTCTTGCCATTGTAGATAATGACCTATGTAACCCATGTTTAATCATGAGTAAACAATGTAAAATGAAAAACATAACCTAATTTTAATCATGAACTAAATGTGTAAATAAATAATAGTTAATTGTTTTAAGATCGAAGTAAGTGTGTTGGTTATGTGTTGTACCCAGCTCCCAAATGAACTTAGGCTTCGGTGTTGTAATATTAACACAGCTGAAGAATTTTATCTTATAAAAATCCCTTTCATGAGACAACGCGTCTCATGGGGGATGACGATTTTAAAAAGGACTTACCTTTGTGATCTATGGCAAAAATTATTAGAGACTTTTATTTCTACTCTTTAAGAGAAATTGAATGACACTATTTTTGTTTCCCAATTCCGACTTTGATTTTTTGACCTCCGGTTTTAGGTCACTTCTGGTCAAAACCAGAACTTGAAACCCATGATTCTTAGATCTATTCTTCAAAAGAAGTCGAATTACACTATTTCTTTTACCAATTGGATACCAAACCCACTAAACTTTTGTGTAGATTACAAATCCGAAAATCGTTTGCTGATATCTCTTGTAGTTTCTGACTTAGATTTCTTGACTCCGGTTTTGGGCTACTTCCGGTCAAAACCGGAATTTCAAACTCATAATTTTTAGATTTACTCTTCAAGAGGAATCGAATGTCACTATTTTTGTTACCAACCCCAATTTAGGCCCACTAACTTTTTTTTTAGATTACGAAACCGAAAACCGTTTGTTGCTATCTCTTGTAATTTCTGACATCTGGGTGTAATGAACGGACGGACACAGGAAAATAAGAGATGACAATTTCAAAAATGTCCACCAACAAAACAACGAGAAAGCAAAACTGATAAACATTTAATATTGTATCGAAAAGTATATGGAATTTGAATTAAGAAAAAATACTTTTTAAAAGAAAAGTATTTTTTTATATTCCCGCTTTTTCCCCCGCCCATTTTCCCGCCTTTTTCTCTGTAAACTCATACCCTTATTCTTCTTTCTTTTGTTCTTTTTTGCTTTAGATTCTGGGTCAAAGCAATAATTTTTCATAGCTGTCCAACCCATCTACTTTTATACGGCATAAAATATTTATTATGCTTCGTTCTATATTATTATAATTTATAACATTATCATCATTCATTACTTGTATTTAACATTAACTTTAATTTTAAGTTGAAAAAAAGTTATTACCAGAACAAATCATCCATTCTTACATTATAAATCATGTTATTTAATGAATTAATTTTTTTTATTACATAATTTATTACTAGTTTTATTCTTAATTTATTACAACTTTTCTTTTTTTAATTTTATAATTTATTTTTCGTTATGCTACTGTATCTACTGTTTTCTTTTTCTTTTCTAACACATTTTTTATCGTTATATTAAGTACAAAAATATTCATCTCGCTTGTATTTCATCTTAATTGTGTAGGGCTATATTTCTTTTGTTTTCTGATTTATTCATAATCAGCCGATTTTTAGTGTAAATTAGAAATACCGTAAAATTCGGTTTTAACGAAATTCAAGGAACAAGCATTATTGTTTGTTATATCCTGGAGTTCGTTATAACCGAATGAGCATAAACACCGTAATATCAAGTACTCTATTATCTTAGATGCCCAACTAATTACCGGAATAACGAATATTAATCTAAATATTTTAGGGTATATCGTATTTTGTATACCGCCAATGCTAAATTTGCTATATTTAGGTACATTTTCATAGAATTGGTAAAATGACAATGAAATGCGAAACGAAACTTTACAAACTTAAAGTTGTGGGGCTTCTCTAGCTACTTACAATTTTTCAATATTTAAAGGCACCGGTGGAGGCAGAAATTTAAAAAAAGGTCAATTTTTAGGTTTTAATGCTAACATAAAGATTGAAATGTCTTTTTTAAAATGGTGGTAATATTGTGAAACTACGCAGATTAAAAGTTTTAAAAATTAATTTTTTCCTGAAGCGTTGCAAATCTCCTGAACTCGCGGTTTTTACGATTTATTATTCTGCACTTTTCCTTAATTTCGTGATAAAATTTTTTATAGCGTTTGCTAAATATTATTTACCTCTTTGTATTATTATTTAAGTTGTTTAACCTGATTTTAACATAATAAATTATAAGAAAGTGAATTATTGTGTTAGTTACTGTGAGCTTGTTTACATTTTGCGTATTATTACCATCAATTTTTAATGCTTACCAATTTTTAATGCTCATTTCCCGTAAAACTACTATTCTCAACTTTAGGTACACATATATCAGTTGCTATAAAAGATTTTTCCTTCAAACGTTCAGGGCTTAAGGTATGTCTATAGATCTAACTTGTAACATATGCTCATTAAAAAAATATCACATTAGAGGGAGAAAAAAATTTTTGTTGTTTTATTTCATTCTCGACAGGCATATATTAACTTTATGAAAAAATCTGTACCCAAGAAAATCTGAAAAGGATACTGTAACAGATCGTAGGAAGGATCGTTCGCGAAGGTTCCAGAATCTCATTCATAAAAATAGTATGAGTAGATAAAAGTAGTAAATAGGACAAAGGAGTAATAAAGACAGAAATAACAACACACAATAGCCATAAAGGTGTGTCTATTCATAAGGGTTGTATCACTACTATAAAAATTCAGGTTTTGTGTACAGCTATTATGAGGGGGGCAGGTTGTTTACGTTTTCTATTTACAAAAGATCTATTCTTGACCTGTTTACTACGGATTTTTCTAGCATTCGTTAATAAAAGGTTATTTATTTTTTGTACTTTATTGTTTGCATGATTTCTCTACTTTTCTCTGGAACTATCTTTGTAAAAAGGTATATAAAGAGGCCCCGAGCGGGGTCCAGTAGTCAGTAATCGTTTGATCTTTGACGAATGTCTATGGGACGACGTAGGCAGGCGCGTACCGAGCATTGTGTCAGTCAACGATTGTAACACTGTCTTTGTGTGTGTATTGTGTAAAGTCTTTTTGTGAGTGTATTGTAAAGTTAAGATCAGTTTTGTGAATTCAGTGTCTGTGTTTTGTATGTTTGGTAATCTATAAAAGTGATTGTAAGTTATTTATTGTTTATTATCTATTTTAAGTGAATTATTGAATCATTTATTGTATTACTTAATTATAATTAGTTTAATTATTTATTTTGTAATCTTTTAGTGTAATAAATATTTGTAATTGTAAAATTTAGTGTATTAATTATTTAATAACCAAGATCCCGAAACGGACCTTAGCAATAAGTGTCACAATACGTTATAACATAGAAAAATGTATACGTAGATTTATTTAAAAAAAAAGTTGAACCTATCTCAAATAGTTCCAGAGATATGTGTACCTACATTAACATTACAGGTATAGGCTGCACTAGTGCCCTTAATCTGTTAAACCATAAAATTTAAAGAAAAACAATAACGTTTTATTTCATTATTAATATTATTAAAATAAATATGTTAATATACTACTACGACTCGTCACTGGTGCCTGACCGTTCGATACAGTCATCTGTCTCATTGTTCCTACCGTACTTTCATGTTCTTTGTTTACATTAATTCCAAAGTTAAATGGAATGGCAAACCTTACATGTTCATTATGGATCGCGACGTTTTTTTTGCGATCTCGATTGATGGTTAGATAAATATTGAGCACAACACTAAACAATTAATACTAATAATAATAATAATAATAATAATAGTAATAACAACAGAGAGCTATTCAAACATTGAAATTGACATGCGTAAAAGGCGGTTGAAGTTCTTTGGACATCTTAACAGATTGCAGGAGGATAGGCTAACAAAAAGAATAATTGAATATATAACAAAACTTAAAATTTCAACACCTTGGCTGGACGAAATTCGTAAGGACCTAAAAAGCGCAAATATACATCAAACTAAAATTTTTAATAAAAACTTATTCCGTCACAAGGTAGACAAGTGGAAAGTTTCAGAGCCCTCAAGAGAGAAGCAGTTTAGACCAAAGTGGTCTGAAAACCGCAAAAAATCTTTCTCGGAAACAATGAAGGCCTACTGGACCAATAAGAAAAACAAATGATGAAACTGAGTCATGATGCTTAACGTCTTCTATCCAAGGAGAATTCGCCAATAATAATAATAATAATAATAATAATAATAATAATAATAATAATAATAGTAATAATAATAATTTTATTCCCATGATATTACACATTATATAAAAAATAAATTACGATAATACAAAATTTCTTACAGTAAACTACTATCCTATACTATTACGCTAGAGGTGGTGGAAACTATTCCATCCAACTATGGACAAAACCATCTACTAGAATGAGTTGAAAACTTTTAAACAAATATCAAAAAACTGAAGTATTAACTATTAGAAATAGCATTCAATACCTACTATAATTTAACCAATACTTTGCTATTTAATAAGATTACGATTGTATCAATTATGATACATTACATTTTAATAATAATTAAACTTACACTATTTTTAATAAAAATAAAGATAAATTAATACAATCTAAAATTTATTTTTACATTTAAAAATTTAAAACAAAAAAGCAAATTACATACTTTATTATTTTCCTCCTGTCTCTTTAGTTACATCTACATTTGAATATTGCTGACCATTTTTGCTATTTTCTCTCTACCTGTTTTGGCTATCCATTTTTTTTAGCTCTTTAAGGAACCGAAGGAATCAATATGGATCGCGTATCAATATTCTCATTCTGTGGATCACAGCTCAGTAAACTAAACATATGATGATGGAGATAAACAAAAGAAAGGCTTGAACAACTATTTTGATAGCTGTTGTGTTACAAAGAAGAGTTCAGCGTAAGCTAGAAGATTAGATGCGAAAACTGTATGAGTACACGCATTTAAAATATTAAATGGAATTCAATTAACAAAAGATTATAAAAATTACTTCCGTATTCCTGAAGCGTGTTTTTAAAACTAATTTACTCCAAATAATTGGCCTGTCTTTAACCTTAAACAGACACCGTAATGAGAAAATCAATTTTAGCTAAATAAAAATTAGTGATTACATTACAGTATTACGCTACAGGAAGATCATTTGAGAACTTAAAATTCTCAGCATTATTTTCGTTCTTTAATACTCTCCATGATAAAAATTTTAATATGTCAGAAATTTAAAAAAAGAATATAGTCTATTGTGCGAGTCAGTAAAAATAACCACTAACGTTTACATTTATATGTAGATACCGACTATGAAGAAGACGTCGTTGCCAAATGGATCGCGTAAATCTTTGAATCTCAATACATATCGCGATCTTCCCATAACAGAAAGGTGGAGTGTCAAATTATTTACACTCAATCTGTTTGTTGCAGGGCTTATATCAATAGTTCTGCTTCTTATCACATGGTCAGCCAATTAAATTACTAAATCATTTTAAAAAAACAAGAGGTAAAGGTGTAAAATACACTAATCAGAGTTACCTCCTTTGAAAGTAATGAATTTCTTTATACATTCAGACACTGTGGTGAATGTAGTGAATCATTTGCAGAGTAGAAAATGTGTGCTTTTCAGAGGGCCCGGCATGCTGATAAGCGTTCTTTTACATTCAGTGAGGAAGGCATGGTAAACCACCATACCCCTCGTTTTACTTAGTAAAACCTCTACAGGTTCAAATCAGCCTTTCGGCGGATGACCTAAACAACACATATCGCAATTTTGACAATGAATATTGATGGATTTAATTTTTTTTTTTGAAATCTTGCAATCCATATCGTAATCCACAAATACCATCAATATCTGACCGTACACAAACAATATACGAGGTGTGAATATTAAATAACGAGACTGACGTTATAAAAATTTTAATTTTAATTTTATACATAATCACGTATTGTCACCTTCAATATACACTCCTTTTCTATCCCTACAACGCTCCATGCGAATTTTCCATTGTTGGAAACAGTTCTGGAATTCATCTTCTGTCAGCTCCTTCAGGACACGTACCACTTTCTCTTTTACAGCTTCCACAGACTCAAATCTTGTCCTTTTTAATGCAGATTTTACCTTAAGGAACAGGTAAAAGATAATAACATTTGTTGAAACGTGGTTTTTTACTTATGATCCGGAAACGAAGCGCCAATCCATGCTCTGGAAGAGCCGAACTTCACCGAGAGCCAAAAAAGCTCGAATGAGCAAGTCAAAATTTAAAGCAATGATGATTGTTTTTTGTTTGATATCCATGGGGTTGTGTACCTTCACTGGGTTCCTGAAGGTCAAACAATTAATCAATATTACTACCTTGAAGTACTTTCTAAACTACGCCAAAGAGTAAGGAAAAAACGCCCCGAAATGTGGAAGGACAAATCATGGTTTCACCACCAAGACAATGGGCCAGCTCATTCCGCGTTATCTGTCAAGAGGTTCCTAGCCAAGTACAGTATCTCAGTGTTAGAACATCCACCTTATTCACCAGATCTTGCACCATATGACTTTTACCTGTTCCTTAAGGTGAAATCTGCATTAAAAGGGACAAGATTTGAGTATGTGGCAGCTGTAAAAGATAAAGCGGCACGTGTCTTGAAGGAGCTGACAGAAGGTGACTTATAAGGTGACAGAAGGTTTCCAACAATGGAAAATTTGAATGGAGCGTTGTAGGGATAGAGAAGGAGTGTATATTGAAGGTGACAATAAGTGATAAAGTATAAAATTAAAATAAATTTTTTGACAACGTCAGTCTCGTTATTTAATAGCCACACCTCGTATGTCGTGAACCAGAATCGCGTTGAAATATTGGAATCTATATTGAACATGTATGGTTCACCAATAAGGTATAGTAATTTTGCATGAAACGAAGTTAAGTACTCTTAATTTTGGCACTACATAGCAAATTTCAAATAGATCTCTTGGATGTTCTTGCTCCAGCACAAATAATAGATGCTTCTAAAAACCTGGTTTTGGCTTCAGGATATCATAAAATCTGAGGCAAAGTGAAATGTTACCATATAAATTTTACCCCATGACAATGTTTTCTCTCTTCAATATTTTAGAGCGGAGACAAAAAATAACAAGAGTAGGTACATCAAAATTCCCCTTAGGTAATAACATACATATTTTAAAAATTCAGAATATTGTTTTAGATATTTAATCTTTTTTTTTATTTTATATTTTTACTTTTTTGTATGAAAATCAGCTGAGTATTTAAAAGGGATATTATAGTCTATTGAGATTTTTAAATATTAAAAAGCAAAAGAATTGTATTGTGCACGGATTATTGCTTTTTGCCATATGAATATTAATATTCCAATCAACGAGAAATTATCTCAATATTTAAAAAATACATAAATAAAAAATCCCTAGATTTCAGTCAGTAAGCTTGGGAAAACTGTAACGTTTTATCACTTAGAATAAAATTCTATTTTGTTAAATAAAAAGTATTATAGCTAGCTATATTTATAATATACGAGTAAAATGTATTTGTATTTTCATTTTGTTCTTTTTAAATTCAAATCAAAAAGTTATCTATGTAATAAGTAACTACATTTGTCTTTCGTCTGAAAATGTAGGTAATATTTCTATAAAACCCACCGGTTTGGTCTAGAGGTAAAGTCGTCGCTACGAGTCAGCTGTTAAACACCTGATTTTTTGAGTCGAATGCTCCTGGTTCAAATCCGAGGAAAGGTAGTTGAAATCCCTAGATTTCAGTTGGTAAGCTTGAAGTCGGTAGTTGATATCCCTAGATTTCAGTCGGTAAGCTTGGGGAAAACTGTAATGTTTTACCACTTAAAATAAAATTCTATTTTTGTTTAATAAAAAATCTGGTGTGAAACACTCACACAACTTTCTCTTGCCAATGCAAATAATTTATACAATATAACCTAACATTAGTAATAAAACATTAGAAATAAACAAAAACCTAACCTCAAAAAACATAACCTTATTTGAATTATGAGTGAAAGGCAAAATGAAAATCAACCTCAGTTTGGCTTAAAAATACGAAAAATCACTCTTTCACGCCAAACTAGGCTCTGTACAGAAAAATGCTTAAAATAAAAGTTGTAGATCTTTTAATTTTCTATAAATTTTGTTATATACACTTATGTGGTAAAATGAGTAGAAAGGCTGAAATGTTTAAAAAATCGATTTTTCACACGTTTTCGTGAGAAAAAAACAGAAAATCGCTTATTACCGCTAAACTAACCGTTATACAAAAAAATGTTTAAAATAAAAGTTGTAGGACTTTTAATTTTCTACAAATTTTATTATATACATTTTTGCGCTGAAATGCATAATAAAGCCGTAATTAAAAAAAACACTTTTTTACGCGAAAACAGCTTCACCAAGAATTTCAGCAAACATGGCGCCTAACCTATCTTGTAGAGAATAAAAAAGTGAATAAACCAGGTGATTTTTAAAAAAAATCGTAGGACCAGTTTTTGAGAAAATCGCAAAAAAGTGAAAAATTATACGAATAAACTACTACTTCCGGTTGACCGATTTTAATGAAAATGTTCGTGTCGGGTCCGGTAGTGGTATGTAACTTAAGTTTCAAGTTTGAAGTTCGTACAATGTTCCGTTCTTGAGATATTCTGTTCACACACACACAGACACACTGACACACACACAGACCAATCGCTAAAAACATGTTTTTTGGGTTCAGGGGGTCTGAAAACGTATAGATCCGGTGAAAACTCGATTTCTTAAAATCGACATGAAAACAATACTTTCCTTCCTATATATTCATATAGGCAAGAGAAAGTAAAAATATTATAGCTAGATATACTGTATTTATAATACACGTGTAAAATGTATTTTTATTTTCATTTTATCCTTCTAAAATTCGAATCAATATCTGCGTTATAAGTAACTACATTTGTGTTTCGTCTGAAAATGTAGTTAATATTTCTAAAAAAACCAACGGGCTGGTCTAGAAGTAAAATGGTCACCACGAGTTAGCTGTTCAACAGCTGATTTTCGGATACGAAGGTTTCTGGTTCAAATCTTAGTAAAGGTAGTTACTATTGTACGGATATGAATACTAGGCAGTGATTACCGGTGTACCTTGATGGTTAAGGTTTAATTAACTATACTTTCTCAGGAATGGTCGGCCTGGGTCTGTACAAGACTATACCTAATTTACACGTCATACATAAAATCATCCTCATCTCATTATATCAAGGGGTTGCTTATTATTCTGATTTGAACAGATTGCAACCTACACATACTTGGTACACAACGTACTTGGTGGTCTTTAGGTTTTCACTGGAAATTCACGTTTTCAGGCCTTCATAACTCAAAAATCGTCTTAGGGAAAAAAAAATTTTTTCACATCTTAAACGGAAATTAAAATTAAATACTTTCGGTAGAATTACACCCCAGATATCTGTGAAAACTTTCAGTACTGGTTTCTTATAGAAATATACTGTAAAATTATCCAATAAAGATTTTTCCCCCATTTCTTAGATAGATCTGGCAGAAACTCCCCACAAAATAAAAATTTATTGGAACTTATAGAGTATTGACATCCTCTTGTAGTTGTACAGTACTAAGTGGTCTTTGGCTTGACTTTCTCCACAATTATTCTTCAATCCTTTTTACATTTTTACATGAATGCACAAGGAAAGAAAATTAATCATTTTTTAACGTCTATTTTTCTTAGTCGGATTTTCACTGGAAATTCACGTTTTCAGGCTCCCTTAACTCAAAAATTATGACTTTTCCAATGAGTGTGTGTGTGTGTGTGAGAACAAAATACCTCAAGAACGAAATATCCTACAAAGTTGTAACTTGGAACTTTAATTAGGTACCACAAGAAAACCCGACACGAATATTAAAATTAAAATCGGTCGACCTAATATAGTAGTTTATTCGTGCAATAAAGTGTATATATAGCTAAAGTGTATATAAATAAGATTGTAGCAAATAAAAGAACCTACAACTTTTATAAAAAGCAATTTTTACTTTCCCCTGTCCTAAATGAATATTTATTAGGAAGGGAAGTATTGTTTCATGTCGATTTTTCTAAGTCTAGTTTACACCGGATATACACGTTTTCAGGCCCCCTAAACCCAAAAAATATCTTTTTAGCAATTGGTCTGTGTGTGTATGTGTGTGAGTGAACAAATATCTCAATAACGGAACATCGTACAAAGTTGAAACTCAAAACTTAAGTTAGCTATCACTAGAGGATCCTACACAAAAACTATCATCAAAATCGGTCAACCGGAAATTGTAGTTTATTCGTGCAATTTATCACTTTTTTGAGATTTTCTCAAAACGGCTCCTACGATTCTTTTCATTCACCTCATTTAATACATTTTTAATGCTCTACATAATAGCGTAAGTGTCATGTTTACTGAAATTCTTGAAGAAGAAAGAGAAAGGAGAAGACCGTGAAGAAAAAAATTGAGGATAAGAACACAAAGGAGAAAAAAAGCAGGAGAAAAAGCAAAAAGTGAAGAAAAATTGGTAGGGGAGTTGGAAAGAATAGAACATCCATGTTTCTTTTACCAATTTGAATTTCAAAACAAAAGTTTCTATATATCAGTCGATTATTATTTATATTAATAAGCATTAAAATATATTTTGTATAGATAAATTGTAAATATAATATATCTTTAAATTTAATCTAATTTAAAAATAAAAATCTAGTACCTACATATAATAAATTAAATTTCCAAACAGAATTAGGTTAAATACCAAAGAATATAACACAATAATAATAATAATAAGAACTAGAATAATATAATTTAAATAATATCAGAAAAAACAGGTTTACCTTTAGTTAAACTTTATAATAAAAATAAATATTTCAATAATTTATTTAAATATTAAAATAATTTACTCTTGTAGCAATAGTAATATTATAAAATATATTAACAATAAGTGAATTGATAGATAAATTTAAATTGACAATATTTGGGTGTCGCAATAAATTTCAATATAAGTGTAGACTTTTAAATACATAAATTATGCTTCAAGTTTCCTACACTGATTGGAATGTAATTAGGAAAATCAATTAAAATTTTTTAATTACTAAATTGTAAAAGGGTTTCTTATAAAATTAATCATTTAACAAGAAATTAAAGGTGATTCACTTCGATTCAAAATTCTTTTTTTTCTATGTCGTCGTTCTTTATGTGCATTACAGCGTTGGAGTATTCAACTAATTATATCAAACTCTCCTGTCCAAATTCAATCATTTTACAACCCGTAGCTTTACCACCTTGCCTTACCCGACTTCATACTCTTATATCTTAATTTCTGTTCCAGTTAGGGAGTGGGATTCCAGTTTCCAAAATCATGACATTTTTACATTCCTTTGACTTATGTGAAATAAAAGAAAGGAAACTATTGTGACACTTATCGCTAAGGTCCGTTTCGGGATCTAGGTAAATTAAATAATTAATACACTAAAGTTTAAAATTACAAGTATTTGTTGTTGTTTAGGTCATCAGCCAAAAGGCTGGTTTGAACCTGTAGAGGTTTTACTAAGTAAAACGAGGAGTGAGGTGGTTTACTATTGCCTTCCTCACTGAGTGGAAAAGTACACTTATCAGCATGCCGGGCCCTCTGAAAAGCACAGATTTTCCACTCTGCAATTGACACCTTCACTTCATTTACCACAGGGTTCGGCTGTATAATGAAATTCATTACTTTCAGAGGAGATAACTCTGATTAGTGTCTTTAACACCTCTACCTCTTATGTTCTTAAATGATTCAGTCATTTAATTGGCTGACCATGTGATAAGAAACAGAACTATTTATTTTAGCCCTGCAACTAACAGATTGAGTGTAAATAATTTGACTCTCCACTTGTCTGTTATGGGCAGTACAAGTATTCATTACAACTAAAAGATTTACAGAATAAATAATAAACAAATTATAATGAAGTATTACAATAAATAACTTAAATAATTTACTTAGTACTACTTACAAACAATTATACACAATGCACATACACAAAAATTATACACAATAAGACAGAATAACGATAGTTGAACAATGCCCGGACACGTCGACCTTTCCTAACGTACCGATAGCACACGCAATCAACACTCATCAAAGATCAAACGAATACCAACTCGCCGACCGCACTTGGGGCTCTCTTTATATAGGTGGATCAAAGATATTTCCGAAAGACAGACAGAGATTTGATGCAATAATAAAATAAAAAATATTCATTTTTATGGCTCTGGAACAATCTTAACTAGTGTAAACAAGTCATAATTGAATAAAAGTTGTTACAGGTAACCAACCGACTCTTTCACAAATAGTTGTACAACAAAGAACCTACCTTACCATACACGGCCCTTTTTAAATATTATTTTATAATTAACTCTATTGTTACTTTGTCACTCTATTACTTACTATTTAATATTTTATGAATTTCTAGAAACCTCTCGAACCACATTTCTTTTCGATATCGTCACAGTATTGTTTTCCTTCCCATGAGAGTACAAACCCGCAATAATTTCAACAGACATGGCGGTTACTTCATCTTGTTGTTTAGATCATCAGGTTTGAACCTCAAGGGGCTTAACTAGGTAACACGAGAAGTAAAGTGGTTTACAATTTTCCTTGCCCACTGAGTGTAAAGGGATGCTTATCAGTATGCCAGGCTCTCTGAAAATCACACATTTTCTACCCTGCAAATGACACCTTCACTTCATTCACCACAGGGTCTAGCTGTATAGTGAAATTCGTGATCCTCAGAAGAGATAACTGTGATTACTGTCTTTAACACCTCTACCTCTTCTGTTCTTAAAATGATTCATACATTTTGATGGTGATGATGTGATAAGAAATAACACTATTACTATTAATAACACTATTTTTCCAGCCCTGGAACAACAGATTAAGTGCAAATAATTTAACATACCACCTGTCTGTTATGAGCAGATTCTTTAATGATCACCTTTATTAGAACTATAATTCTAATAAATTTTTTAATGCGTGTACATTGCAATCTGTTCAATTCAAAACAATAAGCTACCCCATGACCACATGAGATGAGAATGATATGAATGTCGTGTAAATGAGGTGTAGTCATGTACAGAACCAGACCGATCATTCCTGGGAGAGTATGGTTAATTTAACCCCAACCATTAATGTACACCGATAACCACTGTATAGTATTAACATACATATAAAATTAATTATCTTTACTAGGATTTGAACCAGGAAGTATCGTCTCCGAAAATCAGCTGGTAAACAGCTGAATCGCGGAGACGACTTTACCTCTAGACCAACCAGTTGGTCTCTAATAAATAAGAAACATTTTAATATTGGTTTGCATAATATAATTCTAAAACTCCAAGTAGTATAATGTTTTAGTGTGTTCTAAAATAATAAATTTTATTAAAAAGTATATTAAAATACATTACAGCATATGAAAAGATGTAGCCTATGCTACAGTAGAACGAATGTACGGTATCGTGTAGGGGGTATAGGGGGTATGGGAGGGGCATGAAGGGGCAGGTATATTATATTGTAGTATATAATAGAATCGCTACTATGAGAACGATATGGTGATTTAATAATAACGTAAGAGAAGAAAGGAAAAGGAAAAATAGAAGAACGAAAAGAAGGTGAAGGTAGTTGAAGAATTTGTAAATTCAAATAATCGCATATTTCATCCCAATTTCCTTAACCAACAGTCGAGAAAGAAACGCGTGGAATTTATAATAAAGAGAATTGAACGTTCATGAAAAAAAACTGGATGTGATGAACATGAATAAAGATAGAAAAAATTGTAAAACGAATGAGAGAGATAAATATATTCAATTAGAAAGAGAAGAAAGATTATTAATAGATTATATTAGTTATTTCCTCTAGAGTCGTTCAAGTTGATGTTAGTTCATTGTAACATTATTTTGCGTACTTTATGCTCTCATCAGCTTTGACAATTAAAAAATATTTTTTAATTCCATCCTGACATTTAATCTGTGTACCGTATTTGCTGGTGTATATGACGCACTCTTTCCTTCAGTAACTCTTCAAAGAACAGAGTGCGTCTTATTCAACGGATGGAAATTTTCTGTAACTGTTTTAATGTTTACTATATATTATACAAAATTTTTTTTTAATTCAAAATGTGTGTTCGTTGCAATCTGTTCAATTCAGAACAATATGCAACCAACCCCATGATCCAATGAGATGAGAATGATGTGTTTGACTAGTAAACAAGGTATAGTCTTGTACAGAACCAGGCTGACCATTTCTGAGAGAGTATGGTTAGTTGAACCCTAACCATCAAAGTATACTGGTGACTACTCTCTCGTATTCAAATCCGTATAAAAGTAAGTTACCTTTACTAGGATTTGAACAAGGAAACTTCGTCCCCGAAAATCAGCTGTTTACCTCGAGACCAAACCGGTGGTTTTAATTGCTATATAACATTACGAAAATCAAAATACTGTACTGTACATTATAAACAACCCACTGGGTTGGTCTAGTTGTAGAGTCATCACCAAACACAGCTGTTTATCAGCTGATTTTTGGGGACGAGGTTCCTGGTTCAAATCGTAGTAAAGGTAGTTATTTTTGTACGAATCTGAATACTAGACAGTGGTTACCGGTGTACTTTGATGGTTGGGGTTCAATTAACCATACTCTCGCTGGAATTATAGGTCTGAGGCTGTACTAGACTACACCTAATTTACACGTCATATGTGATTCTCATCTCATTAGGTCATTTGGTTCCTTGTTGTTCTGAATTCAACAGATTTCAGTTATATTCATATAATGAAACCTCCGTTTCAAAGCGTAAATATTCAAATTCCTTTTGAGATCAATCTGGACTTGTGGTGTCAGGTGTTTGGAGTAGCGGCAGAGAGTGACTTAAAGCCAATCCAGGACATTCAATCAAATTCTTAAGTCTTGTTTCTGGAGCTCCTTTAAATGTAGACTAAATAATGAAACAAACCACGACGATTTAAAAATTCCAACAGTAAAGAAACTAACCGCATCCTTTTATAGTAATATAGTATATAGTTATAATGTTGTTGTTTAGGTCATCAGCCAAAAGGCTGGTTTGAACCTCTAGAGGTTTTACTAAGTAAAACGAGGAGTGAAGTGGTTTACTATTGCCTTCCTCACTGAGTGGAAAAGTACGCTTATCAGCATGCCGAGCCCTCTGAAAAACACATATTTTCCACTCTGCGAATGACACCTTCACTTCATTCACCACAGGGTCTGGCTGTATAATGAAATTCATTACTTTCAGATAAGATAACTCTGATTAGTGTCTTTTACACCTCTACCTCTTCTGTTCTTAAATGATTCAGTCATTTAATTGGCTGACCATGTGATAAGAAACAGAACTATTTATTTTAGCCCTGCAATGAACAGATCGAGTGTAAATATTTGACACTCCACCTGTCTGTTATGGGCAATAGTAATAATATAACATTGTATAATTTATATTATAGTAAATTTCGGTTCAATTTCGGTAACGACTAAATGACCAACCAAACCAACTAGCCTGTGATCTAGTTACAAGGAACTCCCCAACTGTGCGATATCTGAAGAAAAAATGAAGCACAGAGCTTTTTGTCTAAATAAGGGACTACATCCGTAGTTCAAAATGTATCACTGGGTACCTCTTCTCAAAGTGAAATTCCCCACTGCCCCTTAAATATCATATACGGAAATTGTGCAGTTGAATGTACAGATCTGTAATAAAAAGAAAAAATACCCATATTATATATAGAAAATAGTGTTTAAGTTTTATTTTGTATTAATGCTTACGGAGTACACAAATACATAATTTTACTATTCTTATCGGTAATCGATTAGTTATTTAATGTTTCTGCATGTCTAGTGCGTTAAACCAGCGGTGCACAACGTTTTTAACAATAGAACAAACCAATAAAACCGTAATATTATATTGTTAATTAGCTACTAGGTTTTAATAAAGGTTTAACAAATGTTTTAAAAGTTTTAATAAATGTTTTTTTTTACAGTATAGTTTTTCTTATGCAATCAGTTAATAAATACAATAACTTTAAGCAAATATGAGAAAATCTGAGTAATGTCCTTAGAATTAAAACACAAACGACACTCAATAGTGTGTTTGATAAAGACCGAACTGTGAAGAAACAAAAAATATATCTATACAAAATTAAACTTGATGAACCGTGAATCGACATCCCGAAACACAAAGTGTTGAAGTTGGAGATGACAATGACGATGGTAGAGATGAAAAACGACGCCAATTATGAGATGCTGATGATTAGGAGTTGAAGTAGAAAAGATGAAAAAAAATTTAAATTACTAACAAAATCGTAGCGGTAAGTCCAGTGGTTTAAAGCGTTTCAGTCTGTAAGTATCTTCGCTGTTGTCAAGGAGGCTAATCGCTAATGGATTCTGATGGTCTTCTAGTTTTTGTAAATGTTTTTCGCTATGTTGTTTAATTTCTTCTTTTATGAAGGGTATAATAAATGTAAAAATAATTTTTAATTCTAAGTGTTTCAAAAAGTTTACTTGCAATTTAATGAGAAACTTGTCCTTGATGTTTTTTATTTGGAAAATCTGGGTTGGATTGTTGAGAAGCTGAAACGGAAGTTATCTTCAAGATTGGTGGAAGCCAGTTTCTGTCTCGTTTTAATTTTGATATTGGTAAGTGCAAAATATCAGTGGCCACAAAGAAATCCTTGCTAGTTGAGAATTGTAGTGGTTATGAAAATTAATTCAGAGTTCACTTTAACTTTGCATCTACTTTCTTAGTTTTTCTTACTTTGTTACCTTATTTTTTTATCTGCTTATTGAATTCGTTTTAATTAGCTACTTTAACAAAATTGTCGAGAAGTCAGTGGCTACCACGGCACCCCTAGCTTGTAGAATAGCAGTCTATGTTTTATTACGTCGTTGATAGATGATTCAATTTAAGTAACCAATAGTAATTCAAAAAATGGTTTAAGTAACCAAAAGTAATTCAAGTAAGTTAATTCAAGGAATAATTTTTAAAATAATTTTAAAATAATCAAAATTAAATAATTTCAATTTTAAAAATAAATAAAATAAACAATAATAAAATATTTATTAAGAAGATTTACGAGAAGAAAATTAAATATTAAAAGAAATTAATTCCAGAAGCCAAATAGTTGAAATTCAATAAACGAAAACAAAAGAAAGTATGATTTAATTAAATAAAATTTTAAAATAACAAAATAAGTAAAAGAGATTATTAAACCAACAAGAATCCAATTAATTGTGTAACTAATTAAAATGATTTTAATATTTTAAAAATTAGGAAGAAAAGATTTAAATAAGATTATGAACATCTATAAAACCAATTGCAACAATGGTCAAGTGACCCATTCGATCCCGGTCAATGGAAGGAGACACATAATATACAGCTGAGACTTCAGGAAATTATCAAAGAATCGTAACTTTATTATTTAATAATTTTGAGCTCAATAGATTAAAAAATAAAATTCAATTTAATATTTCATGTTATTTATTAACTAAGTATATATTTAGAGTTGTAGAATATAAGTGTCATCAATAAATTATATTCAAAATAAGTCATTTTGTAATATTGAATTTTGTCAGTCAATTTTTTTTAAATATTCGTTTCATTAAAAATCAATTTTTTTCATTTAAAATTTCAAATTTGCGTTTTATATTAATTTCATTATATCTAAATTACAGTACTTTTTGGCGCTCAACGTGAGGGACAAAAGAGAGCAATATTGGTGCAATCACATTTTACATTTAAAATTACATTACAAGCTCTTGCGACACCCCAAGGAGCCGCGGCGCCCCGATTGTGAACCACTTTGTTAGACGAACCAACCAGAAGCAAAAATTCAGCTCGATTAATTTAACAAAATCTTTATCTCGTATCTAGTAAATAGGTTTATCAAATTAAAAGGATCATTAAAATCTATTTTCAAACTAAAATTTAGTAGGAAGAAATCTTTTAGCTAATCGACCTATTGATATATAATAAATCATTTTATTATAATTATTATTTATCACATTTATCTTATAATATTCAAAAGAACATTAAAAACGCGTCTTGCTCAACTTTTCAGTTGTCAGAAATGACTAATAATAAATAATCAAGCTTTAGAAAGTAGACCGCGCGCGCGCAGACACATACACACACATACGAAAGGCTACAAACTCTCACCGACTAACATGCGTTTTATTTGGCCCTGTAAATTTTTCACCTTTGTTTACGTACCTACTTATTAATGTTGTTTCTTACATATGTTCATAAACAAAAAGAAACATAAATGTAAATATATTATAATTATATAATGGGTGACACAAAAATATTATTATACAAAATTGGAAGAAAGTTGAAATGTTGTATTTAAACTACGTTATCAAAATCGTTCACTGATTTATTTCAATAACACAAATTCTGCGCAAGGATTAAGCTGAATATCTGGGATTTTTTTTAAAGAGATGTTACCTACACATAAGCCTTTACTTTTGCATAGGTAGATATTAAGTAATATACAGACTAAAAAAATGCCATACATTATCGGAAATCAAACTCACGACCACGGAATGGAACAAGTTGCGTTGACCACTAAACGTTTACCACAAAGCGGCCAATATAACTAGACAAATGCTTAAATTAAGAACAAAAATCAGTAGAAACGACAATTTATCTAGAACATCAAATTTATTCAATTCTTTGGAATATTTGAACAGAAATAAAATTTATCGCTTCAAAACAAACCATTAATATTTTGTAAAATTATTCTCAAGCAAGTTTGGACGAAAAAAATCCAGTTATTGAACTAACATTGTTTAGGTCATAAGCCAAAAAGCTGGTTTGAACCTGTAGAGGTTCCACTAAATAAAACGAGGAGTATGGTGGTTTAAAATTGCCTTCCATACTGAATAGAAAAGTATGCTTATCAGCATGCCGGGCCTTCTAAAAAGCACATAGTTTCCACGCTGCATTTGACACCTCACTTCATTCACCACAGGGTCTGGTACTTTCAGAGGAGATAACTCTGATTAGTGTAATTTACACCTCTGTCTCTTCTATTCCTAAATTATTCAGTAATTTAATTGGCTGACCATGTGATAAAAAACAGAACTATTTATTTTAGCCCTGCAACGAACAAATTGATTGTAAATAATTTGACACTCCACCTGTCTGTTATGAGTAGATGGAACGAATAAAGTTATATAAATATTTAAATAATTTAAACATTTTAGTGGAAGGCCATCCGAGCTCTAATATCTACGCCCTGACACATATTATTTTACAATCTCTAAAAAACTTTGAAGACGTGGTTTGCTCTACTCGTACTGTTTTCACCTCTGCCACTCCCGTGCATCGATACTATTCCCCTTATGTTTATCCAGCTGTTAATCATCACTGACGCTGTTCCAACTATCATAAAGAGACAGTTAGAGGGGAAACTCTTTCCCAGTCTTCAGTTGGTGCATACACACACGAAATGTTTTACTATGTTGTTCTGTAATAGCAAACAAACTACATACACAAAAATACATTTATGTCAACAGTTTAATAAATTTTAAATTTTATTAACCGAACGGGTTGGTTTAGAGGTAAAGTCGTCGCCGTGAGTCAGCTGTATAACAGTGATTTCCGGAGACAAAGGTTCCTGGTTCAATTCCTAGTAAAAGTAGTTAATTTTTTACGGATTTGAATAATAGACAGTGGTTGTGGGTGTACTTTGATGGTTGGGGTTCAATTAACCATACTCTCTCAGTCTTTAAAAGTCTCATTTACAAGTCATACAAACATCCTCATCTCATTGGCTCATTAGGTTGCTTATTTTCTCAATTGAACAGAATGCAACGTACACACATTAAAAATTTAAAAAATATATGAAATGTGGTTGCGCCACTATTTGAATTTACAGTTAAAAGGAGTGCGTCACTGTGGTTGTTTTTGTTCGCTGTCTGCATTCGCCAACCAGAAGGCGTTGTGTCCACTTGGAACGTCCGTCTGCTAATTTTCACTATATTGGTTATATGCGCACCCGGAAACCGTATACAGGAATGTACAGCAGAAGAAATCGCTCCTTGAAAAAAGATAGTGGGCACAGTTTCATCCCCAAATTTTTGTATTTTCTTTTAAAAAAGAAGGTAAGAGGCTACATTTTACTTATTTTATCATACCGCATTTTTGGGTAGGCCAACTGAATAAAAATTCTACAAAACTAAATTAGCAGGCTACGCATACAGTCCACTGCTCTGGAGTTTCCCCAAGGTATCTTTCTTCAATTGGTTTTTATCTCCTAACATAGTGCACGAAAAACGGATTGTATCGCACGAAAGTTATTTGGTAATTATGTAATTTGACAACGGTGGTACTATATGAAGGATGAAATGGAGGCACCAAACAGACTTTCATTTGTTGACAAACTTATACTATACTATTGGTTTTTACAAAATCTAAAAAAAATTAATACAAAGTCAAAAACATCACTCTTCTTATGGTGTTGTTGTTTAGGTCATCAGCCGAAAAGCTGGTTTGAACCTGTAGAGGTTTTACTAAGTAAAACGAGGAGTGAGGTGGTTTACCAATGCCTTCCTCACTGAATGGATAAGTATGCTTATCAGCATGCCGGGCCCTCTGAAAAGCACATATTTTCCACTCTGCAAATGACACCTTCACTTCATTCACCACAGGGTCTGGCTGTATAATGAAATTCATTACTTTCAGAGGAGATAACTCTGATTAGTGTCTTTTACACCTCTACCTCTTCTATTCTTAAATGGTTCAGTCATTTAATTGGCTGACCATGTGATAAGAAACAGAACTATTTATTTTAGCCCTGCAACGGACAGATTGAGAGTAAATAATTTGACTCTCCGCCTGTCTGTTATGGACAGCTTCTTATGGTAGCACCATATTCAGATAAAATTTTCTAAAAAATAATTTGTAACTTTTTATCCACCCAGTTTATAAAAATTATAAAACTCCTCCAATTTATGAGAAACATAATGATTACAAACATTTACAAAAATTATTATTCATTCAAAAAGAAAATTACTTAATATATTTTTAAAACTTTTTCGACATAAAGACAAACGTTTGAATAATAAATAAGTATAACAAATAAATATTTTTATACTACGTTAGCTTATTGTAAAATATATTAACATGTTCTAATTTTTATAAACTTAAGTGTGTGTGTGTTTAAATGTTATGTACTATAATTACATAAAAATGTGTTACATAATAAAATATAATAGATATAGTCTTATATTACTGGATATAATAAAAAATACAATAATAATAATAATAATAATAATAATAATAGGAATAATATAAAAGATTTAACGGAGTAGTTTAACTTTTGAAAAGAAATAAATTTAAATTATCTTTCCATGAAATTTAAAAAGCGAACAATAGGTCATTATGTTATGGTTATTACTACTCCTATAATATACACCAGTAATAAAATATTTCGCCTCTATAATCGTTTAAAATAAATTGGCACTATGAAGGTCACTTTATCTTTTTAACGTAGCCTATAAATTGAAGCGGTAAGTGCCAGAAGAGCCTATGTCAAAGTAATGTATCAAAAGTGTTTAGTAAAACAAGGGCCTTACCTGAAAAATAAAATTTTAAGAAACAAAAACACTGATTTCTATATTGAAGTTTAATCAAGCGAAGTGAGTTACTGAACAGGCATCGCAAGGCCATCTTCTTGCCCCGATTTACCGACATGCCCTACGTACACTGAAATTCCTGTCATTTCATTAATTTCTCTAAACCCAGGAATTAAAATATAAATTTTATTAAATATTTAGGGGAATCTTAGCATGGTTTTTGTTAAGGCATTTTGTACCGGGTTTGCACTATTTTGTAATCCTCTGTGTTTTTTCTTCCTCTTCCTTCTTTCTTCTTCTTTTTGTTGGCCTACTGCTAACCTGCATCCGTTTCTCCCTCGACCACTTATGCAGCTGAATCCATCACGGACATACGCGTCCTTCGTTTGAGGCTTAATATTTCGGCGTAGCAACTAGCGTGATGCTGGCAACGGCTTTTATGTATTTCGAAACGAGGCTTTAAACTGTGCTTATGTCGGTTAATATAATTATTTATCATTGTGTTTGTGTATTTGCTAAACTGTCTGCTAACGTATTAATAGTAATTCTTCGTCGGTCGTCATCTTGGACTCACGCACATGTTCCTGCTGCTGGACTTCAGGCTATTGTGTTCGATAACAAGTAAGTGGACTTTTTATGTTTGTGATACTTTAATTTAGTTGGTCAAGTGGTCATTCTTCTGTGTTGTTTGTTTTCTTATGTTTTACTACCACGGTCTTGTACGCGGACCCCTGTAAATGCGTACTGGTCCTCCTATAAACATAATTTCGAGCCAAATTCCTTTTCGTACTTTACAAAACCATTCAGGCATTTTTACAAGGTGCTATCCTGAACAGTTTTATTTGTTCTATTCACTTCAAACAATATTTTTGAAAACTAATAGAAAAAATTAATTTGTTAGTTCACAGATAGATGACCGGGAGGCCATCTTGTTGTTACGCCCTTACTATGCGTAATTGATATAATAGGCGGTACCATCCCACCAGATATTTTTGCTTAAAAGGATATAATTTTTAAATTGAACATAGAATTTGTTATTTAAATTCATATTTTAAAGTTTTTTTTTAAATTATAACATAAATAAAATTGAAGTTTAATCAAGCGAAGTTAGTTCTGAGATACCGAACAGGGCATCGCAATTATTTTTGCTTAAAAGGATATAATTTTTAAAATGAACATAGAATTTGTTATTTAAATTCATATTTTAAAGTTTTTTTTAAAATTATAACATAAATAAAATTGAAGTTTAATCAAGCGAAGTTAGTTCTGAGATACCGAACAGGGCATCGCAAGGCCATCTTGTTGCCCCGACCTACCGATATGTTCTAGGTACACTGAAAAACCTGTCATTTTAATAATTTTTCTAAACCCAGGTATTAAAATTTGAATTTTATTAAATATTTAGGGTAGGATAATCTAAGCACGGTTCTATTTGTTGTATTCAAACCAAGTAATTCTTTCAAAAACTAATAAAAAAAGTCATTTGTTAGTTCAAAGACAGACGACCAGGAGGTCATCTTGCCGTTACGCCCTAACTTTCCGTCATACAGCCGAATGGTGGTACCATCCTACCAGATATTTTTGCTTAATAACGATATAATTTTTAAAATATGCATAGAATTTGTTTTTTAAATTCATATTTTAAAGTTTTTTTGTTATAACATAAATATATTTGAAGTTTAATCAAGTGAAGTTAGCTCTGAAATACCGAACAGGCATCCCAAGGCCATCGTTTTGCGCCGACCTACCGACATGCCCTACGTAGCTACACTGAAATGCCTGTCATTTTAATAATTTTTCTACACCCAGGTATTAAAATCTAAATTTTATTATATAATTAGGGTAACCTTAGCAAGGTTCTTGTTGTTGTTTAGGTCATCAGCCAAAAAGCTGGATTCAATCTGTAGAGGTTTTACTAAGTAAAACGAGGAGTGAGGTGGTTTACAATTGCCTTCCTCACTGAATGGAAAAGTATGCTTATCAGCATGTCGGGCGCTCTGAAAAGCACATACTTTCCACTCTGCAAATGATACCTTCACTTCATTCACCACAGGGTTCGGCTGTATAATGAAATTCATTACTTTCAGAGGAGATAACTCTGATTAGTGTCTTTAACACCTCTACCTCTTATGTTCTTAAATGATTCAGTCATTTAATTGGCTGACCATGTTATAAGAAACAGAACTATTTATTTTAGCCCTGCAACGAACAGATTGAGAGTAATTAATTTGAGATTAAGGTTCTATTTGTTGTATTCACTTAAAATAATATTTTCGAAAACTAATAGAAAAAAATCATTTTTCAGTTCACAGACAGACAACCGGGTGGCCATCTTGTTTTTACACTCTACTTTGCATGTTAAAGCAGAATGAGCGGTATCATCCTACCATATATTTTTGTTAAAAAATATAAAAAAAATTTAAAAAAGTATAAAAATTTTTTGTTAAAAAACAAAATAATTTCTTAAATGTACATAGAATTTAATATAATTCTTTAATTTTTTTCTAACTTTAATTTTTAAAGTTTTTTTTATTTATAACATAAATATATTTGAAGTTTAATCAAGCGAAGCTAGCTCTGAGACACTGAACAAGCAACGCGAGGCCATCTTGTTGCCCCGACCTACCGACATGCCCTACGTACACTGAAATTCGTGTCATTTTAATAATTTTTCTAAACCTAGGTATTAAAATCTAAATTTTATTAAATATTTACCGCAATCTAAGCAACGTTCTTTTTTTGTATTCACTTCAAATAAAACTTTCGAAAACTAATACAAAAAAATTAATTTGTTAGTTTACAGAAAAACGACCGGGAGGCCATTTTGTTGTTACGCCCTAACTATGTGTGATAAAGCTGAATGGGCGGTACCATCCTACCAAATATTTTTGCTTAAAGAAGATATAATTTTTAAATATACATAAAATTTATTTAAATACATTTTTAAACATTTTTTTAATTACAATTTGAATATATTTAATTTCTTATAGGCGTAAAACTATATAAAAATATGTAGTTGAAGAATGAAACGTTGGATATAATAGACTACTGGCACTCAAAAAATTCATTTCCAAAATTTTTTATCGCATTTTCTTTTTCAGTTTGGTCGTCATTGCTGTCACCGTGGGTTAAATCAAAAGAAAATATTGTGTTACAACATGAAAAAATTATTTATTTATTACCCTGGGTTCTAAATAATTTCATTTTTACGGCATGAATTTGGATTTTTTTTCTTTTCCTATATATTGATATAGGGCAAGAAAAAGTAAAAATACGTCAATTAGTTTGTCAGTGAGTTGGTGAGAGCTTTTGCATTAATGTACACAAGTT
The DNA here is from genome assembly GCA_035578175.1 of Catonia carolina. Lineage (NCBI taxonomy): Eukaryota > Metazoa > Arthropoda > Insecta > Hemiptera > Achilidae > Catonia > Catonia carolina. Next base: position 14,262,655 of record JAQMRL010000004.1, read on the forward strand.
GTCTTCAGTTAAATTAATATATTATTTTTTGGTGGCTGGCCTCCTAACTCCCTCATAGCACCAAGGGATCGCCTAAAGTGGGGGATTGGAATGGCAGGTCGATGGGGGAGATTACAATGGAGCAGATCAGCAAAAGCCTTAATATGCCGTTATTAATCCAAAATTTAAAGCCTCTAGTAGGCATCCAATATAAGAACAAAGAAACAAATTTAAAACAAGAAAAGGACCATTCAAAATAAACAAGAAATGGGACACAGTCTGAAGAGAACCTTACAGTATTAAGGTGAACATAAACTAATAGCACGGACCCTACTGGGAAAGTCACAACACACACTCACAGATAAAACGAAATTGTTAAAAGAATCTTCTTCTTCTTCAGGTGCGTATCCGTTCCGAATGTTGGCGACCATCATAGCAATTCTCATTTTGTTCGTTGCACTGCGAAATAACTCTTCTGAGCTCTTCCTAAAACAAATTTTCAAATTTCGAAACCACGACACCCTTCTACTGCCAGTTCCACGCTTTCCATATATTTTCCCTGCAGAATGGCTTGTAGTAGTGACTATTGAGTATCATCCGCATGATATGTCCAAAATATTAGAAAGTCGTGTATTTGATGGTGGAATGACCTCCACGTCTTTCTTTATTCTCATGAGTATCTCTAATATTTGGTATCCGAGAAGTCCATGAGATACACAACATTCATCTGTACGATCACATCTCAATGCTTCCAGTTTCCTTGTGATAGTTTTGTCCAAACTTCAGAACTCTACACCAAAAAGGAGTACAGAAAAGATTTAAGGGTACCCAGAAAGGAGAAAATTAAACATTTTTAGGCCTACATTTCCAATTTTTTACAAATTATTAAAATTCAGAGTTTTCTGCATCTAATGATACATAATTAGTTGGGGTTTTACAGTTTTTACCCTCCGGAAAAAAATTAAAAAATATGTTGAACCCTTACGTTGTACAACTAAACGTTACCAGTTTGCATAAACATTTCTATTTTTTGAATGACAAAAGATAATAAAATTGATACATAAATTTTTTATTTTGTACAATATTTTTTATTTTAAAACTTTAATGGCATTAGACCATCTGTGAATATAAAATATTGAATTTGTGTATTTTTTTTTTGTTTAACGTCCGACTGTTCTGCAATTACTGCTAATGAAGACGGTGAAGGATGAAATGATTTTTGGTAACGTATATGCCGTGCCTGAATGGGATTTGAACCCAAGACCGCATGATGAAAGGCAAGCACGGTCTTGGGTTCAAATAATCTGTGTATAATAATCTGTTCGAACAACCGTTCATCTGTGTAATAAAATCTAAATAATGGCTGCGTTTATAACCTTACATAACTATTTTGCAGTACTTATGTGTTCTCTTTTAGTTTTCTCTTATAATTCCCGTAAATAGCAATTTTTGTTAAGGAACATTTTCTGTCAAATGTGAATGGATTTTAATGAAATTTTTGCAAAGCCTTTTATACCATAATATTAATGTACTGATTTAATATTACATTAAAATAACGTTTTAAATTTTTTATTTTCCACTTATATAGGAAAAAAATAAGATTTTCAAATGATGTAATTTCAAAAAAAAAATTTATCTTCCTAACAATAAAGATGCTACGAACTCAATGGGTATTGAATAGACTGAAAAGCAACCACAAAAAAATTGGACAGGATAGCTCCAATAATTTTTGAGAAAATGTACCTTACATTAACATTATGGAGATAGGCATTCCGAGTACCCTTAAGGGGTAGTCAACCCAGAAAATCAAAATCAAAACTTCTAGCTATAATTTATAATTATTTATTTTAAATTAAAGAGTAATTTACTAGTAACGATCTACCATTTGATCCAAGCTAAAAAATTAATTACAGCCCCTAATATAAGGGTGAGGTTGGAAAAGCGGGCTTTTACGGGGAATCAAATATCTCAAGAACCAAGAAAGATATCAACATGATTCTTATGCTACAAAATACAAAAAATTGCTGTCTATTACCTGTTGTATGCGCTTGTACTTATTTTTTCTTACAAGAATTTTATTGAAGAAAAACTATATTTTAAAAAACATTTATTTCATGTATTCACAGATTAGTTTTTAACTAAATCCCTATTGAGGTTTTTGTAATAATTATTCCACAGATAATAGAGCAAGAAATTATGAACATTTGATAAAAAACATCATCCAAATATCTCCAATACAAACCGAAATATATAATTCCCAAGAACGTACGATCATGCAAAAACCACATTGTCGGAAAACTTCAAATTTGAAGGAATAATTTCACTCGCCTTACTAGTGAGCTTTATTTTAAACAGATGTTTTTTTTTAACTTTTTGTCAACTTACAAAGTTAACAAAATATGTAGTGATTCAGAAAATTTTAAACTTCAAACAAATGCAAAAAACACTCAAAATTTAAAAAGAAATCATCTTCTTGAGTTGACTACCCCCTTAACATCTTAGAGAATACAAAAATACAAGACCAAAATCAAGAAGAAAATGAAGAAAACTAGCATACGACCAGCGCTATATAAGAACCAATAGCTACCAATGGTCCAGAGCTGACACAGCCCATCAAACTTCAAGGATACTAGGCAAACTTTATAGTGCTAACCAGGTACTTAGTTAAACATAGTATAAACTAATATTAATCAGCCAATTTATATTAAATGTACTATAACTATAAAAATCATTCTTTGTCGCCTAACGGAAAATATTTTTATAAAAATTAATACTGTAAACGTTAATAGAAAATAAATAAATAATATAATTGAAAATCTTTTGTTGAGTAACAAGAATGTGTGAAATTTAAATAATATATGTGGCCGACCTATTGTAAATAAAAAATACTTAAATGTTTAAACAATCAAAATATGAATAATGACTTGTCTAATACATATCTTATATAAACTTTCTCCATCATTTATAGCTGTTATTTATATTTAAAAAAATATAAATAAATATCACGGAACAGCTCAGCAACTTTACCGCGAATCTTCCGCCAACATATTTACTTAAATTTTATTTATATTTACTTAATTTAATACTTAAATATGACGCATTCCGGACCAGAAGGGCGAACTCAACATAGGGTCATTTTTTGTTTTTATTTTATTTGGTATCTTTGGGTTACACACTTCAATGTTATAGGTATATTTTGTTGAGTTCGCTTTTTAAATTATATGAAAAGAGAAGTAGAAAAAATCAGGGAGTTTACTTCGAACGATATTTGCGCGGACCAGAAGGGCGAACTCAACAGCAAGGCGTCAGTCTTGTCACCTCTGCGCTACTGATCCCATCTCACTTCTACCCTTTCCCCTTACTATCGCTATGCATTATACACTCCACACGTGTTGTATCTGTCCTTGTTTCTCTAGTATTAGTCTGTCTTTTGCTGAGTGATTTCTGCGTGTATACTCTGTTAGTCTGCTACTGAACATTTAGTCATGGAACGTGATACAGGTGACAATAGGGAAGACGAAGAAGCTGGGTATTCCTGAAAAAGACGATCCAACCCACAAAATTGGAAGAAGAAAATTTTTGCTAAATTTTGCTAAATTATTTAGCAAAAAAGCAACGGAATACTGGTCGACAGTATCTATCTCGTTGTTACAATAGTGTTGTGGTTTCTAGGAAGATTGGTGAGCGTTGTTCTTGCGGCTGCTTCGAAAATGTTGGTGTTAATAATATTACTTCTGTTTTTAATGGTTTTGGGTCATTGAAAATTACAATTTGAAAAATGCCTACCTCAACAAACTTCTTCATAGTACTGATTGTAAGAGAAGTTATGTAAAAGGTAGGCCTAGTCGAACTTTGCGAAGAATAAGATATACGATTTTTATAGGCACAAATATCTACAATGTTTGCCGGACAGCGTTTTATGGGATTCATGGAATTAGTGAGAAATGTGTCCGTACAGTATTAGATAAGACAAAAGTTACTGGTAGTGTAGACACTGACCGACGAGGAAAACACGGGGAGTGTAATAAATTTATTACGAATAATTAAAACATGAATTTTTGTTGAGTTCGCCCTTGGATCAAAAAGTTTAATTTGTATTTTTCTCAAAACTACCCTTTGTTGAGTTCGCCCTTCTGGTCCGCAACGCCTCATATGTTGTTGTTATTTAGGTCATAAGCCAAAAGGCTGGTTCAAAACTCTGGAGGTTTTACTATGTAAAACGAGGAGTGGGTTAGTTTATAATTGCCTTCCTCATTGAGTTAAAAAGTATACTTATCAGCATACCCGGCCCTCTAAAAGCATCATCTATTTCCACCCTGCAAATGACAACTTCATTTCATTCACCACAGAGTCTGGCTGTACAGGCTAAGGGTAAGCGCACAGTCGCTGGTCGCTGGTCGCAGGTACGCTGATTCACAGCTGATTCACGGTGGCGAACGCGCATAATTAAAAATTAATTAACAAGTTGTTATTATTTATGGATACACATTATACGACGCCAAGTACATTTAGCAATCTTCCAGCAAGCAGCAGGCAGGTTTATTCAAAAACAAATTAGTGAGCTTGTAGAATAGCAGTCTATCCTACATAACATCGTAGTTAATATATTTCATTGTTGGATTTAAAAAAAAATAATTTCAAATAATAATCAAATATAAACAATTTCTAATTAAAATTTATGTTATTCTGAATCAAAACTAAATATATCAAGATAAATTATAAGAAGAAAACATAGAATTTTTAAATAATAATCCAGAAGCCAAATATCTAAATTTGAAACAAGAAAATAAAAGATAGTATAATTTTAAATTAAAAATTTGAACCAGTTAGAAAAGATTTAAAAAAATTACAAGAATATCAAGATTTAATTTAATTATGGAAATAATTTTGATTATTTTATAATATGCAGATAAAATTTAGATAAATTTGTCAAAAAATTATAAAACCAAGTGCAACAATGCATCGACTCCCCATTTGATTCCCGATCGATGGATGGTCAAGAAGAAACCAGAGGACTGCAAGCAATCCAGAACAATTCGTAATTATAACTATTCATTTATAACTGAGCTCATTAAATATCATTTTTTCAGAATAACAAATTACAATATATTTAGAACAGTAATTTCATTAGCATAATTAGAAGTGTAACAAGAGTGCCATCAACAAATTTAATAAAACAATTACAATTTCAATTTTTATATGTAAAATTCAATTTATTGGTTGATATTAAAATTTATCTTGTGTTTTCAAAATATATCATTAATTCATTCATTGTACATTCATTCATTTCATTTCATTTATTTATTCATTTATTTCATTACAAGCTGATATGCGCAGATGACCAAGCGCAGCTTTCTCCACCAGCGTTTACTGTGAGGCGGCTGATTAAAATATAATGGCCTTTTCCTACCAGCAGGCTCCCGCTTGTAAGCGACCAACAACCAGCAATCTGCGACCAGCGTTTACTGTGCGCTTACCCTAATGAAAGAGGAGATCACTTTGACTAGTATCTTTTACACCTCAACCTCTTCTGTTCTTAAATACTTCAGTTACATAATTGGCTGACCATGGAGAAACAGAACTATTTTTGTAGCCCTAGAACTAACTACCATATCGTGTTTTATGGGCGAACTTAAATATATTTCCGCTATTATATTTACTTTATCATTACAAGCCAATATTGGACATTATAATATTGTGATAAAACCTGTGAATCTGTACGCAAGTGAGTGGCTTAGAATGACCCGAAGGCTGATCTAAGAGAAGAAGAGAAATTTCAGAGAAAGATCCTCCGCATAAAATGGGTCCAGAGATACTAGACGGACAATATAGGTTACGAGGTCGAGAAGAACTGTACAAGGAAACTGAACGGTTTCAAAAAAAACTAAAATTTTTCGGTCAAAATTTAAAATTTAATGTATAGAATAGATGTCAAACTGTGGACAAATCAAATTTTTAGGACACTAAACAATAGACTTAAGGTGTCAGATAAATGTTTTAAAGAAGTAAGAAGGGATATTGAGAAAACCAGAATAAACCGAGAAAACTTAATGAATCAAACCAATTTCAGACAACTAATTACCAACTTAACCCTTTCAGTGCCGAAACAATAGGCTATTTAAAAGTTTGATGTAAAGTGTCATTTAATTTGAATAAGGGTGTAGAAAAAGTGCCAGTCCTTATTTCGAAAACTTGCTGGCATGAGCCTCCTATTACCAACCAAAATTTTAACGTTACAGAAAAATAAAATTTCCTTATAAAAATTTTTTTAAATTTTATTCATAAAAAAAATAAATCGTTCTAACGATAAAAATAATTCAAAATAGTTTTAGTTTATTTAAAACCGCATCGACAGCTTGGTCATTAGCGACTACTGCGGGTTTTGGTACCTTAACCCTTACAGTGCCAGCGTCCGGAAAACAGGACGTCGATATCTTTTATGTAGTGACAACAACCGGTTTACCGGACGCCCGTAAGTCATGCATAAAGCGCTCACGTCCGGATAACTGAACATTTCGAAAAACTTTTTATCAAAAATTAATAAAATAATGTGTTTTGAAACCGCCTCCGTGGTGTAGTGACTAGCGCATTAGCCTACAAAGCGAAAGGTCCCTTTTCGATTCCCGGCTAGGGTTTGGAAATTTTAACACGTTAAAACCACCGTTAAGGTACCAAAACCCACAGTAGTTGCTAATGGCCACGCTGTCGATGGGACTTAAAATATACTAAAAAAAACTATTTTTAATATTTTTAGCGTTGGAACAATTTATTTTTTTATGAACACAATAAAAATAAATTTTTAACAGGAAATTTTATTTTTCTGTAACGTTGAAATTTTGGTCGGAAATGGCAGACTTACGCCAGCAAGTTTTCGAAGTAAGGGTTGGCACTTTTTGTACGCCCTTATTCAAATGAAATGGCACTTTAAATCAAACTTATAAATATTGTTTTGGCACTGAAAGGGTTAACGGTGGTTTTAATGCGTTAAAATATCCAGACCCTAGCTGGGAATCGAATCCGGGATCTTTCGCTTTGTAGGCTAGCGCGCTAGTTACTTCACCACGAAGGCGGTTTCAAAATACATTATTCCATTAATTTTTGTTTAAAAGTTCTTTTTTTAAATGTTCAGTTATCTGGACGTCGGTATTTTATACATAACTTACGGACGTTCGGTAAACCGGATGTTGTCACTACATAAAATATATCAACGTCCTTTTTTCCGGACGTTGTACTGAAAGGGTTAAACGGTTTCTATGAAGAGAAAAAAAAATGGGTGGACAGCATAAAGGAGAAAGCATACAGTGAGTGAATTCTGAGAATGTAGGCTGCAAAAAGAGCTCTAAAGTCACTTCACTTCCTCTAAAATTGGCCCTACACGAAGAAAAAACCAGTTTATAGAGTTTATCCTTACATTTTAAATACACCTGTATAGTATAGAAAAACAAATTATAAATTAACAATATAATCATTTATACCAGGTAATCTCAAAGTATTTGTTAGAAATGTTACCATTATAGAAATTCAGATAACTCTGTAATGTAACACGGATAAACAAATCAACTGGTTGTCATGGCAACCAGATAAAGAAAGGAAGGGTTACAGAGTGCAAGAGGGGGAGAGTGTGTGAGAGAGAGAGTGATGAAATGGTCTCCACCACTATTTCCCTGAATAAATTTGATGATCCAACTTGAGATAAGACTGGTCTCCCCTCTCATTCTCCAGTTTGTATTACTGTATTATATACATATATATTACGTAATATTCATTTTAAAATAGAGTTTCCAAACTTCATTTAGCTTATCGTTGTCTGCACATAATAATTTTCATGTTCCTAGCTCGACGACTTAAATCTTATTTTTTCTCCATTATAATGCAAAGAAGATAAGTAAAAAAGCATTTCATAACTTAAAAATTATAATAATAATACATTATTTAAAAGTATCAACGAGAAAAATAACGAAAAGAAATTTTTAAGTTATAAAAATATTCGGTAAGAAAATCATATTTCATTTAAGATATCCTTTCTTAAAAATTGTATGACAAAACTCACTTAAATTTTTTATAATCTCAGGCAAAAAAATTATTACAACTTTATGAACAATTTCGTGGGCTGTTGACGGATGCATTGTGATTCCCATTGCTCGTTTTGTGGATACATCTGCACATTAATTAAAATGGTGTGAAACAATCACACGACTTTCTCTTGTCAATTAAACCCTTTCAATCCCAAATTTTTTAACTTTTTTTTAAATATGTGTACATTGTTTCATACATTTTACTGACATTTAAGTGAAATTAAATCACTTTTGACCCTCAGCCTTTTTGATGGCCTGACAAAAAGTGTGACACATACGTCGCATTGGGACTTGATATTAAAGTTCCCAACAATATGAATTAGTAAATCATCTTCAGGCTTCCTAAACAATATTCTCTTAACTTAGATTTGTAGCAAAAAAACTAAATATGATTTTAATATCAAAGCATTGTTTAAGACTTAACAATTTTTAGAATTCAAAAATTTTGGTAAAATGTATAAAATCACTATTTACAGTCTAAAAAATATACTTGTAAGTACATTCAACATACTCGAAGAAATGGTACTTTATTTTAGTAAATGAACACGAATATTTAAAACTGAAATTATCTTTAAAAGAAACTAATGGTCGCCTCTGTGGCGTAGTGGTCAGCAACTTACACTGCAAAGTGGAGGTCTCAGGTTCGACTCCTGGCTAGGGTACAGAAAATTATTACACTTCACAACCAGGGCTCTTTAATCCAAAGTAGTCGCTAACAATTAAAATTTTTATGTCTGTTACTATTTCACTCCAATGTGACTTCTATGCCACACTGGGTTAGAAAGGGTTAAACAATGCCAAATATAATTTATGTTTAATTATGAGTAAACAATGTAATATAAAAAACAGCATAATTTTAACCAAGAGTGAATGACGCAAAATTAAAATCAACCTCTCTGGAACTTAAAAATACGGAGTTCTAAAATAATTCACACTAAACTAAGCTCTGTAGAAAAAATGCTTCAAACAAAAGTTTAAAAATTTTAAATTTTTATAACTTGTATTATACACTTTTGTCATAAATTGCATATTATGGTAGCAATCTTGAAAAAACAATTTTTTCCTCGGGAGCACTCAATCATTTTAGCAGACACGCCGCTTCCATATTTTTTAAACCACAAACCATCAGGCAATTTTTTAACAAATCGTAGTAACCAAAAATTGCAAAGAAGTAAAAAATTTCACAAATAAACTATTACTTCTGGTTATCCGATTTTGATGAAAATGTTCTTCTTATCAGTTTCACTTATGATACGTAAATTAAGCTAAAAGTTTTTACTGGCTGCCTTCGTAGCCTACTGGTTAGCGCACTAGCCTCATAAACGAAGATCCCGAGTTCGATTAACCGCTATGGTATGAAAAATATTACGTACTAAATTCCATCGTTACAGTTTTTTAACCCACCTTAGACGCTAATGACCAAGCTGTTGATGCGACTTTAAATAAACAAAAAATAAGTTTTTATTTTATACGCAATTCTTTTTTAAAATATTTTGCACTCACACACATAGACCTATCGATGAAAACATCTTTTTGGGTTCATGGTAATAACGTGTAATGTTAGGTGGTTATTTTGTTATAAGTAAATATATTTTTATTTGAAAATCTTATAGAAAATAATATGTAGTTTTGGTCAACAGCCGAAAGACTGGTTCGAACCTCTAGAGGTTTCACTAGGCTAAGTAAAACAAGAAGTGAGGTGGTTTACTATTGCCTTTATCACTGAGTACAAAAGGAGCCTATGCTTATCAGCATGCCAGGCTCTCCAAAAAGCATCTAATTTGTATCCTGCAAATGACACCTTCACCTTCATTCAGAGGAGATAACTCTGATTAGTATCTTTTAGACCTCTACCTCTTCTGTTCTTAAATAGTTCAGTCATATAATTGGCTGACCACGTGATAAGAAACAGAACTATTTTTTTGTAGCCCTGGAACTAGCAGATGGAGTGCAAATAATTTAACACTCCATCAGCCCGTTATGGGGAGAGAAAATAATATATCAATCAATAAATAAATAAACTCAGATAAATTAATACTTAGCTTTTGTTTAATGAAATCCAACTATTTTAATATAAGTACGTTAATTATGGTTGTTTAAAAATTATAGAATTGATTCAAACCTTTGGCCATCTACGTAAAATTTTTAAACTTCGCTTTATGAGCTCTAGGTTTAAAGTCATCATAGAAAGTTCTTCTTCTTCATAAATCCATATTTTAAACAATGATTATTTGTGTTCTTTAGGTTGCAGCCGAAAGACTGGTTTGAACCTCTACTTTACTAAATAACCGAAGAGTGGGTGTTTACAATTGCCTTCCTCACTGAGTGGAAAAGTATGCTTATCAGCAAGCCAAGCCCTTTGAAAAGCATTTACTTCTCACCCTGCAAATGATACCTTGACTTCATTCACCACAAAGTCTGGCTGTATAATGAAATTCATTAATCTCAGAGAAGATAACTCTGACTATTACACCTCTACCTCTTTTGTTTTAAATGCTTCAGTCATATAATTGGCTGACCGTATGATAAGAAACGAAACTTTTTTTTTTAGCCCTGTAACTAGTACATCGAGTGCAAATAATTTAACACTTCACCAGCCTGCACCACCACTCCTTGTTTTTCATTAAAGAATTAATGAATATTATGTTAAAAATATGAACGAAAACATTTAAATAAATAAAATAATAAAAAATATAATTTAAATTATTATAATTGTAATTTAGTTAAAATAATCTTTATTAAAATATTAATCTACAAAAATTTCATTAGTATAACATATTTGTATGCCCATAACGGGCAAGTGGAGTGTTAAATTAATTGCACTCGATCGGTTGGTTCCACGGCTACAAAAAATAGTTCTGTTTCTTATAATATAGTCTGCCAAATATGACTAAACCATTTAAGAACAGAAGAGGTAGAGGTATAAAAGACTCTAGTCAGATCTATCTCTCTGAAAATAATGAATTTAAATATACACCCTTACCCTGTGGGGAATGTAGTGAAGGTGTCATTTCCAGGGTAGAAAGTGCGTGCTTTTCGAAGGGCCTGGCATACTGTAAAGCATACTCTTTCAACTCAGTGAGGAAGTAAACCACCTCACTCTTCGTTTTTACTTAGTAAACTCTCTAAAGATTCAAACCAGTCTTTCGGCTGTTGACTTAAACAACAACAACATAGTTGTATCACTACGTGATACCTGAATACGTGTATTTCATATAAAAACTTTATTCGGAAAAATAGGCATAAAAACAATACTTTCCTTCCCTATATTTCAAGAAAAAGTAAAAATAAAAAAAAATAAAAGAAATGAAGAACTGATTGGTTGTAAAAAGATTTAAAACGATTTAGACAATTGGTGTAAGGGAATGTAAGCGTAGGTTAAGCAAATTTTGGGAACCACATTAACAGAGTTTAGGGTTTAGGTATGCGCGGTGGGCGATGGGCGCCAAAGGACATGTTATAACAAACCGACTGGAGTGCATAAATCGATTACTATTTGAATTAATCACATTACATATTATAATTGTTTAACGCAATTGACAATGACATCCCATCAAATGCATCAATCGCAACTATTCATATAAACAATACATAAATTCGGACACACTCACTCCATTCCTCTTCTCCCTCCTGTTTACTCTATTAGTAGGCCTCTATGTTTATACATTTTACATTCTATGAATTATAGAACGTTCATACCTAACAACCCTACTCGCTATAATGCCTATCATTAATACAAAACTACGCAACCCTCAACAGAAAATACGTAAAAGAATTTCTGAATTATTTCTTCATCATCATCATCATCTGTCAAGGATTAGATTCAATTGCCTGTTCCAATATACATCTCTTTTTAGGTCTTCCCAAACCATGCTTCCCTCTAGGTTTGTATTTCCATGCTCGCAGAGGAAGTTTGTGAGCTGGCATGCGAAGTAAATGGTTAGACCAGTTTCTCTTATATATTATAGTGACACTTATCCCTAAGGTCCGTTTTGGGATCTAGGTAATTAAATAACACTAAAATTTACAATTACAAGTATTTATTATAACTAAAAGATTTAAAAAAATAAATAATAAACTAATTATAATGAAGTAATCTGCCCATAATAAACAGGTGGAGTGTTAGATTATTTGAACTCAATCTGTTCGTTGCAAGGCTAAAATAAATAGTTCTGTTTCTTATCACATTGTCAGCCAATTAAATGACTGAATCATTAAAGAACAGAAGAGGTAGAGGTGTTAAAGACACTAGTCAGAGTTACCTCCTCTGAAAGTAATGAATTTCACTATACAGCCAGACCCTGTGGTGAATGAAGTGAAGGTGTCATTTGCAGAGTGGAAAATATGTGCTTTTCAGAGGGCCCGGCATGCTGATAAGCATACTTTTCCACTCAGTGAGGAAGGCAATTAGTAAACCACCTCATTCCTCTTTTTACTTAGTAAAACCTCTACGGGTTTAAACCAGCCTTTTGGCTGATGACCTAAACAAGAACAATGAAGTAATACAATAAATAACTTGAATAATTTACTTAAAACTACTTACAACCAATTATACACAAAGCACGTACACAAAAACTGAATAGAATGCACATAAACATGATAATATAACAATAGTTAACCACTACAATGCTCGGATACGTAACCTGTACTACGCACCTATAGCCACTCAATAAACACTCGTCAAAACGGATACTAACTCTCGACCGCACCCGGGGCTCCCTTTATATAGGTTATATGAAAGAGGTTTCTCGAAAGACACAGAAATTCGATCAATAAGTCCTTTCTAGAGAAATCTTATTTAATGTAAACAGGTTTTAATTGAATAATAGGATGTTACAAATAACCAACCGACTCTTTCATAAATAGATGTACAACAAAGACCCTACATTATCATACACAATAGCGCGGCTCTTTTAAAATAACCTTTTATAAGTAGGTATCCTTTTTATAGCTAACCCTAGTGTTACTTTTTCACTCTATTATCTACTCTTTACCATTTTATGAATGAACTACTAGAAATTTCGCGAACCATGCCCTTCTTCAATAATGTCACATTATTAACGTTTCCGACAGTGACTGAACATTTAACTAGGTACGGATAGCTTCGTTATGTACTCTATCTAACCGGGTACAACCTTTGACTCCCCGCAAAAATCTCATTTTAGCAGCCTGGATACGGGATTCATTCCTCTGTAATGACACCCATGTTTCACTCCCATATGTTATGAGTGTGTACCACTCATGGCTGTACGCCACTGCTCTATAAAATTTCATTTGGGTGTCCTTTCTCGTTTTCTTTCCCATCGTTCTGCGAATAGAACCGCATAAAGCGCTGTCCATACTCGGTCAGCTCATGCGAGGGTTTGGCTTTGAATCGAGTAGGACTTGAAACTTTTCAGTTATAAAAATAGATATGTAAAGAAGTACCCTCGAGTTTCATTTGCTTGCGATTGATCAAAACAAAATGGCGGAATAAGAAAATAATATAAAAAATGAACAATAATCTTGTGGCTAAGCTTAACCTTGTATGAGACATTGAGATGGGGGCCTCAACCCCGATACGGTGCGCCCCAATGGCTGATAGGAAACGTCCCGTAGAATTGCAGGGAGGTACGAATAAGGAATATCCTAATAAGTACCCGCGAATCAACTGAGGTGAAAATTGGTCAATGGTCTTCACGGCAGAGATGGAGGATTCCAAATGGCGTAGAGGGTGGAAGAGCTTAGGGAGTCAACCCAAATAAAATCCAGGGCAGGTGAGCCCGGAAAATGGTCAACGGTCTCGAAGGCGGAGGAGGAATTTTCGCAACGGTGGAGAGGACGGAGAAACCTAGGACGTGGGTCTCCAAATGAAACTCAGGAACCGTCTAGAGGCTTTAAGGTGGCAGCCCCACCACTGGACTACCCAGCGCAGGGCTCGTAACTCACCCTGGGGATTTTACCCAGGGTGAGCTGGTAGAAAGTCGCCATTATTTGTTAAGTAACACCGGTTGGGCAAGCGACTTTGTATGGTGATCAGCTGACAGCCACCATTCATGAACAAACTCTACTGGGGGACCCTGTTCAAACTCATGCCTTATGCACTTCCAAAATACACCGATCCCATTGGGTAGTTATCAAAAATGTGCAGTTCCCGATATCAAATAAACGCTAAAAAAAAAATAATAAATATATAAATTTACCGATCACTAAAACAACATCTTTCTATCTATAAATACCTACCATGACCGGTTGTACATAATTCTAGTCAAATACCGGGTTCCTTACAAAGAGGTTGTTATTTTTGAATTAATATGCCGGACGCATCACTCTACAGACTGGAAAACTTTACTGTTATAATAAATTGATATGTTATAAAGTACTATCGAGTTTCATTTCCTTATGATTAACCAAAACAAAATGGCGGAATAAGAAAATAATATAAAAAATGAACAATAATCGTGTGGTTAAAACCACTTGTAATCAAAGGTACGTATAAAAGTGTGGGTTGCTCTCACCAAGGTGTTTTATCGTATGACATATCCCATCAGACAATGACTGGAGACAGATACGCATCAATTTTAACTAATCACATAGTTCCTCATCTTTCTCAGGCGGAGATGCAGGAATTTTTTTCTCTTGCCTATATGAATATAAATAGGAAAGAAAGTATTGTTTTCATGTCGATTTTTCGAAATCAAGTTTTCACCGGATATACACGTTCGAGGCCCCCTGAATCCAAAAAAAAAACATGTTCTTAGCGATTGGTCTGTGTGTAAACAAAATATCTCAAGAACAGAATATTGTACTTGACCTTTTAAGTAATATGGTCTTTTATAGGTACAGCATCAAAATCGGTCTTAAAATTAAAGTAAAACGAGTAATATATTTATAGAGCTGCGAAAATATTAATCAGAAAGTTAATGCGATTTAAGTTCCACTGATTTATTTCTTTATTTGTGTTTTCTCTAAGTTTAACTCCCTCCAAAAAGAAAATGAAATAACTTCTTTTGTTTAGTTGTAATAACTTTTTTTGTTTCTTTCTTTTCCGACTTATTTATTGCTGTCTCTTATTTCACTCAGTTATTTGTTTATTCGTCTCTAAATTTTATTGCTATTATTATTTTACTTTTTTCCTTGTCCTTCATCTTTTCTCCCGGTTACTCAATTTCTTTCTCTCTCACACACACGGACACATTTAAATTTTCTTCCATAGTTTAGTAAACCAAGATTTCTTTATAATTTTTCTTCAGGGAGTAGTTGATTTTGTTTTTATTTTCGGAAAATATATTTTTTGTTATTTCTTTTAAGTTTAGTTGCTTTCTTATTTTCTTTTTGTTTTTGAATTGTATTTACGCTATTGTTTACAATTTCTTTAACAATATTTTGTTGATAAAGTGTCAAAAATTTACAGTTCTTACCAACTTACATACTCAGGCGGACCATTCCTGAGAGAGTATGGTTCATTGAAACCCAACCATCAAAGTACACCGTAACCATTCTTAGTATTCCAGTCCGTATAAAATTACTCCAAGTAGAGGTGATTTGCGTGATAGATCAAAACAATATTGAAACCAAAACATAATTATTTTTCTAGTTGTAGCCCTCATTGTTACAGAAGAGGTTTCCAGTTAGTTTATTTTTACCCTAACGTGTTAACGTTGCAATTAGTTCAATTTTAGAACAATAAGCATCCCCATGTCCCAATCAGATGAGGACCATTGACGTGTAAATTAGGTGTAGTCTTGCACAGACTCAGGCCGACCATCCTGAAAGAGCCCATTTATTGAACCCCAACCATCAAAGTACTCCGGTAACCATTCTCTAAAATTCAAATCCGTATAAAAGTATCTACATTAACCAAGATTTGAACCACGGAACCTTCAAAATCAGCTGGTAAATAGTTGATTCGGGGCTACGACTTTACCAACAGACTCAACAAATATTAAAGATGTATTATTAAATTCTATAAATTTTATATTTAACATGTTTATTCAGCCTTCAGTTTAGATGTTATTTGAAATCTTACGTGTGGAAACACATTAAAACTTATTTTTTCATAGTTAAAAATTCCACAACTTCCGTATATGTTTTTTTGACGCTTAGATTAATAGGAATTTGGCTCTTTTCTATAAAATAATTTGCATTAAAAAATATTCATTCGACTTTGAGTCTTGTTATATTGTTGACCACGAGAACAATTTTATAATTAAACAGCATAAAAATTGGTTTAATAATACTGATATTTAATACTGTTTCTAGAATAAATACCAGATAAGTTAATGAGGTGTTTAGAAAAAGATTTTATGATTTTTTGGAGAAATAAATTTATTAGAATGATTTTTTTGTTTTCTTTTTAAAAAAAATCTCAACGGATTAGAAACAACGTTCAAAGGTTTATGACCTTGAGGTGCATAAGGGTCGTAGAGCAGGCTAAAGGGGGTCACTGTGCCAAATGCCGGGCCAGGCCTTACTACACTCGGCCTTGTGACACCGTCTCCACCCTTCCCGCCAACACGACCGAGCTTTCTTCCTTTTCCTGTGTGTACATTTACGACCAGCAACCTCTTGGCCCCTTATCGCCACTCTACTACTCTATTACTAACATTACTACTACTGTTCCACTCCCTTCATCCGTTTTATCTTCTTCTTCTCCTCCTTCATCTTCAAATACTAACCCCACCCACTTTTCGACCACCTAAAGAAAGACGTTTTCCCTTTCACACCCTGACCAACACAATATCTACCTCTTTCCTTTTGACAAATTCTACTTCCTTTTTTAATTTTACTTTTTTGACTTCCTCTTTGTACGTTAGAAATGTCATACTTTTATTGAAATCTCTTCTTCTCTGGCTGATTCAACAATAATTCCTTAACTTCCTTAGACAGCTCAATTTCAGCACGTAATTTCCTTTTGGGTTGAAGAATTAAATAACTTTTAATTTATTTCACTTGCGGTTTTGGGTTTTCCATTATTTTAACTAACCCGATAACTGAATCAAATTTTTACTGATTAAAATTACTTGTTGTTTAGGTTATCAGCTGAAACGCTGGTTTAAACCTCTAGAGGTTTTACTAAGTAAAACGAGGAGTAAGGTGGTTTACCATGGCCTTCGGCACTGAGTAGAAAAGTATGCTTATCAGCATGTCGGGCCTTCTGTAAAGCATATATTTTCCACCCTGCAAATGACACCTTCACTTCATTCACCACAAGGTCTGGCTGTAGAATAAAATGAAGAAAGGTCAATACTCTCAGAGGAGATAACTCTGATTAGTGTCATTTACACCTTTACCTCTTCTGTTCTTAAATGCTTTAGTCATAATTGTTGACTAACCATGTGATAAGAAACAGAATTGTTTTTGTAGCCCTGGAACTAGCAGATCAAGCGCGAATAATTTAACACTCCACCTGCCTGCAATGGGCAGTAAAATTACGTACTTTCTAAACAATAAGAAAAAGTTTTTAATTATTAAAAAATGTGATACGAAATGTTAAAAAAGACTTGGAAATGGCTAATATTGTGAAAGAAGACTTGGACACAAGAAACAATTTTAGGAGGAAGGCTTCACAATTCTATTTCACTTAAGTCCCAAGGGATTGTGAATTTCCTGGGTTCAAATGAGCAAACCTCTGGTTGACAAGCCTCGAGAAGAAGAACTACCCCAATGATTGGCTGAACGTTGGTAGGTGGAAGACAGGCCCAAAAATACAGAGGGAGAAATACACACGTATTAACTGTATCAGATAATTGATCGTTGGCTATATTTACAAATTATTGTCTAACTACTATTTTAATGTAAGTTAATATAACAAAGGGGGTTTTCCCTTACATGATTTATTTGGTTTTTACCTGAGTAATGGAAGTTATAGTAATTGGGAATTACCATAACTTACTTTGTTTGTACAATATTGTACTTTTATAATGATACAAGGTTGAACATTTTTATGACTCCCCTCTCAATCTTAATGTTAAAAAAAATAAAAAATCTACAATAGTTATAACTTTCAATTGGCCTTCGGGCCAGCCCAGTCAGTCAGCTGGTGAAAAGTCGCTATTATTTGTTAAGTAACACCGGTTGGGCAAGTGACTTTGTATGGTGACCAGCTGACAGCCATCCATGAACAAACTCTACTGGGGGTCCCTGTTCAAACTCATGTCTAATCCACGTCAAAAAAAATACAGCAAAAAGCAGCAATCAAATTGGGTAGTTGTTAACAAAGTACAGTTCCCGATAACAATAATAGCTAAAAAAAAACTTTTAATTAAGGATTATGAGTGGATATAAGCAGGATAAGAGAAAAGTGGACGCCAAAAAGCTTGCCGGTGTAGCTGCGCGAACAGTTCGGAATTCAGTCGGTAAATTTCCTATCTTATTACCGAAATGCCTATTAAATCACATGTTCTAAACGATGTAAATTATTATCTATTAGCGACGTTAAAAGCATTCAATTGTAAACATTGTATACAACAATTAACGCGTATAGCTACGCCCGTGTAACAACCGGGCAGGATAACCGTTACAAACAAGGGGAAAGAAAGAAGTAGAGGTGTTTTATGAATGCAGTTTCGTGCGTTCCTGAAAACATTGTCTCTGCCCCGCTATTAACACATTCCCCTTTCCATTGTTGATGTCACTGTCTTGTCAGTGCTATCCTAGCTGTTGATCGTTGTAGGACTGATTGCGTCTCTCTCTTTCTCTTCTGCCGTTTAGATTCTTGTACCAATAGTAGTTATTTTTTTAATTTCAGTTAAATTGTAGCTTACGTTTTATTACAAGTTTAGTTAATTAATTAATTTATTTATTTTTAAGTATATTTAGATTTATTTATTTATTTATAAAAATTTACTTAGTTTATTTCTTTAGATAACTTTCTTATTAATTAGTTTTAATTAGTATTATTAGTTATTAGTATTACGGTAATTAGTATTAGTAATATATTAGTATTAATTAGATTAATCATACGACTCCCGTCCTTCCCATTTCTTTAGAAAATAGAATTAATAATAATAATTAGTAAAAATATATTTGTATCGGTATATGTATTAGGCAAAAAATGTAAAAATGAATTAGAAAATAAAAACAGCAAAAATATAATTGTGTCAAAGAAAACAAAAATGTATAGCAAAAGAAAAGCATGAGTAACATATTTGCGCGTGTGCGTGTGTGGTCTGTGATGTGTGTATTGCTTCTTTTCAATTTTTGGAAATAGATAAAGCGAGAGAGCGTGGAGGAGAACGAAGAGCGGTGTACGGAAGGGTACATCGAGTTGCGATAAATGTTTTTGTTCATGGTAGTATACTAAAGCTATGACGTTGCAAATCCCGGTTGTTATGTGGGCGTATCTATACTACATACAACACATTACAGACTAATGTTTTCAGGTCAGCTGATATATAAGATTGTGAGAGCGATGTGACTCTGATCACAGCTGGTACAGCACTGACGACTCCCACCACTCGTTCAGGTAACCGAGAGCGCCATTACCAAAATAAACCTTCTGCGCACTTCAGTAATTCGGCAAGGTTATTTGGTGTCCGCTCTAACTTTAGTTAAGGAATAAGTGGTTATTTTTTGAGTAGTCAATCCGTTTAGTGAGGAAACTAAACAAAATGCTGAACTAAAAATTCGTCTTTATGATTAAATGATCAGGCAATAAAATTAACTTTCAACAATGCTTGTACCGACCAATTTTTAATAGAAATTAAAAAGGAACACCCAGACCTATCGCAACGTTGAGAGTTTTAATACCATTTCCCCTATCCTAAAACTGTGAACTAGGATTTCAGATAATATAGAAAGCCTTTTGCCAAAACTAAAGGTTTTCGAGAAAAACTGTTTCGAAAATTTCATATGGCCGCCTTTTTAAAAAATAAAGAGATATATGTGGATCGTATTTTTTAATTTTTTAGAATACATTATGGGCAAATATTTGTAATAAATTTAAATAAAACTTTTCAATTCTTTCACGTGATATAATAGTTTTCCTGAAAAATACAAAATGGCGGATACAATAAAACGAAGAGTTAATTGACATTTTTCATATGAAATATTTTGTTTATTTTGATATAATTATAGAATACGAAAATGAAGCGATTTAACACACCCAGACTATATTATATATTTTGGTTTCAAAATGTTTTAGTCTATCACTTATAAATGCATAATTTTATTAATTCGTCTGTTATTCCCGGTGCAAAAAACCCAAAAATAGGGGTTGTTATTAGTTATTAGGACGTTATTAGTGAAGTATTAGTTATTTTTTTGCAGTAAATCAGGTTTTATACAATTTTTACTTTTGATTGACCATCCTCTAAGTAATGCACTCAGTATAATACGAAATACAGAATGAAATGCGGGTTACATTATGAATCACAGAAAGGAAAACACTTTCATGATTAATTTCCTGAGCATGTCTTCTTAAAATCCTTAATCTTTCAAACAGATTAAATTTATATTTTAAGAAAAGAACACACTTGGAAAAGTAATCAAGTAATTTATTTATTTCTGTTGTATGTTACTTGTATAATATTGCGTTTATGTTTGAAATTTATTTTTATCCAGTGATTTAAAATGTAAAATTACAAATTTAATAATATTTTTACTGCTTTTAAAATTTTTTATTGAATTAATGTAATTGTTGTAAAATGGTTATCAGCCGAAAGGCTGGTTTGAACTTCTAGAGGCTTTACTAAGTAAAACGAAGGGTTAGGTGGTTGCCTCACTCATGTAGAATTGCAGTCTATTTTTCAGTACATCGTTGATCTAAGATGAAACTCAATAAATCAATTTTGTTGTAAATTCAAGAAATAATTTAAAATAATAATAAATAATAATCAAATTAAAAAAAAATTTTAATTAAAAATCTAAATATTCTAAACAGTAACTAAATATAACAAGATAAATATTATAAGAAAAAAAATATTCAAAATTAATATTCCAGAAACCAAATATTTGAATTTAAAGCAAAAAAACAAAAGATAGTATAATTTTAATTAATCATATGAACCATTAAGAAAATAATTAAAGGAAATTAATAAAGTATCAAGAGTCAATTTAATTATAGAACCAAATGAAATAAGTTTTATTATTTTGAAATATTAAGATAAAATTTAAGTAAATTTATTCAACACTATAAAACCGAATGCAACAATGCATCGACGCCCCGATTTGATTCCCGATCAATGGATGGACCACAAAAAGCAAGAGGACTCCAAGAAATCATTTCAATTTCGTAATTATAAAAATATATAATTATTATTAAATTAATTGAGCTCATAACTATTATTTTTTAAACTTAAATATTAACAACAAATATTGCAATAATTATTATAACATTTTAAATTCAATTAAAAACTCAATTTATAATAAAAGTGTCATCAATAAATCAATAAATTTCATTAACAGAATTTTCAATCAATTTTTGAATAACTTACTACTTTGTCAATTTCAATTTATTTTCGTATTCATTAAAATTATTTTTCTTTTTAAATTTGTTTGGCACATTTTATTTTATTTTATTACACTCACTGAGTGAAAAAGTATGCTTATGAACAGGCCAGGCTCTCTTTAAAGCATCTACTTTCCACCCTATAAATGACACCTTCACTTAATTCACCACAGGGTCTGGCTGTATAATGAAATTCACTACTCTCAGAGGAGATAACTCTGACTAGTGTATTTTGCACCTCTACCTCTTCTATACTTAAATTATTCAGTCATATAATTGGCTAACCATGTGATAAGAAACAGAACTATTTTTTATATCTCTGGAACTAGCAGATCAAGTGCAAATAACACCTGCCTCTTATGACGAAGAATTATAATATAATATAAAATATGTTATATTTAATAATATTTTTATTGCTTTTACAATATTTTATTAGGTGGTAGCCTACAACGCAAAGGTACCGGGTTTGATTCCCGGCTAGGGTCTAGAAATTATGACAAATTAAAATCCACCTTTAAAGTTAGATAAACCACCGCAGTCACTTATAACCAAGCTGTTGATATGGCTTAAAAATAGTTGACTTTTAAGTAAGCAGTTCTTATTTACTTTAGTTTATACTCACATAAACCTAAAACGAAAGTTGTTACAAAAACGTTTGAAGCAGTTATCTCTTTTACTCGGTAGACCCTGACCTCTGTAGATTCATATTTTAAAATGATTTATCTACAATTCTCAATTTTTTTCTTTATGGACTAAAGGCTGTAAAATGTCTGTATCAGCTTAATTACTGACAAACTACAAGTATACAATATAAAAGGCTGCGAATTATTGCCTACATTCCCTTGTTTGTCAAAAACAAAACACTACACTTATACCTAAAATTATCACAAACATTCTTTTTTTTTGTTCATTCCTAATTTGTGTACGTTGCAATCTGTTCAATTTAGAGCAATGAGCAACCCCATGACCCAGTGAGATGAGAATGATGTGTATGACGTGTAAATGAAGTGTAGTCTTGTACAGACCCAGGCCGACCATTCCTGAGAGAGTATGGTTAATTAAACCCCAACCATCAAAGTACACCGGTAACCACTGTCTAGTATTCAAATCCGTATAAAAGGAACTACCTTTACTAGGATTTGAACCAGGAACCTTCGTCTCCAAAAATCAGCTGTTAAACAGCTGATTTTGGCGACGACTTTACCTCTAGACCAACCCGGTGGGTTTACAAACATTCTGTTGAATAATTTAATGTAATGAACCAACATTAAATTAAAATATTTGCACTCAATCTTTTACTTACATGGCTACAAAAAATATTTCTGTTTTTAATCACGTGGTCAGCCAATTAAATGTGTAAAGTATTTAAGAATAGAAAAAGTAAAGGTGTTAAAGACACTAGTCAGAGTTATCTCCTCTGAAAGTAATGAATTTCATTATAAAGCCTACCATTTGGTGAATGAAGTGAAAGTTTCATTTGATGGGTGGAAAATGTGTGCTTCTTGGAAGGCCTGGCATGCTGATAAGCATATTTTCAACTCAGTGAGGAAGGCAATTGTAAATTACCTCACTTCTAATTTTACTTAGTAAAGCCTCTAGAGGTTCAAACCAGCCTTTTGGCTGATGACCTAAACAACAACAATGATGCAAACTCCGTGACCCAGTGGGTAGCGTGACAAGCGGATTCCGATTTCCTGTCACGGTGGAAAATTATTACACTTTAACCCATCCGTCCTTAACCCAAAGTAATCGCTAACGACCAAGATGTCTAAACGACCTAAATGTATAATCTAAAAAAAATACCTTCATATATCTATAAAAATACAATCGTACTGTATTTAGTCAGAAATGCCTGTGTAAGTTAATTTTTTATAAGTTTTCTATCAGCCGATAGGTTGTAGTTGGGATCTCTAGATCAGTGGTTCCCAACCCGCAGTGGTCTGCGGACCACTCAGCCTGAAAGTGAACTACCACCGACCACCCATTACATTATTGCTTATATCTTATCAGTTGTAACCAAATTAAATGGTGATTAAATAAAACAAATTTTTAGAAACAAACTATTATTATTAATTAAGAAACTATTATTACAAATATATAATTGTTATTTTCAGAAAGTAGGGTACATTGTACATCACAAAAAGTAAAAATATTTTAATTAGAAATTGTCTTTTAATAAAATAAGGAATACAGAATTTACTTAGTCGAAAATAACAATGAAAATTAAAAAAATTAATTAAAAATGACATGAAAATTTCAATGCGACTTTTGTGCACGAATCTTTCTGACTAGCTGAGGGAATTCTAGGTTTTAGGCTCTTGGTAAGAGCTACTCTCAAATCACTGCTTACACTTAGCCGATTTCGTTATTTGTTTTTAATTAACAATTAACTAGAGAACCCCTTCTCACACAAATAAGTGGTTGAAAAAAACATGGTGTTTAGGTCATCAGCCGAAAGGCTGGTTTGAACCTGTAGAGGTTCTACTAAGTAAAACGAGGAGTGAGGTGGTTTACCATTGCCTTCCTCACTGAGTGGAAAAGTACGCTTATCAGCATGCCGGGCCCTCTGAAAAGCACATATTTGCCACTCTGCAAATGACACCTTCATTTCATTCACCACAGGGTCTGGCTGTATAATGAAATTCATTACTTTCAGAGGAGATAACTCTGATTAATGTCTTTTACACCTCAACCTCTTCTGTTCTTAAATGATTCAGTCATTTAATTGGCTGAACATGTGATAAGAAACAGAACTATTTATTTTAGCCCTGCAAAGAACAGATTGAGTGTAAAAATTTGACACTCCACCTGTCTGTTATGGACAGACCTGTCTGTTATGGGCAGGGAAAAAAACATAAGATGCCGCAAAGCTACTTGCCGAATCTTGGGAAATCCCAGGGCTTTCTTACACCAAAACTCTTCTACCTTTATATAATCTGAATCTTGAATGTATTTACTTAATCTTGTTCAATGAAAATCGTAACTTTGATTTAATCACGGGAAAATATTACTTTTTTATAAGTAGCCCGGACTCTCAAGGACCACCCCGAAGGCTGTCACGGACCACCTTAAGTCCGCGGACCACCGGTTGGGAAACACTGCTCTAGATGCTTTACAAAGTAAAATGAGGAGTGAAGTGGTTTACAATTGCCTCCCTCACTTTGCAAAAATTATTCTGTTTATGCTGTTGCAAAATTAAGCTTATCAGCATACCAGGCTCTCCGAAAAGCACCCATTTTCTACCCTTCAAATGACCCCTCCACTTCATTCGCTACAAGGTCTGGGCGCATAATGAAATTCATTACTATCAGAGGATAAAACTCTGATTATACTCGGTTCGGTATATCGTAGGAAGTATATTTCCTACGTCGGGGCTGGTACAGTCCCAACCTAGAAAAATATGCGGCACTTTTAATGAAAATATCCCAATGATAACTTATAGACTACGCGCTTTTAACCATGTACACAATTATACATCAGATTTTTTTAATAGGCTTTTGTAATTTTCCAGTTGTCATTTTATTTATACTACTCACTGATAGCCCACTTAGTTCAGAAGTAAGTATTATCACTTCCGCTACCACAAGTGTTGGATTTTTTTCTAAAAACTTACAAAACACATTTAACACGATTGCCTTTTTGCCACTTTTTAAATATTTTCCTGTTCGGTGCTTGGTAACAGAAGATTCTGATACGTCAGCAATTACAATTTCCCAAAAAAATGATTTTTTAAGCCTTTAATTTAAATAAATGCCCAAAACGGGCAGGTGGAGTGTTAATTTAATTGCACTCTATCTGTTTGGTCCAGGGCTAAAAAAAATAGTTCTTTTTTTATCACATAGTCAGCCACTTATATGACTGAACTATTTAAGAACAGAAGAGGTAGAAGTGTAAAAGACACTAGTCAGAATTATCTGCTCTGAGAGTAATGAATTTCACTATGCAGCCAGACCCTGTGGTGAATGAAGTGAAGGTGTCATTTGCAGGGTGGAAAGTGAGTGCTTTTCGGAGGGCCTGGCATGATAATAAGCATACTCTTTCAACTCAGTGAGGAAGGCAATGGTAAACCACCTTACTCCTCGTTTTTACTTGGTAAAACCTCTAGAGGTTCAAACCAGACTTTCGGCTGTTGACCTAAACAACAACAATTTAAATAAAAGCACACACTCATTTGCACTCTTAATTAACAATAGATTACCACATACGGAAAAACTGAAAATAAACGTATGTAATTGTGTTGTTATTACAGAAGAAAACAAATGAGTCTTTAAGCACTATTCGGCGCAACTGATTTACAACCTTCCGTTAGTTGGGGATGACCTGGCTCGGTCATTAGTGTGTCGTATTTACATGTACTAGTACAACAGATGCAGTGTGTTCACTCGACACGTCTTTCTTACGATGAATACAATATAGTGTCTTATACACCTCTACATCTTTTGTTGTTAAATGCTTAAGTCATATAATTGGCTGACCATGTGATAAGAAACAGAACCATTTTTTGAAGCCCTGGAACTAGTGCAGACCTTGTTGTTGTTATTTAGGTCAAGAGCCGAAAGGCTGGTTTGAACCTCTAGAGGTTTTACTAAGTAAAACGAGGAGTGAGGTGGTTTACCATGCCTTCCTCACTGAGTGGAAAAGAACACTTATCAGCATGCCGAGCCCTCTGAAAAGCACATATTTTCCACTCTGCAAATGACACCTTCACTTCATTCACCACAGGGTCTGGCTGTATAATGAAATTCATTACTTTCAGATAAGATAACTCTGATTAGTGTCTTTTACACCTCTAGCTTTTCTGTTCTTAAATGATTTAGTCATTTAATTGGCCGACCATGTGATAAGAAACAGAACTTTTTATTTTAGCCCTGCAACGAACAGATTGAGTGTAAAAAATTTGACACTCCACCTGTCTGTTATGGGCAGGTCCTAATAATGTGCAGTAATTAAATTACAAATCGAAATAATTTCAATAATTAAACTATTCAACAACAATCTATTCTTTACTAATATAAAAATTGTCAGTATTTGCGAATGGTTTTTAATTTTATTATAACTACTTTAGCCAAGTCGCATCTTTGATTGTAGTACTGTGTGTGGGTGCAATTGCTAGTAATTTTACATCTCGTTATGTACTGATGATTCGGTTAAGAATTTCCGAAGTAATTGTAATTTATAACGGAAAATAACATAGCTGCCCATAACATACAGGTGGAGTGTCAAATTATTTACACTCAATCTGTTCGTTGCAGGGCTAATAGTTCTGGGATAAATAGGGATAAATAGTTCTGTTTCTTATCACATGGTCAGTCAATTAAATGACTGAATCATTTAAGAACAGAAGAGGTAGAGGTGTAAAAGACACTAATCAGAGTTATCTTCTTTGAAAGTAATGGATTTCATTGAACAGCCAGACCCTGTGGTGAATGAAGTGAAGGTGTCATTTACAGAGTGGAAAATATGTGCTTTTCAGAGGGCCCGGCATGCTGATAAGCGTACTTTTCCACTCAGTGAGGCAGGCAAAGGTAAACCACCTCACTCCTCGTTTTACTTAGTAAAACCTCTAGAGGTTCAAACCAGCCTTTCGGCTCTTGACCTATACAACAACAACAACAACGGAAAATAAGAATAATTATTAATTACGTTTCAGTATGTAAGTAAAAAAATTTATCTATTTACATCATAGCGTTTCATAATTTGCTTACGTTACAGTTCTGTAATCTCATATTGATGTAACCGTTACTTTTATTTGTATTATGAAAACATAAAAGTAAAACATTTATGTCATTAGTTATGCCCAAATACTTAAATATTAAATTAGCATGGATTCTTATATGAAATATTTCGTTTAAAAAAAGTAAGTGTATATACAAAGTATATACTATGTATGTACAATAATTCTAAATGTAATGTCGATCATCTCCTTTCATCTCCTAAGAAGATGATTCTACAAAAAAAATAATACAAAAAAAATCGTTTAAACATAGGTTTGGAAATGCTTGGTTAGCGAGTTATGCCTGGCAAAAGATTTCGCCATGATTCCTGGGCAAAGAGTGAAATTTTGAGACATACATTTTGAAACATACTGAAATTCTGAAAAGGTAATTTAAGGGGAAATGTTACTGATTTCTTATGATTTTTAATCCGAAAACATAAAAAATGAATTCTAGAACTGTATCGCTTTTAGTTTTTAAGAGATCTACGTGAAAACATTAAAAAGTAGGGCTAGAAAATACACTTTTTTAAGTTTAGCGTAAAATAACTTTGTTAACTTGCAAATAAACACAAAATCGTTTAAATGAAAATTGTAGAGAATTTTATTCTAAAAAATTAAATAAATAACGTCTACGAAAATTAAACTCATTAAAACGTTTTGTGTTCGCAAGTTAACAAAGTCATTTTACGCTAAACTTAAAAAGTGGATTTTCCAACACTACTTTTTGATGTTTTCACGTAGTTTTCTTAAAAACTAAAAGCGATACAGTTCTGGGATTCAGTTTTTTAAGTTTCCCAGATTAAAAACCATAAGAAACCACTAAAATTCCCGTAAGAGAGTAATGAAATTCATTACTCTCAGATGAAATAACTGTGACTATGTAGTGTCTTTTACACCTGCACCCGTCCTGTTCTTTAACGGTTCAGTCATATAATTTTTTGCAACCCAAATTCTCAGCATTTACTCACAGTAGGTTTTACTCGTTTCTTCTGTCTACTTGGCGTTCTGTTTTTGCTTTACCTGGAAGCACTTAGAAACCGTAATAAGTGATCTGAATTTGGTTCGATTCATTAAGTTTTCTCGATTTATTCGGGGTTTCTCAGTAATCTTTCTGAATTCTTTAAAACTTGGCTTTTTATCCGACACCTTACGTCTATTGTTTAGTCTCTTAAAAATATTTGTGTGGCAACTCCAGTTACTCTGTACGGAAGTGAGGCATGGGTAACAACAAAAACCCAAAAGCGAAGAATCCAGACGGCAGAGATGAGACTTCTATGAAAGACTAAGTGGTGTACACGTTTGGACAGAATAAGGAATGAGGAAATCAGGTCTGAACTGCGTATTTACAACTTGAAAGAAAATATAAAGGATTATCGCAAAAGCTGAAGACAGCACTTGGTAAGGATGTCAGATCAGAGGATACCTAAGCAAATACACTGGTATGCTCCAGAAGTAAAAAGGATGTCGGTAGACCTAGGAGAAGATGGAAATAGATGACATAGTTTGTGAGTTTGGAAGAGGCTGCGGCCTAATCCTTGGTCGGAAGAAGACGAAGAAAAATATTTGTTTTGTCAACCGATTGGCATTCATTCTATACTGGTGTTTGTAAAATTTTTATCATTTTTTCATTAATCCTCCATTTTCCTTGTAAAATTCTTCTTTTTTGGGGTTAAGTTATTTCATCGGAGTTGTTTTGTTTGATTAGCATCTGCACTAGACAAAAAAGAAGCGTCATGCTGTTGAGTTAGCCTTTGTGAGCGTGACACTAGCTGGAAATATTCTTCTTCGAACTGTTCACGATCAATGACGGCTTATAATCTGGTGACAATACGATTTTTGTTTGTAAAAGGTCAAATTCCGTCTGCATTATCAGACGTAAAAAAAACAAAAAATCGACTTCGTAACTTATATTGTCCGTCTACTATCTTCGAACCCATTATCTTGGGGAGGATCTTTCTATCAAATTTCTTTGATTCTCTTAGACAAGAGTCTCCGTTCATTCTAAGGCACTCACTTGCGTACGGGCACAGAGATTTTATCACAGTATTACAATGTCTAATCTTGGCCTGTCTCTTCTACAAGTCTTTTAATCTGATCTGTGTAGTGAGTACCTCGAAGTGCAACGACCATCTTTTCAGCCCTGGAACTAGTAGACCGAAAGTTAGAGTATGTTTTTAATAAATTAAATTAAATATTTCATGGAAAATTATCATTTCAAATTAAAATTAAATAAATTAATAAATAGTGAATATTTTCATAAAGAAGATAAAATTTTACAAGATATTTCATTTTTGTAATAAATAGAATGGAATAAAACAAAACGGATGAAAAATAAAAACAAAATGAGAAAGGAAAACATTCTGTAAGCAGTTAATTAAGTAAAAAACGAATACTGTACATATTGTTGTTAGCTTTAATCTTATTAAAGTAGAAATAATTGATTACAAGAAGAACGAACGAATGGTAAGAGTAGGGGATGGTGATGGTGTTGGTTGGAAGAGAGGGCAGATAAAAAGGGGATGAAATAGGAGGAGAAAGAGAAAAGGAAGGAAAAGGAGAGGGTAAAAATAAATATTATGTTTTCATTTTAAGTAAATATCCCCACTACAACAAATCAGAAACTCTGACGTACCATACCTAGCTAAATTAATTAAAAAACAATATATCTCGTTAACTGAGCTGCAAAATTAGAATGCGAAGAGCAAACTTTAATATTTCGTTCATAATTTAATTAATGAAACAACAGCAGAATTGAATAAATTCAAAAGTAAAAAATAAACACTAAATAAATTTTAATGAATCGAATTCCATCTATTTAAGTTCTAAATTAAATAATGAAACTCAAACAAAAAAGTTTTGTTCTAATGTATTATTTGGTATTAAAATAATATTCTTATTTTTAATTAATCATTGCTTTATAGAAATTAAGTTGATCTCATCAAGTTTTTACCATGTAATATGTTACTGGTTTATCGTTGCCTTCCTCAAGCTATTTCTTTCTAGTAATACTAGTACTAGTAGGTAGTTGTAGTGGTAAAGGATTTGTTGTTGTTATGATGATCAGGCGAAACGCTGGTTTGAACTTTTAGAGGCTTTACTAAGTAAAACGAGGAGTAAGAGGTTTACCATGCCTTCCTCACTGAGTGGAAAAGTATTCTTATCAGCATGCTAGGCCCTCTGAAAATCGTCTACTTTCCACTCTGCAAATAATACTTTCACTTTATTCACCACAGGGTCTAGCTGTATAATGAAATTCAGTACTCTCAGAAGAGATAACTGTGACTATATTCTATTTCAGGTTCAGAATACAGTACAGCTCTTATGAGAACCTGTTGTGTTATCAGGCGCACAGAAAACTTCCGACACAACCAACAAAATAACCTCCTTCGCTAACACCATCCAAAAGGTCACGTGAAAAATTATTTAGAATTTCGTTTACCACGCTCCAACAATCTCATTTTCAATCAATAAATTTAAAAAAAATTACTTTCGTTTCCTAGTGAACTGTATTTTTTTCTTTGTTTATTTAACGTCGCATCAACTACTGTGATCATTAGCGACGACGTTGGGTTGCATCTATGAAGGATAAAATGATTTTATGTAACGTTTGAAAATGCTGTGCCTGAGTGGGATTCGAACCCAAGACCGCATGATGAGAGGCGAGCACGTTACCAACAACGCCAATGCGGCCGGTATTGTATTTTATTACGCTATAAATGTTGTACGCTGGTATTTAGATAAGACACGCTTGTACAAAGTTGGACTTTTAAATCTCGTCACATTTTTTGAGTTTCACATCATATAACCTTTTTCTTTCAATAACGACATACGTGTTTCATTATTTTGTTATAAATATAAAATTTTATCTGTAATTTGATACGTGATAAGTCATATGTTGGATGGAAACAGAAATAATAAACGAACTTGACAAAATTACTGATGTTTTCGTATTACATTATTTAATAGGAGTTTGTAAATGAAAACGTGTTCGGCACGGAGTCGATATTTTTAGTTAGTGTAGTAGCGCTCAAACTCCCATATGAAATACATTGCTTATGGGCTTCCCGTACTGCATTCAGAACGTGAAATCAACTATAGTGTCTTTTGAGGTGACACCTCAATCTCTTCTGTTCTTATATTATATGATAAGAAGCAGAACTACTTTTTATAGCCCTGGAACTAGCAGATCGAGTTTAAATAATTAATTTAACACTCTACCTGCCCGTTATGGGCCATAAGTTGATTTTATGAAGTTTTTACAAAGTAATATGCTACTGGTTTATCGGTGCCTTCCTCGATGTATAATTTCTAGTCGTAGAAACTTCGACTAAATAAATCAATCAAAATCATTCAAAATAAATTAAATCATTCAAAATAAATAAATCCCTTTATTCTTTGCAGGACGATGAAAAAGTGTTAGAGATAATGGATTTATAAAAGTCAAATACCCTACACCTCAAACGTCACCGCGCAGTACTTGGCAAGCAGAAAAATCACGATTATTCTCACCCAGCCTATTTTCCTGATCTCGCACCATATGACTTTTGGTTTCTCCCAACACTTAAAAAACATTTACGCACCAAGAGATTCAATACTACGGATGAAATCACAAATTCTGTTTTAACTTTCTTCCAGACTATTCCAGAAGAAAATTACACCAAGTCAATCTATTAAACGATGAAATATCTTCTTCTTCTTCTTCTTTTCCTTCAGGGCTTAGGCCGTCACCTGTTCCGAACTCACAAACTTGAAACTCTCAACTTATGTCCATGTTTTCCGAGGTCGTCCCACATCTCTCCGTCCAACCGGTGCATAACGGTGTACTTGGAGTGGTATTCTGTGGTCCGGCATTCTGTCCAGGTGTCCCTCCATCACCCTCGATACCTCTCAATCTTCTCATTCAGGTAGTAGACTTGGAGTTCCTTCCTTATATCCATATTTCGAACTCTATTCAATCTCGAAAATCCCTTTATTCTTTGCAGGACGATGAAAAAAATTAATATAAAAAAATATATTATTAAAACTTTTAAAACGATAGACAATACTTCTCTAAAGATAACCATGAGTCTTAAGATGACGATGACAATCAACCACTTCAAGTTTGCTACAGACTTTGTAACTTCTTCTTCTTTTTCTGCCCTTCAAGGATTAGTCATCCCTGCTCAACCTCTGAAATCTGCCCATTTCTTCGTTGGTTTCTCCTTTTCTCCGATTTGTAACCTACCGCCTACGTTTAGGTATCATATCCTCACTTATCCTGTCCACATGCCATTGTAATTGATTTTGCAGTATCATTAATGGAGAAGATGTTAAACTCTTTCCTTATCTCTACATTCCAATAACTGTCTTCTCTATTACATTCATATGTTTGCCATAAGAATTTTATTTCGGATGCCTGCAATCTGCTCTTTTCTCTCTTTGATAGCACCCAAGTTTGGCTGCCATAAAGTAGGGTTGATATTACTATTATTTTTTAAATCTCAACCTCGTATCCTTAGTGGTATTGTTTTTTAAAGTTCTGTGGCAGTTTATCATATATGTATGAACCGGTGCATCTTATTGAAGGCATCTTTATCTTGTTGATTTGTTTCTTTGCAATCCAGATACTGAAAGTGAGATACTTGTTCCAAAATATTATCTCTATAACAATTTTGCTCCTGACTAGATCCTCCTCTTCGGTATCGAAATTCTCAGCTTATACTTTTTGCATAGTTTGTTCAGGATGAAGATTTCTCTCTCAAATTTGTTACTTTGTTACTTTTCTTGTAAAATAAAAAAATGTTCTTGTAACTTCTCGTGTTAAATAAAATAATGATAATATACGGAGGACGCTGTTCAACTCTTTTCACAATAAACATAATACATCCGTGAATTCTTCATCGAAATAGCTCATTGACCATTCCAGCGATAGCTAATGAGTTATTCTAGAAATTTAAAAGGCACCATACCGTCGGCCAATGCCATCTGCTTATATGAATATAACTTTTAGTTATTTAGATCACCTTTTGTATTAAGTTTTTTTTTCAAAGGACGTCTTTAGTCCCGTGGTTTCTTCTCATTTTTACTAAATTATAAATTCACTGCTAACAAAATAAGTAAATTTTCACTGTGACTGTGGACTATAGATAACGCGACTAATTAAAAAAAGGAGAGATTGAAATTAAAATAGCCTGACATGTTGACAATTATAAGTACATGTACAATAACAACTTAAGGAGGTAACTATTTGCTGAAGGCTTGCATGATAAAAACTCATTAGTTGTCAGTAAAGTTATTTGCAGAATAGAGCGTGCTCGGTAAACACTTACTGTGTACATGTTCAGATAAACTTTTTCTTAAACATTTCACTCTTTATACCAAATGGTTCAAAAATCATTAAACACATAATACAACGAAAACATAACACATTGAACGACAAAACTTGAAACTTCTAAGATATTCTTAAAGGAAACCCTTAGTAATTTATAAATAAGTTAAATAATTAGTTGTATCAATAATTATAATAAGTTTAAGAAAGTCTGTTTATTATTTCTTAAACCCACCGGGTTGGTTTAGAGGTAAAGTCGTCGCCAAAATCAGCTGTTTAACAGCTGATTTTCGGAGACGAAGGTTCCTGGTTCAAATCCTAGTAAAGGTAGTTACTTTTATACGGATTTGAATGCTAGACAGTGGCTACTGGTGTACTTTGATGGTTGGGGTTTAATTAACCATACTCTCTCAGGAATGGTTGACCTGAGTTTGCACAAGACTACACCTCATTTACACGTCATACACATCATGCTAATCTCATTGGTTCATGGGGTTGCTTATTGTTCTGAATTGAACAGATTGAAACGTACACGCAATAGGGATTACAAAAAAAAATATTTCTTTTACACAGATCCCGAACGTACCTAGACTTAGGTTGTACAATATTAATAACAATAGTAAATATGTAAAATACAAGCAAATATTTGTGACAAAAATAATAAGAGTTAAGGTATAAAATTTGCTACTGAAACTGAAACTGATAAAAGATAATGTTGTCGGCATCGAGAGGATTCCTACCTGGTCGAACGGGGCGTGATGACGGGACGGGAGTTCTTCATTTAGAACATTTCCGAGGGGTAGTTTAAGAAATACCCAGTTTCGGGATCAGAAGAAAGCACAGGCAATTAGTGACCAGTATACAGAGTGTTTCGGTTAGTGTTACCGGTTCTTTTTGAGCTCATTGTACTAGTAAAAATAATTAAAAGTTCACATAAACATAGGTCCGGAAATGCGTAGTTAACGTTTTACGGCTAGCGAAAGATTTCGCCAAGAATTTGGAACCCTTGGTGAAATGAAATTTTTTTGGAATTGTAGGAAGGTAAAATAAAGAAAAAATGAAGTTGTTTCTTATAGTTTTTGAGCTGCTAAATCAAATAAAATAGGTCCCAGTACTGTATTTCTCTTAGCTTCTATGATATTCTACGTCAAACTCAAAAAATAAGCGCAAAACACATTTTTTTACGTTTGACGTACAATAACTTTGTTAAATAAATGTAAACACATAAATTTTTAAAACAAAACTTGTAGAGAATTTAATTATGAGAAAATTGGAGTAAATAAAGTCATTAAGAAACAAATAATAGTTATTGAAATTAAATTTTATTACTAACACTTAACGTATGAAATCGAAAGAATTTCAAGAAACAAATACAAAATTTTAAAATTATTCACTTTTATTGCTTTCTCGTTTATTTTACTTTTGTATTAATTTCGAGGTTTCTTAAAAATTCTTTTATCTTTTTTATTTATTTTTTTATTTGAGGCGGCGAGAGAAACTCAGTTCAGTCGCTCACAATGGTGAAAGTAGTGTTGGACTCAATTGAGGCGTCCTCGTCCAGCCCTAAGGAGGCCGCAACCGCCTACCAACCAAAAACCCGCTGCCTGGCCACTTGAAATGGATTTTAAGCAAAGAACCCTCCACCTCCCTTTGCTGATGTTGGATCAAATGGCCAGGCAGCGGGTTTTTGGTTGGTAGGCGGTTGCGGCCTCCTTGGGGCTGGACGAGGATGCCTCAATTGAGTCCAACTCTACTTCCCCCAATGTGAGGGAGTGAACATGAGTTTATCTTATTACTGGTATAATTTATCCTTTTATTACATATTCTTTGTTTCTCTTATAGAAAAATCTCTTTATAATAACATTTTGTGATATATAATATATTATATATAGCCTAAATAATTAATTTTTATTTATTATTACGTTAATGAATTAGTTTTTATATGTATAAAATAAGTTTGTTTATAATTTATTATAACTATACCTCTAAAGAACCTCGATTGAATGTTATAATAATATAATGAGGTAGACTTATACTATCTCAAAAGCCGATTTCCTAATGAAAATTTTCCAAAAATGAAAGTTAACAGTTTTTATTTTCAGCGATTTAGAAAATTATAAAAGTGTTGCTAAACTTTTCCGGCACCCAGTTAAAGAGTTATATTGTTTTACTAGCTAAGTCAAAGTAAGATATTTACAGGAGGATATGTAACAACAAAGTTACATACAGTTTGTGTAACATGCATTGTTTTAACAGCAGTTATCTCCTACATATAGCTATATTATATTACACTAATAAATCATAAATTATAATTTTAAATAAAATAAATAAACATAATTTCAAAATAAACATATTCATTTATAAATCGTATTTCATATTATATAACATTTTGTTTTAAATTATATACAAAATTATTAGATAATTACATATAACAGTACAAGTATGTTGAAAAAAGATTCAGAAATAAGAGATATCTTATTATTTTTCTTTCTCAATAGTATCAAGGAATAGCTTTCTCTTGTTCTTCCTTGAAGAATTTTTTGAAGGAATCTCTTTGTTCCTTCCAAAATTTAATCGGCTATTCCTAATTTCTTCTACCTTGGTTTTTGTATATCCCTACTCCATCGTCTGGGATTTTTGGAAAGGTGTGGTGGGTATAGATTGTGTACAAGTTCGTTACTATGGTGAGGTAATTTCTTACGGCATCTTGTGTAAATTTTATGAAATAGGCTAATTCGTTTACATACAGGATTTTGAGGTCGTTGTGCAAAGAATTATTAAGTATTGTTAAAGGGAGGATTTGTAGTTTGTAATAATTTTGACTGAAATCGTTGGATTTTTTAAATTGTGGATGTAGTAGTTTCATAGATTTGTTAGACACACGTCTAAACATGACGGAGATAACCTTTACGAGTAAGAATCTTTAAGATGCAGTGGTAAGTCAGACTGTTTAGAAAATAACAAGTTAAATCGTTTTCATTTGAAGTAAGTAGTCTCGTGTCGTCTAAAGTTTTCCGTTTGATGTCTACATGAGCGTTCCAAGTGAGTTCCCTACCCATTTGTAAACCTCGATAGCGTACTCTTTGTGATTGAGGAAGAGGATTAAGACAATGGGAGGTTAGTCCTGCCGCCGTAAGGTAAAAGTAGTGTGTTCAGTTTTTGCAGAATTTATCTAAATACTGGGTTCTTTACTGAAATTAGTTGTAGCATTATTGAAAACTGGGTTCTAGAAAAGTTAAAAACAAAAAAGAATTGTTTCCAATCATTCAACTTAGTCTAAAATGGCTGTACCGTTGGTTCACACTTCATATCTGCAATGCAGGGGTTTAAGGTAGTCAAAATCGTCCACGCTTGCAGCTTTAGATGCAATCATCTCCCTATATTCATTTTCATCCGCTCCTAGCATTAGGATCAAACATGCTAACTCTCAAATAGACGGTGCTGGTGGTAGTTTTAAATGCCCCGGGTATTTGATTTTCCGGTGCCACCCATATCTAGAAAGATTTCTCCTATAAACCACTTAATGGGGAACCCGATGGAGAAATAGCAACCTCAAATAAATTTAGACAAAAAAATTCATCATGTTTAATAAATTTGTACAATCCATTTTCTCTTACGCTTCACAAACATGAAGGAAAACGTATGAAAGAGAGTCTGGCCAATGCACAAAGATCAAATGAAAAAAAGATACTAAATATTAAGTTGGAAGACTAAGTAAGAAATGTGGTTGTTTAGCAGAGGACCAAATTAGTGGATGTAAAACAGCACGTGGCATCACTAAAGTAACAGTGAGCTGGATATACAATGAGGAAGACGGATGATCGATAAAACAAGGTGACTCAGTAGTAAAGGCCTTGGCTGGAAAAGAGAATTACAGGTCGTCTACAAACGACTTGAAATTGGTGGCTAGATCTTATGGGGCAGAAATGGATCAGAGGACGGGATTCTGGAAGCAAACGAAAGAGAACTACAGTTTATCTGAAACTAGATGATGAAGGAAAGATAAAAAAGCAAGAAGAAAAGAAAAAATGGCTATAAACTGGTACAGAATCATTTTGTTTCTGTATTGTTCTTTAGGTCATCAGCCGAAAGGCTGGTTTGAATCTCTAGAGGTTTTACTAAGTAAAAAGAAGAGTGAAGGTGTTTACCATTACCTTCCTCACTGAGTGGAAACGTGTCCTTATCGGCATACCAGGCTATCTGAAAAACATCTACTTTCCTTCCTGCA
This sequence comes from Catonia carolina, assembly GCA_035578175.1. Classification (NCBI taxonomy): domain Eukaryota; kingdom Metazoa; phylum Arthropoda; class Insecta; order Hemiptera; family Achilidae; genus Catonia; species Catonia carolina. The sequence continues at coordinate 14,300,389 of JAQMRL010000004.1, forward strand.
AATAACACCTTCACTTCATTCACCACATGTTACTTTTTTATAATCAAATTCATTTCTCTCACAGAAGCTAACTGTGACTAATGTATTTTACACCTCTACCTCTTCTGTTCTTAAATGCTTCAGTCACATAATTGGTAACCACCGGGTTAGTCTAGTGGTAGAGTCGTCGCCGCGAGTGATCTGATATTCGAAGACGAAGGTTCCTGGTTCAAATCCTTGTAAAAAGGTAGTTACTTTTATTTGAATTGGAATACTAGACAGTGGTTACCGGTGTTTTTTGATGGTTGGGGTTACATTAACCGTTATTTAACTATCAGGAATACTTGCCTGTGTCTGTACAAGACTAAATCTCATTTACACGTCATACATATCATTCTCTTCTCATTGGGTCATAAGGTTGCTTATTGTTCTAAATTAACAGATTGCAACGTACACAGATTAGGGATTAAGTAAAAAAATAAATATATTTATAAATGTATAATTGGCTAACCATGTGACAAGAAACAGAACTATTTTTTGTTGCCCTGGAACTAGCAGATTGAGTGCAAATAATCTAACACTCCACCTGCCTGTTATAGACAGATTACTGTATTAACAGTTTACAAATGTTTCAATTCCCAACACAGAGTGCTTGTAGTATTTAAAAATATTATTAACCTATTTAATCAATGATAAATAACGTTGAAAACATCATTAAACGAATGAATTTTAAGTTTTTATTAATAAAATTTTATAGCAGATAATATAAGCAAGTTAATATTGAAATAACCGGTTTCAATATCTGATTGTTCATTCTACTTTTCAGTGTGGGGTTTATTAATGCAATAGTGTTTAATAACATTGCAGCGACGAGATAAGGTAAAGAGCTTGAAAGAGTGGATGGTTGGGAGGGAGGTGGGAGAGAGATTTGAAAAGTATGACGGGGATGGGTGGGATGTAAGGGATGAGACAGATAGGGGTAGGGAAATGAGTAAATGGGGGATGGTTAAAGAGAGTAAATATGTGTGTGTATTTACTATGTATGTGTATAGGAGAAAGTTGAATATTCCAATATCTGCTCGCTGTCAAATTGGTTTCCATGGCAACAAGAATATCCTTCCCGACCACCCCCTACCTCTACACCGAATCTATCTAGAGGGGTGCCTCATACCCTAAAAAACCTTCATGTCAGAATTTTATTGTCATTCTTGCTATCAGAGAAACTGCTAATACTGTTTTACTCCCCGAGTTTTTCCCCCTTCAGTATAAACATTTACCCGACTGTTATTATTCTTTTTTCTTCTTTTTATTTTTTTATGTTTATGTATTTTTTAAAAAACAATATCCCTCGTTTTATCGATGATAATAATAAATTAACTATACGATAAACTACATGATGAATTTAAAATTATTTTTTAATATATTTTTTAAATTCCTAATGGTGTGCATTGTAATCTGTTCAATTCAGAACAATAAGTAACCTTGTGACCCAATGAGATGAGGATGATATGTATGACGTGTAATTGAGGTGTAATGTTGTACAAAACCAGGTCGACTATTCCTGAAAGAGTATGGTTAATTGAACCCCGACCATCAAAGTACAACAGTAACCACTGTCTAGTATTCAAATCCGTATAAAATTAACTACTTTCACTATGATTTGAACCACGAACCTTCGTCTCCAAAAATCAACTGTTAAACAGCTGACTCGCGGCGACGACTTTACCTCTAGGACCAATCCGGTGGGTTCTTATATTATATTATGTAACACTATAAATTGATAAATATTAGCAGTTATGTTACCAGGGTGCGCTTGAGTTAATGTAACGTTTAAAAAAAAGAAAACCAGTAGAAATACCAACTAAAGGTAACCAGGATATGTTTATATATATATGACAGTTTTTTACTTTATCCCTTTTATAAAGGGAAAGAAAGGGAAGAAAGGGACTAAGGTTGTTCGATTTTTAAAATCGTGTTTTTGCAGAAAATACGCGTCAGTTCTTCTGAATTAAAAAAAACTTGTTTTTATGGATTGGTCTGTGTGTGAACAAAATATCTCAATAATAGAATATCGTACGATGTTGGAACTTGGAACTTAAGTTAGGTACAGTAATCTTTCTTTACTCCGGCACTTTCCGGACTCGGGTGATGACGGATTTCAAATTTTTTCAGATTGTCGAATATGGATTATTTTACAGAAAATAATCAGTATAAATCAGGTAATTTAAGAAAATTACCTGGTAATTTAAGAAAATAAAAATTGGGTAGCGGGTAGGACCTCTTCGGACAATCCTACCAGGGGAAGTGAATCAATCCCTGCCCTCCGCAGATTCCAGGTGTTTCCTGACCCGGGAAACTAGTACCTGTTTAGGGTCCCTTGTCCAGGGTTACGGACGACCGAATGATTGCCGGGATAAGCAATCCCCTACTTGCCGGCCAACGGCTTAGGGCGGATGAGCTGGTAAGTGGAAGGGCACCCTTTTGTCCTGAGATTGAGAAATCGATCTCAAAGGCGGAGGAACCAAGAACTGGTCAATGGCATAAGGATGCAGAAGGCAACGGGAAACCACTGCATTAAAGGCTCATTTAAGCTTCCCAAACTATCCAAAATGGCAGAAACGAGATTAGGAAAGGCCCTCAGTCCGGGGCACCCCTTCACTGGGGAGAGGGTGCTAAGAATCCCCCCGTACACAAAATTTCAAATATATAACCGGATAATCAGGGTTGCTACATGGAACATACGAAGTCTATACATGGCTGGTAAACTGGACAATGTGGACATGGAGATGAACCGGCTACGGATAGATGTTCTGGGACTGAGCGAGGTACGATGGCCTGGGGCAGGAAGATTAAAAACAAAGCACGGGGTCCTCTACTACTCGGGTAATAATGACTCGAGGCACTACAACGGCGTGGCTGCGCTCATATCCCACGATGTTGAGAAGTCTGTCATAGATTTCTTCCCCATCTCGGATCGAGTGATGATCTTGAAAATCAACACCACGCGTAGAGTAATGAACGTCGTGCAGATATATGCTCCTACAGAGGACAGAGAGGATGAAGTGAAGGAGAAATTCTATGCTGAGTTGGAAGAGGCCATGAAACTGGTAAAGAAAGGCGAACTAACAATTGTGATGGGTGACTTCAATGCCAAAGTGGTAGTGGGAGCAGTCGGGGATACCGTTGGAAGTTTCGGACTTGGTGACAGGAGCGGAGGAGGAGATCGCTTAGTACAATTTTGCACAGAACAACAATTATCTGTGGTGAATACATTTTTCAAACTACCCCCACGCCGCTTATATACGTGGAAATCCCCTGCGGACTGCGAAGAACACCGTGTTAGGAATCAGATCGATTACATACTGATAAACACAGCAGCCAAGAAGTCAGTCAAATCAGCAAAAACATATCCTGGGGCGGACGTGAACAGTGATCACAATCCAGTCGTAATGGAGGTTAAGATGTGCCGATTTAAAAAAGTGAATCGTCCTAAGCCAGCGAAACGCATAGATGTTGCGAGACTCAGAGACCCTTTGGTAAGGAAAACGGCAGCGCAAAATCTTCAGGAGAGGTTACAAGTCATCGAGCCGAGCAATGCAGTCGAGGAGAGGTGGGTGGCGATGAGAGCAGCACTCATGGAAACCCAGACGGAGGATATTGGTTTCCAAACACAGGGGAAAAAACAGCCCTGGATGACCGACAAAATTCTTGAAATGATGGAGGAACGGAGGGCGTACAAAGTGAGAAACGAACTTAGGTACAGGGTACTGACCAGAATTATCCGAAGAAAGTGCAGGGAGGCAAGAGAGCAGTGGCTGACGGAGAGATGTTGCGAGATAGAACGATTGCAGCAAAGACATGATTTGCATAATGTACATAAAAAGATCAACGAGGTAACTGGCAGGAACCGTAAAAAGAGCAGTGGGATATTGAAGAGTGAGGGCGGCGAAGTCCTGGTAGGAGTTGAAGAGAGACTGAGGCGCTGGAAAGAATATGTTATGAACTTATTCGATGACGAGCGGCCGGACCGTCCCCCACATGCACGTGAGATAAACGAGACTAGCCCAGTTATCACGAAAGAGGAAGTTCAGCATGCTGTCCTACTGCAGAAAGAGGGTAAAGCCGTGGGGCCCGATGAAGTGTACGCTGAAACCCTGAAACTATTAATCCATGAAGATGGGTTAGGGTTAAGCTTTTTGACGGATCTGTTCAACGCTGTCTACAGAAGTGGGAAAATACCCGAAGACTGGCTGAGGTCAACTTTTGTTACCTTACCCAAAAAAGCTAAGGCTTCAAATCCTGATGACTACCGCATGATCAGTTTGATGTCCCATGTGTTAAAAGCGTTCCTGAGAGTTATACACTCACGAATATACAAGAAGTGCGAACAGCAAATCGATGACACTCAATTTGGATTTAGAAATGGATTGGGAACTCGTGAGGCTTTATTCGCGATTAATGTGCTTACACAAAGAGCCCGGGACATGAATGTGGAAACATATGCATGTTTTATAGATTACCGTAAAGCCTTCAATTGCGTCCAGCACCAGAAGTTATCAGAGATCCTTAGAGCAACGGGGGTAGACGAGGGTGACTTGCGAATTGTTACAGAGCTGTACTGGCATCAAACGGCGCAAGTTAGGGCAGAGGGCAGCTTGTCAGAGGAAATAGCCATAAGAAGGGGTGTGCGACAGGGATGTGTTTTGTCACCGCTCCTGTTTAATCTATACTCGCAGAGCATCTTCATGGAAGCACTTAATGACATTGATGCTGGAATCAAAATCAACGGGAAGACAATTAATAACATAAGATATGCCGATGACACAGTCGTTATTGCCAGCAGCCTACCCGAGCTCCAGAAAATGGTAGACGATATTGTGGATTGTAGCGAGCGCTATGGTCTAAGTGTGAACATCGACAAGACAAAACTTATGGTTTTTTCGAAAGTGAGTACACAAGCTGTCCTCCGAGTACATAATAACATCATAGAGCAAGTGTCGTCCTTCAGATATTTGGGAGCGTTCCTAAGTAGCGATTGCATTTCAAAGAGGGAAGTATTGTCAAGAATTGAACACGCTAGGAAGGTATTTATCAGTATGAGGAACTTATTCAGCAAGAAGGATCTAGATTTAAGTCTTAGAATTCGAATGCTACGCTGCTACGTGTTTCCCATCGTTCTCTATGGTTGCGAGAGCTGGACCCTCAATCCCTCATTGGAAAGACGTATAGAGGCATTCGAAATGTACCTCTACAGGAGAATGCTACGCATTTCCTGGATGCATAGAGTGACAAATTGTGAAGTCCTCAACAGAATTGCGAAGAACAAGGAGCTGCTATTAACTGTTAAGGAGCGTAAATTGGCGTACATCGGACACCTGATGAGAGGCGGTAGGTATGAGATGCTTCGGCTGATCATTGAGGGGAAGATTCAGGGGAGCAGATCAGTGGGGAGGAGACAGAATTCTTGGCTCAGGGACTTACGTCGATGGCTCGGCAGAACGTCATCCGAGATCTTCAGAGCCGTCACATCTCGAATGATTACAGCCAATTGGATCGCCAACCTTCGAAGGGAGATGGCGCAATAAGAAGAGAAGAAGAATTTAAGAAAGTGAGAGGTGAACCGAGTCCAGTATAGCCTGGACTGTGCGCCAGGGTGGCGCACATAAAAGTAGCCCCGTAACTTAGCCGAGATTGTATAATGTTTATGCCGAGTCAAGGAAAATTCCCCCCATTTTTCCCTTCCCGTGTACAACCTGCATGTTTAACCTTAAAATGTGAATGTTACATTAGCTTAGTACACACGCCGGATGTAGACTGGTTAGTTGTTAAAATGCCCTCGTATTCAGTGGAACAGAGAGTTTTTATTGCCGAGTACTATGTTCGAAGCGGTTCAATTATTGAAACGCGTGAAAAGTTTCGCGAGAAATACTCAGAGAGTACTATTCCTGCCAAGAGGATGGTTCAAATGTTGTTACAAAAGTGACGTAGTACAGGCTCAATTGAAAATAAATCGAGAAATAAGCCTAATTTAATCCGAACATCTGAAGTTGTTGTTAACATCGCAGCTCGTATAGAACAAAGTCCATGTAAGTCCACTCGGCATAATTATCACAGCAAGTTGGTGTGTCACGCAGATCTTGTCAAAGAGTTTTACACGCTTTGAAACTGAAACCTTACAGAATCAGTGCTGTTCATGAACTTCTGCCAGCAGATAAATGTAAGTGACATGCTGTAACTGGCTTCAAAAAGTAGCGGACGGTGAAATGGATTTAAAGGTTTTGCCCAAAATAAAAACTAACAACTAAACTAACAACTTTACCATAAGTAACTGAAACCAGTTGTAAATAATTAAAAACACGGAACTGTAATCAATTGACTTTACTACCACTAATACAGAATTCAGTTTACTGACCTGAATTGATTGTATTATGTTTTTTTATGTTAAATTAAATTCTCGAAATCGGTTCCCTGGAGATATGCAAGACAATATGCAAGACGATGATAGGAGCCATTTGTAATAGCATTAAACAGCATGTCTCCTCCAACTGCAGCAGAAGTCAACAATTCGCTGCCATAGCTCATTTTCGTCAGCACGTTTCCTGGCTTAAATTCGGCTTTTTATGTACCCCCGGAAGAAAAATTCAGAGGTGATAAATATGCGTTGTTTAGGTGATCAGCTAAAAGGCTGGTTTGAACCTGTAGAGGTTTTACTGAGTAAAACTAGGAGTGAGGTGGTTTACAATTGCCTTCCTCACCGAAGGGAAAATTACCCTTATTAGCATACCGGGCCCTTTAAAAGCACATATTTTCCACTTTGCAATTGACACCTTTACTTCATTCACAACAGGGTCTGGCTGTATAATGAAATCTATTACTTTCAGAGGAGATAACTCTGATTAGTGTCTTTTATACCTACCTCTTCTGTTCTTAAATTCAGTCACTTAATAGGCCGACCATGTGATAAGAAACAGAACTATTTATTTTAGCCCACCAACGAACAGATTGAGTGTAAATAATTTGATACTCCACCTGTCTGTTATGGGCTTGTATGTATATAATGTAATGTAATATATTGTAATGATAATGATTTATGGACTATGGTGATGGATGATTTGTTTTATAAAATTATTTTTAACAGACATGGTAAGTTAATTTTAAATGTGTTTTATAGCATCCGGAGAAGAATACTAGGATTTAAACCATGGAAACTTCGTCTCCAAAAATCAGCTGTTGAACAGCTGACTCCTGGACAACTGAAACAAAATAAAGAAAAATTAATAAAAAAATTGATTCAACTTTAAATAAACTAAAAATATAAATTTATAATACTACTCGTATAATTAAATTTTATATCTTAAAATTTAAATTAAGCAAAATACTGTTTTGAATGAATAATGACAATAATAAATTTAAATTTTACAAAGAACTAAATTATTCAAAGTTAATTGTTTTATTAAATAGAGAATAAGAAAGACGCGAATAAATAAATAAAATATATATAAATAAATACGGAATAAGATGAGGTAGAGTGAAATGAATAGAAGAGAGAGAGAGAGAGAGAGAGAGAGAGAGAGAGAGAGAGAGAGAGAGGGAGTGATTAGAAAGAGAAGAATAATAAATTAATTTTAAACGAATTGATGAGCTTGAGAAACTGACTTAAGACTTTGAATTAAATGATAATTAAATTAAAGCCTGGCAAACAAATGAAGCAATCTTGTGGCCGTTGTTGTTGTTGTGCTTGTAGTATATTCTAATTTAAGCAATCTTGTTATAAATTATATTGCTATAGATAGAAGAAGAAGAAGGGATCATTGACAAGGATAGACATATAATACTTTACAATAAGATAGCAAGAGAGAGAACTATTAAAATTTGTTAAGAAGAAAATAAGAAGAGAAATACAAGTATTAATTAATTAGTGTTCAAATTATAATCCGTAATTAATTAATTACATGTAAAACCTTTAATCTTTTTTAATTAAATAATTAGTTAAAAGAAGTTTGTTTATTTTAAAATTTCAATAAATTATTTATAAATATATTTTCAGGATTATCTTTCGAATATATGAAGTATTTGAATATTCAAATACATGTGATTACGGATCACATATAGAAATTATACAAATTTTTAATTATCACGTAAAAGAAAACGAAAAATTCAGGCTGGCCCATCTCGAGGTAGCTTTCTGATATGATCCAGAGATATAAAAAAAGTAGAACAGGAAATTATAAAAAATATTTTAATTGAAACATTTATGTGATTTTTGAGACGTGAAAAATATAACCTCGTTATTTGAAAAAAGATTGAGAATAAGATAAATTTGCTCATATCAGGTATGTGGAGTGTTAAATTATTTTGCGCTTAATCTGCTAGTTCCAGGGCTACAAAAAATAGTTCTGTTTCTTATCACCTAGTGAGCCAATTATATAAGTGAAGCATTTAAGAATAGAATAGGTAGAGGTTCAAAAGATACTAGTAAGAGTTATCTCCTCTGAGAGTAATGAATTTTATTATACAGCCAGACCCTGTGGTGAGTGAAGTGAAGGTGTCATTTTCAGAGTGGAAGTAGATCCTTTTCAGAGGGCCTGGCATGCTTATAAGCATACTGTTCCACTCAGTGAGGAAGTGAATCGTAAACCGCCTCATTCCTCGTTTTATTTAGTAAAGCCTCTAGAGATTCAAACCTGTTTTTCGGCTGATCACCTAAGCAACATTCAAATCAAAGGATTGCAAATCAATAGAAAATGATTCAAATTTTGAATTACAGTACATAAAAGAAAACCAAAACTCCAGGCTGGCCCATCACAAGATAGCTTTTGGAAACGAACCTGAAATATAAAAGAAAAGTAGAAAAGGAAAATCTAAATAGTATTGAAATTAAAAAATTTATGAGATTTTTGGTACATGAAATATAACCCCATTCAAAAAAGGTAGAGAGAATGATATGATAAAGAGTTAGGACGAAAGAGCGGTAACGCTCAACTCACAGGAACGAAAAACCAACTGTAAAATTGTCACCGATTGCGGATAGTAAGTTTCAAGCTGTTTTTGAGAAAACCGGAAGAAGTAAACAATTAAAAAAAAATTATTACTTCCGGTTGACCGATTCAACTGAAAATGTTTGTGTCCCGTAGTGGTACCTACCTAGTTTTAGCTTGGTAGCTGAGAAGCTGAGGAGAGAGCTTCTTGTTAACCTTCTACCTTCTATGTTTTATCTTCTTCATGTATTTACTTTCTATGTTAACACACGGTTTTTGGCCCCAGGTGACAATTAATTGAAAAACCTCAAACAAGAAGGTCGTGAACGACCTTCTGTCATCGAAGACACCACTTGGACAGAGATGCAACTCCCAGTATGGGACAAACGCACACCAGCCGACAAACTACGGTGCAGCGCTTGTTACAAAACTTAGTCGCCACATCTCACTCCATTCTTAGTATCCCCCTGGCTACTTGCCCACAAGATGATAAAACAAAGAACCAGAATACTGCTTTTCTCACCAACGGGAAACAGATATACCAGTGCAAGCACTACCTTCTTTTAAGAAAGGGATCGTGTCAAAGCGCGGTGGTCAGACATCATCCATCGTTGTAACAGCATACCAAATATTGAGCTCATACCTGTGACTGAACCCCTTATCGATTAGAACTTTACCAGCTATTTTGATCCTGCGTTACATTAGCCCGTCGGTATTTAACAATTTTTGTTGTTGTGACAGTGTATTTCTTTTGCAATCAGTTAATAAATACAACAACTTTAAGGAATATGAGAAAATCTGAGTAATGTCCGTAGAATTAAAATATAAACTGCACTCAGTAGTGTGTTTCAAAAATACTAAACTGTGAAGGAAAAAATATGTATATACAAAATTAAACTTAATGAACTGTGAATCAACAACTTGAAACACAAAGTTGTTGAAGTTGGAGATGACGATGACGATGATAGAGATGAAAACAACGCCGATTATGAGATGACGATGATTAGGAGTTGAATTAGAAAATAAAAAAAAGCTTAAATGATTAACAAAATCGTAAAGGTAAATCTAATGGTTTAAAACGTTTCAGTCTGTGAGTATCTTAGCTGTTGTCAAGGAGGTTAGGCTACGGTTCCCTTCCACGCTCCACTGACAGTATGTAAATTTTTTTTAACCCGATATTTCCCTTGTAGTAATATATAAACAGTTTCAAGGGAGTTGGAGCGTTCTTTGTTGATGCCGGATCAAGAGGCCAGACGGCGGGTTTTTGGTTGGTAGGCGGATGCGGCCTCCTTGGGACTGGACGAGGACGCCTCAATTGAGTCCAACACAAATTCCCCCATCGCGAGGGAGTAAACATGAGTTTTTTTCGCCGCCTCGGATAAGACAAAGTTTTTGTAAATGTTTTTCACTACGTTGTTTAATTTCTTCTCTTATAAAGGGCATGCTTAGATCGTTGTGTAATATTTCGTTGGTTACGTACCATGGGGCTGCAGTGATTAGTCTCAGGCATTTTGATTGGAAGCGCTGCAGTATTTCTATATGTTATAAACTAGCTGTACCCCATAGCTCTAAACCAAACGTCCAAACTGGTTTGAGTATTACTTTGTGTATGAGTACTTTATTTTCAAGGTAGAGTTGAGACTCTCAAAACAAAAATTAAAAACAAAAAATTTATATTTTGAAAAAGTTGTTTCTTTTCTTCAAAAGTGACTCTTTTCGCAACCCCCGCACAACTTAGTTAATTTTATTAGAAACAAGACTTCAAAATTCTAAAAACAAAATATAGTTAATACAAATTAAGTTACTTTACAAAAAAATAAAGCTATTGAAAAGAGACCTCAACTGTCATTGGTCTGTATGGCTCAAGACGATATCCTGCAATGATCGAAGACAAATCATAGATAAAGTCTTTATGAACCCTTCAGAATAATTCTTAGCGCACGGAGATAATGTTCCGTAGAAATGGTAATGGCTTCTCTAGAACAGAACACAAAGTAAGTTTCAAGTTTCAACTTCGTAGTACATTTCGTTCACACTCAGACCAATCACTTGGTTCAGGGAGCCTGAAAATGTGTAGCCTATATCCGGCGAAAACTCGATTTCGATAAATCGACATGAAAACTATACTTCGTTCATATTGGACAAAAGATATTAAAATATTTTTAGAGTTTTTTTTACTTTTACTCATCTTAAAATCAATGTGATAAAATATTATCTCAGCCTCTGTTAATTACTGAACAGGATGACATGAAATTTGACTAAATTTATTAGTCCTGTTTATGACTGACTAGTAAACAACAGAAGATTTACATGACGTTAGAAAAAACATTATTTTTAAAAAGCCTCTTTATTTTTGTTTTATCAATAATTTTGCATTGCCGAATTTTAGAATACAAAATTTGGATTGCCTGTTTTTTGTATTTTGAAGGCTTTAATTGCGTCTGATGACTTGATCCAATGAATGATCCCATAATTCCGTATAGTTTGAAAGTATGCGTGATAAATTGTAAATAAAGTGCTAAAACTTCTTTTAACCTACTGAAAATAAAACATTACCTTTAAAATACACCCTGTATAAAATTTAGGTGTAGTGGTTAGCGCATCTGGTTTATACGCCGGGATCCATCGTTCAATTCCCGGTCAGTTCCGTCATTTTTCATCACTCATCTTCATTTATCATCTTTCTCAACGTCTTTAACAGTAGTTTCAAAAAAGTCAGACGTAAAAAAAATGTACAAAATGTAAATAAATATAACCAAAATAAAAAATGTACTTATAAAATATAAGTAATATATTACATATTATTTACAATAACTTAAAGAAAATGTAAAATTATGGAAAAGCTACTGTAACTGGTATAACGATGGTTTGTGGAAAAATTATTAAGGTAGATTTTTCTTTTCTCTTCTTCTACGGTTTTTTCTTGTTGAATAATAAAATTCACTCCGCTGGGGATATTGCAATTTTGTTACGTTATATTGAAACAAGAAAGAAATAGGAGAATAAATATCAACATAAAAAAATCCCTACTCGTTCCTCCACCCACCAAAAACCCCTTTACCCTGCTGCTTGGTTCTATTATATTTTATAAAATATTAAACTTCTTTACGTTTTTTGCTTTCTTAATAGTTCTGGTATGAATAATTTATACCGTTTCATTTTATTGCTTATAAATAAAGATATCCTATTATAAAAACCTATAAGAAATTCATGGAACAAAATTAAGTTGAACGAATTACTATTTCTGAACTAATACATTTAGTTTCATTAAAGAAAATATAAAAAAACACAAAAAAGTAATTTTCTTAGTGCAAAATGAGGCAACAAAATTAATTCTCTCAGTAATAAATATATAATCGTTTAGGTCATCAGCTGAACGGCTGAACCTCTAGAGGATTTACTGAGTAAAACGAGGAGAAGGATAAAACCACCTCTTAACATGACGTTCTCACTGAGTGGAAAAGTAGCCTACGCTTATCAGCATGCCAGGCCATCCGAAAATTATCATAACTTTCCACCCTGGAAATAACACCTTCACTTCATTCACCACAAAATCTGGCTTTATAATAAAATTCATTACTCTCAGAGGAGATAACGCAGACTAGTGTCTTTTACACCTCTACTTCTTTTGTTCCTTAATCCTTTAGTCATATAAAATTGGTTTACCATGTGAAAAGAAACAAAACTATTTTTTTAGCCCTGGACCTCGCAGATCGAGTGAAAATCGAAAACGAAGCGCCAATCCATGCACTGGAAGAGCCGAACTTCACCGAGAGCCAAAAAATCTGAAATGAGCATGTCAAAATTTAAAGCAATGATTATTGTTTTTTTTTTATATTCATGGGATTGTGTACGTTCACTGAGTTCCTGAAGGTCAAACAATTAATCAATATTACTCCCTTGAGGTACTTTCTAAACTACGTCAAAGAGTAAGGAAAAAACGCCTCGAAATGTGGAAGGACAAATCATGGGTTCTCCACAAAGACAATGCGCCAGCTCATTCCGCGTTATCTGTCAAGAGATTCCTAGCCAAGTACAGCATCTCAGTGTTAGAACATCCACCTTATTCACCAGATCTTGCACCATGTGACTTCTACGTGTTCCCTGAGGTGAAATGTGCATTAAAAGGGACAAGATTTGAGTCTATGGAAGCTGTAAACGAGATACCGTCACGTGTCCTGAAGCAGCTGACAGAAGATGACTTCCAGCACTGTTTCCAACTTTGGAAAATTCGCATGGAGCGTTGTAGGGATAGAGAAGGAGTGTATATTGAAGGCAACAATAAGTGATTATGTATAAAATAAAAACAATTTTTTTTACAGCGTCAGTCTTGTTATTTAGTAGCCACACCTCGTATACAGAGGAACTTGATAATAATGATATGAAACACTTACACGACTTTTTCTTATGGTGGAAAATTTATTTTTTACTTTCTCTTGCCTATATGAATATATAGGAAGGAAAGTATTGTTTTCATGTCGATTTTTCGAAATCGAGTTTTCACCGGATCTATACGTTTTCAGACCCCCTGAACCCAACAAACATGTTTTTAGTGATTGGTCTGTGTGTATGATAGTGTGTGTGTGCGTGTGTGTGAACAGAATATCTCAAGAACGGAACATTGTACGAACTTGAAACTTAAAACTTAAGTTACATACCACTACCGGACCCGACACGAACATTTTCATCAAAATCGGTCAACCGGAAGTAGTAGTTTATTCGTGTAATTTTTCACTTTTTTGCGATTTTCTTAAAAACTGGTCCTACGATTGTTTTTAAAATCGCCTGGTTTACTACATTTTTTATGCTCTACAAGATAGGGTAGGCGCTATGCTTGCTGAAATTCTGCGTGAGGCTGTTTTTACGTAAAACCATTTTCTTTTTAAGATTGCGGCTTTAATATGCATTTTAGCGCAAAATGTTATATAATAAAAGTTGTGAAGAATGTAAAATTCTACAACTTTTATTTCAAACATTTTTTTGTATAACGCTTAGTTTAGCGGTAATTTGCGATTTTCCGTTTTTTTCTCACGAAAACGTGTGAAAAATTGATTTTTTAAAGATTTCGGCCTTTGAATGCATTTTACGACAAAAGTGTATATAATAAAATTTATAGGAAATTAAAAGACCTACAACTTTTATTTAAAGCATTTTTCTCCACAGAGCCTAGTTGAGCGTGAAAGATTGATTTTCCGTATTTTTAGGCCAAACTGAGGTTGATTTTCATTTTGCGTCTTTCACTCATGATTAAAATAAGGTTATGTTTTTCAGGTTATTATTTTGTTTATTTCTAATGTTTTATTACTAATATTAGGTTTATTGTTAATTATTTGCACTGGCAAGAGAAAGTCATGTGAGTGTTTCACACCAGATTTTTTGATAATCTTTTGTAGTTGCATTCTTATAATTTTGTTGTGTTAGTCTTTTGTTAAAAATATGTAAAACTGGATTATTAATTAAATGGGTATGAAGGAGTATGTGATAAGTGAAACCGTGAATGTACGTCTTAAAGTTCTTCATAATCTGATGGAAACTTGGATCAGCTGACGCTCAAAAGTGAAGCTAAATGGTGGTCTGTTAATCTGTTTCTAACACTTCTTTTGCTATCCTTCATTATGGAAAAGACATGTTCACAGATATAGGATGAAGGAAACATGGTAATTATCTTCTGAGGAGGAGATCTCAAATTTGCAAAGCTTGATTTTGACAGGGCTTTGTAAAACTCTACTTCTGCAACGATTAGTCAAAACTGCTTCAATTCAGTGGTACATTGCAACTCAATCAGTTCAAGCTGCCATTCTAGTTTTACTGATTACAATCAACTATAAATGGCATACTGAAAATATCTAAGTCTTATTCAATAATTTTGAAGTCTTGAATGGAGAGGTGGTGATTCAGAATCATGTCACGAGCCGGATTAAACCAGCCTGGGGGCCGCATTTGGATCGTACTTTGCCCACAACTGCTCTAGAGGTTGAAACCAGCTGTTCGGCTGATGATAAACACTAAACAACAAGAAGATTATTGTAATCCTTTGTTATAAAATGGGGTCACTACAAAATGTTTGTGCAACCATAATAAAACTTTTTTTTAATTTAACTTATTTATTTATAATCCGGCTTTAAGCAAATCATTAAAACAAAACGAAAATGACAATAGTGAAGTAGACAGCTTTTTCTGTCAATTCAACTAAAAAAAATTAATAACAAAAAAAGCCCATAACAGGCAGGTAGTGTTAAATTATTCGCACTCGATCTGGTAGTTCCACGGCTACAAAAATATTTGTGTTTCTTATCAAATGATCAGCCAATTATGACTGAAGCATTTCAGAACAGAAGAGGTAGCGGTGTAAAATACACTAGTCAGAGTTATATCCTCTGAGAGCAATGAATTTCATTATACAGCCAGACCTTGTGGTCAATGAAGTGAAGATTCCATTTTCAACGTGGAGAGTAGATGTTTTTCGGAGGGCCTGGGTTGCTGATAAGCATACTTTTCCATCCAATGAGGAAGGCAAGGTAAATCACTTGACTCCTCGTTTTACTTAGTAAAGCCTCAATGTGTTCAAATCAGCCTTTCGGCTGATGACTTAAACAAAACACAACACAAAATAAAATTTGAAAAAATATGTACAAAATTAGGAATATAGTGTGAATAAGAGAACGTAAAAGATTAAATTTTGAAATTTCACTTTAGATTAAAAAGTAGTGATGAAGATGAATGGTGAATTTCATTTCGTGTATGGATTAAAAACGTTGGACTTAATTGAGGATGTGATATCTTTTGAGGGGCTTCGTTCCTCACTCTTGTCTAGCAAATTTAATGCTAGGTGGTTCTGGTGATCGTTTAACCTCAGCTGGTACCGGAGGCTTATAATAAAACTGATTGTAAAAAATTATAATTTATATTTTATTTCAAAACAACATAATATATTTTTGTATACTTGGTTGAATTTATTGGACATTTTCTTGAAAGTAATAGTCTTCATGGAGATTACCTATTGAGAACTAAAAGACGGTATGCTAATGCAATGTTTTATTCCGATTGCATTACGTTACGACTTTGTATCATTCTATCTTTGTCTGGCCTTTTGTTTTTTCCTTTATTTTAAAGCGAGAGAGATAATAAATTTGGAAGCGGAATAAAGTGGGAGTTGAGTTTGGTGGCGGGTGAGGGATGGTATAAACAGAAATAAATAAGTACAGTTGTTCACTACAAAAAGGGGATTAAAACGAAAGAATACTTTGCTTCTGCAAACCTAAGTCTTCCCTTATACTTCCAAGTTTACTATCTCTTTCTTTTACTTTTTACTAACTATATTTCTTTTTTCTATTTTGTTAGTCTACTTATTTTTTCACTTTTTTCAATGTTGTCTTTATATCTAAAAAAGAGTTCTTTCTTCTACTTCTTTCAAGAAAACTAACATTTTAATAGTACTAACTAATTTAAATCTCTTTTCATCTTTTCACAAGACTCTGTTGTCAAAATAATTTAATATTCTTTTTCCATTACATTAAAACGTATCATATTAAATTATTTATATTTTCTTTCGTATACTTTAATGTTGTGCATGATACTTTACCCTTTTTCAGTTTTATTTCGTCTGTGCACGATTTATAAAAGTATATAAATAGACAACAAGGGATTGTTTTTAAAATATTTTATTACTGAACTTATTGTTACTTTTGTATGTGATTCATAAGGTTACAGTAAAATGTTATAATGACAAAGGATTTTACAAATTTTTTAAATTTTATTTTATTTATTTACAATCAGCCTTTACAATGTGGGTTTAAGCAAATCATTATAACAAAACGAAAGTGACATGAGTGAAGTATAGAGCCTTTACTGTCACTTCAACAACTAAATAAAATTAATTTTAAACAAGTGCAAAGAAAATGTACAAAATTAACAACAACAATAAGAGATCAATAAATTGGGGATCAGCTACGAAATCGGATCTTGCTCATCCAACGATTCCAGTCAAAAGTTTTACGGATCATAACAAATGCTCCATGGTATGTGACAAATGATGCTTTGCATAAGGACTTACGTATCAGCACCGTGAAAGAAGAAATTCCGCTGATAAGTTCTAAATATAAAAAAAAATAGCAAACCACTCAAATGTTTTGGCGCTTAGTTTACTTGATAATAGTGAAGACGAAACATGACTAAAAAGAATAAAATTGCTTGACCTTCCGTTTAGATTTACCTACTAACCTACATTGTAAATAATTAAAGTTCATATCAACATCATCTTCTTCCTCTACGGATTCTGCTATCATCGCTATTAATTTAGTTACATTTTCTATTACTGTTATACAGTTTTTATTTAGATTTAATATTTTCAAAAATATTAATAATTTTTAGTTTTTCTTTTGGAAGCAATACAATTGGGTATTGTCTTTTTCGTGTAAACACTTTCATATTATTCACTTACAGCTTTTGTTTTTAAATTGATTGTAAATAATCTCAGATGTTAGAAAAAAACAATAGGAGAGAAGTAAAAAATTAAATTTTGAAATGTAGTGATGAAAATGAATGGTGAATTTTATTTCATGTACCGATTAAAAAGTTGGTCTAAATCGAGTATGTGATATCTTTTAAGGGGCTTCGCTTTCTCATTGATGTCCTGCAAATTTAGTGCTAGGTGGCACTGACATATGGAAGTGAGACCTGAATGTTGAAGAATAAATATGAAAATTCCATTCAGTCGACAGAGATGAGTCTTTTGAGATGCATTAGGGGCTGTGGTAATTTGGATCGGTTTAAAAATGAGAATATACGACGAGAGTTATATGTGTCTTCTCTTAAGGAGACAATTATGAATTACCGCCGGAAATGGATCAATAATTTTGAAAGAATATCTTCACACAAGATTTCTAGACTGGTCAGAAGTTACAGGCCGATTGGATGGCGCGATCCGGGGCGACCAGTGGCTGGTGGATGCTGGAACAGATCCTGGAGCTTAATCCTTGAATGGTGAAGAAGTAGAAGATATGGTTAAATTAAGCAGGTTGATTTATTGAGTGAATCGTGGTTATTTTTATAAAGAAAAAAAAATGGGTAGCCAAAACAGGTAGAGAGGAAATAGCAAAAATAGTCAGCAATATTCAAATGTATAACTAAAGTGACAGGAGAAAAATAAAATAGTATATTATGACACTTATCGCTAAGGTCGTTTTCGGAATTTAGGTAATTAAATAATTAATATCCTAAAGTTTACAATTACAAATATTTATTACAACTAAAAGATTTACAAAATAAATAATAAACTAATTATAGTGGAGTAATACAATAAATAACTTAAATAATTTACTTAGTACTACTTACAGATAATTGTACACAAGGCACATACACAAAAACTGAATATAATACACATATACAAGATAATATAACAATAGTTAACCACTACAATGCTCGGATACGTAACCTGCAATACGCACCGTTAGCCACTCAATAAACACTCGTCAAAGATCAAACGGATACTGACACTCTGACCGCACTCGGGCGCTCTTTATATAGCTCGATCAAAAAAAAAATTCCAGAGAAGCAGAGAAATTCCATGCAAATAATAAAGTGTAAAAAACCCTTTTTACTGGAAACGTCTTAACTATTGTAAACAAGTAAATAGATCTATTGTAAATAGAATAAAAGGTTTTACAGGTAATCAACCGATCCTTTCATAAATAGTTGTACAACAAAGACCCTACCTTATCATACACAATAGCGCAGTCCTTTTAAATAACATTTATGAATAGGTATACTTTTATAGCTAACCCTATTGTTACTTTTTCACTCTATTATCTACTCTTTACCATTTTATGAATGAAGTACTAGAAATTTCTTGAACAATATTCGTCTTCGATATTGTCACAATATATATTTTTTTTAATGTAATTATTTTTAAGTTGTATAATGTACTGTTGTAAAATACAAACTGCAGATACATTTGTTAAGTTAGTGTAGTAAATATAGCAGGTATTGAATGCTATTGCTAATAGTTAATACTTTATTTTTTGATATTTATTTAAAAGTTTCCAACCCATACTGGTACATGGTTTTGTCCATAGTTGGATGGGATAATTTCCACCACCTCTAGCCAAAAGTACAGAAGTAAAATCAATGTAAGAAATTTTGTATTATAGAAATTTATATTTTTTTTTATAATGTGTAATACATGGGAATAAATAAACAAAATTAAATTTAATAACTAAAATATAATTTCCAAAACTGGAACATAACAATGTATTATAATCATTTGAAATATTTATTTGCATCAACTTTAAATAATTTAGTATTAAAGCATTCTGTACTGTAGATAATTATAAGAGACTCTTCAAATTTAACTATATCTGTTTAGTAACAATGGAAGGAAAACGAGAACAATTCAATACAACGAAAACTTAGGTCAAGTTATAATAGATATAAACTACAAATTTTAGAATAGTTTAAATAATAGTCTAACGGTATTTTACAAAACAAAAACTAAATTTAAATTGTAACTGGATATAATAACGAAAATTATTAAAATGAAACAAAACAATCTAAAAAGAAAATATTATTAAAATAATATCAAGAATTTACTATTTTCGTTGTAAAATAAAAACTATAAACACGGAGTCATTCGTAAGTACTTTATAAATAATCTACTGGCCGTTACGTACAAGTAATAGATATCAGTGAATCCATTACAAAGACACTAAATACAGGATGCACAAAAACAGAACTTTCAGCAGTATTTTTTTGCTTTATCTTCTTCTCCATCACAGATAGTCAACCATGTCTATTTTGTTCCACGCCGATCACAGAATTGACTATAACCATCTTTTTCAAAACCTACCGGATTGGTATAAAGTTAAAGTAGTCGACGAAAGTCAGTTGTTTAACAGCTAATTTTTGGAGACTAATGTTCCTGGTTCAAATCGTAGTAAAGTTAGACTTACTTTTATATAGATTTGAATACTAGACACTGGTTACCGGTGTACTTTGATGGTTAAGATTCAATTAACCATACTCTCTCAGGAAAGGTCGGTCTGAGGCTGTACAAGACTACACCTGATTTACACATCATACAGATCAACCTCATCTCATTGAGTCATGGGGTTGCTTATTGTTTTATATTGAACAGATTGCAACGTAACACATTGAGATAAAAAACTTGTTCCTCCAAGAGGAAGAGGAAGAAGAAACCAGAAAGAAGAAGAAAAAGAAGGAAAAGGAGGAGGAGAAGGAAGAGAAGGAGACGGAGAAGGAGGAGTAGGAGGAGGAAGAGGAGGAGGAGGAGAAGAAGAAGAAGACAGGAAAGAGTAGTAGTAGTAGTAGACGAAGAAGAAGAAGAAGAAGAAGAAGAAGAAGAAGAAGAAGAAACCTCTTTTGACTGTTATATTTTTGCAGATGACAGATTTTTCGGGATGATGAGAAGCAGACCGAATTGCTTCATTCCCCAAATCTGGAGAACCAGGTAATTTTAATCAGAGTTTTGTTCTTTTAGTCTGTAAAGTTACCAGTGGAAGATTAGCAACTCCGAACGGATATATTTAATTTTTTTTAAAAGCTCATCTATTTATGGCTTAGAGAGTTAGACTCTCCAACCAAAAACTTAAATATAGAATGTCTACGAAAATGAGTTTCTAGAAAATTAAAATTCATAAGGAGAACTAGTGCAGCCATTTGGAACGAATAAGGGAGGACTGTTTGCATCGTTTAGCCCAAGAGTACAAATCCAACGATAAGAGGAGTATTGGACGCCCGAGAAAAAGATGGTTTTCGGAACAGGCCGAGCATCCTAATCGAAGAAGTGGTGAAGTCGAGGATAAGGAGGAGGAGGAAGAGTAGGAGAAGGAAAGGAGAAGAAGAAGATGGAGGAGGAGGAAGAGGAGGAGGAAGAGGAGGAGGAAGAGGAGGAGGAGGAAGAGGAAGTAGTGGAGAAGGAGAAGGAGGAGGTAGGGGAGGAGGAGGAGGAGGAGGAGGAAGAGGAAGTAGTGGAGGAGGAGGAGGAGGTAGGGGAGAAGGAGGAGGAGGAGGAAGAGGAAGTAGTGGATAAGGAGGAGGAGGAGAAGGCGGAAGAGGAGGACGATGACGACGACGAAGAAGAAGAAGAAAAATATATTATATAATGTTTGAGGCACCCGGTGTGTACTATTGCACGGTGTTCACTCTATGAATTTGCATAACATAACAGCTTAGTTTGTGTACTCTCAGTAGTTCATTATAAATAGTTAGTGCAAAGCGCTTTTATACACGCACACATTTCCATGCAGCCATGAACATGTTAGTATTTCGTATCGTAATGCACTATGGTTTTTATTTCTAACGGTATATTAATAAATAATGTAAGCAAGATAAATATAGATATTTGTCTTATTTATGTACGCTTGGATAAAAATATGAATTACATCTGTTTTAATGGTTACGAATTATTGTAATACATTTTATGATAACGGGTACAGAAATTTTATCATATTGAAGAGGTTTAGTAACAATGAATTAACTTGAGTTTTGGACTATAATTGAATAATATTTTGATATTAAAGTTCTCAGATTATTTATAAATAAAATAATTTTATTGTATTCCTTTCAACTTCACTCCATCTTTTTACTTTATCCATTGAGTCTTGAGAATAAATAGTTCACCGAACAACAATTCCTTCCAATAACTGAGATCAGTCACGTCATTGATCATGCATTTTTCACGTAATCGACTGACTGCCAGCACACTAGTTCACACGCGGAATTCATTTACACCGTTTAGTTAATGTAACATGTATATATTGTACATGTTAAATACAAAATACAGATGTATTTTACACTAGCCTTAATAGGCCTGCAACAAGTTCAATGTATTCTTAACAGGCTTACAAAAATTGTAATGAAAGAATCGAAACGGCGTCGAGGAACCAGCACGGATTCTCTCGCCCTGTGCGGATAAACCCGTGAAAATCACCAGTGATCCTCACGGCCTGTATTGATGAACACCTGATAGTCCAGCTTCTAAAGGGGGTTGAGCCCCCTTTACACTGTTTCCTTTATAGATACGAGATTTTTCTAAAATAACCTTTCTCGTGGAACACAATGTTTCTAAGAAAATGGTGTTAGAACACTTTTCTAACTTCAGTCGTTCACGAGATATAAGCGTTTTTGTAGACAGCGTCACCGAGAAACTCCCTCTTCCGTAAGTTATGCATCTAATGGAAAGACAACATATCGGTTTTTTTCACCTTCTAGGTGCCCCAATAACAATTAAAAGTCGAATTGCTTCATTCTTACGTGCATACTAACCCATTTCAATTTTTCTTATTTTTTTAAAAATATTTTTAGCTTTTATTTGTTTTTGGGAACTATATTTTGTTGACAACCACCCAATCTGATCGCTGCTTTTTGCTGTATTTTTTTTTTTTTTTTTGATTTTGATTCAGCATGAAGGTATGAATTTTTGAACAGAAACCTGCTGTGGAGTTTGTTCAGGAATGGCTGTCAGCTGTTCACCATACAAAGTCGCTTGCCCAAGTAGTGTTACTTTACAAATAATAGCGATTTTTTACCAGCTGACTGACTGGGCTATTCCGAAGGTTACTAACCTATGCGGTTTGCAAGCGCATTACGCAGCAGCCAACCTGTTAAAATCGTATTAAGGGGAGTCGGACTCGAAAAATAGAAAAATATCGATTTTCACGTTTTAACTGTGTTATACAGTTTGAAATTAGCGCTTTTCAATGGTACCAAAATCACGTTTCTACGACAACTAGAAATATTTTTTCTGTTTTTATAAAAACACGTGTCATGAGAAAATTTTCCTGTTTTCATAAACAAGTCTTATTGTGTCCATGATTTTTAGTTGTTTTGTCACTAATTTTTATAAATTTTTTTAATATTTCTCTTTCAATCTAAAAGGCACTTTTGTTTGTAAGGTTTAGGTTATGCAATTTATGTTGCATAAATAATTACTTAGTGCATTCCTGCTCGTATGGAGCAGAAATGCACTAAGCAAGTTCGTTTTTATACAGAAATGCGTTTATAAAATAATGTCTATCACCATTTCCAAAAACTGTGTTTTTTCATACAAAAGACCTGTTTTTTTTCAAAAAAAAAAATAAAGCGTTTTCTTCTAAATTTTAATGGCTCATTCAAATTGCAACATGTATTTATATCACCAGACGGTGACATTTGACGTCATTTTAATTTATAAAAATATATACATTTTTTTTATAAAATTTCAGTTTTTGGAGTAGGCATTAACGGAAAAATTTATGAAAAATTAAAAATCAATATATTTTAAAATGACTCCGTGTGTCTGTCATATATCAATGAACAAAATATGAACATATATCAATGAATAAGTGGTTAAAATTTGAAGATTTTCTGGCCATAGATAACGGAGAAAACGGGTCAAACATTAACATGGGCTAAGATAGCAGTTCCGACTTCCCGTAACCGGGTTTCACTATAATTTTTAATCATTTACCTCAAATTTTGACTTCTCTTATAATAATTATACTATATATTATTTTACAAAACAATAAATTTAATGTATTTACTTATTAACTCCCTTACTATAAATAAGGGAAAGTAAAAAAAAATACAAAAACCACTTAAAAATAATGTACGTAGAAACGTTATTTTTAGAAACAGAGCAAAAATATTTCTAAAAAATTGGAACACAAATCACAATCATGGATTTACATAGTAGATATTACAAAACAGTTTTCATTTTGTGAAAACGAAACAATAGTAGCGTTAGTTCTTTATTACATGAGGGATGACATTCGTTATATTTTTTTTATCTTATTTTTTGTTTCATTTCTAGAAGTGATACGAGTTGAGTTGGGGAACATAAATATATGAGAGAGAGAGAGAGTGTTGGTATAATTTTTGCTTTTACATTGTTTTATGTCTTCTGTTTTTCTCCCATTCTTTGTTTATGTTTTATGTTTTATTTTTATTTCTTACTTTACTCCATTCAGCTGACTACTATAATAAATATTACAAGAATTCACTCTCATTATTTTAAGTGACAAAATAAAAAAAAACTTTTGAAAACCCGAAAAAAGGTTTAAAAGAAATACTGGAAACAGAAATGGAGATTGGTAACATCATATTCATTGTTTTGCTAAAGGTCACGTATTACAGTTGTAACATTAGTGAGGCTTCTTTTTATTCGGTTGGCTGAAAATCAATAAGCATATTCTCCAAAACATACTCCTGAACAATTGAAGAGGTTTTAGTAAAAACAACCATAGTCCAAAAAACGCCAATTTCAGTTATGCATGCCACCTTGCAGTGGATCCTTGTGTCCATTATATTTACTAATCATTTGAGCAAAAACAGCCATATTTACATTAATACAATGTGTTAAAAATTAGTTAACGGGTGTTTTATTAAGGAACCAACCCTGATTATAAGAAGATAAGTAATACATCCGTAAATTTTTTGTCCCCCAATCGGTATGTTGGCAACAGTGTACTCAAGGCCAAATACCTAAGACAGTTAAAATGTTCCAGTCAAGCATTAGTGTGGTGACAGCAGTCGTTTCGTTCTATTGTGTCAGCAATGGTTTTTTCCAAGGAAGAACGCGTGTTTATTGTAGAGACTTACATAGCTCGTAAATCTTACAAATGTGTGCAAGATAAGTTTCAATTGAAATTTCCTCGTTCTGCCGTTCTGAATAAATCGTCAATATTGAGTTATCAATAAATAAATTCCGTAGAACTTGGAGTGTACTCGATGAAAAACCACCTCGCCAGCCAATGTTCATTTTTGGATTATACGAAGTTGTTTCTGCTAAAACCTCTTCAATTATTGTTCTTTTACTTCATCTTGTCCTATATAGTCGTAAATATATAGAGATATAGAATTTCATTGTTTTCATGTCAATTTTTCGAAATCGAGTTTTCACCGAAAATACAAGTTTTCAAGGAACCCTGAACGTAAAAGACAAGTTTTTAGCGATTGGCCTGTGTATGTGAGACCAAAATCTCTCAAGAACGTAATATTGTACGAAGTTGAAACTTATAACTTACGTTAGGTACTACTAAGGGACCCGACATGAACATTTTCAATACGTCGGTGAACGAAAACTAATAAATTCATTTGTGAAATTTTTAAATTTTTCGATTTTATTAAAAACGGCTCCTATGATCTTTTTAAAAATCGCCTCATTTCTAGAGCTGCTCTATGAGATATGGTAAAACCCATGTCTGCTTAAGTTCTTGGGGAGACTGAGTTTTCGTGATAAAAATGTTTTTTTTTAATTACAACCTTAACATGCGTTTTAGCGAAAAAATGTTTATTATTAAAGTTGTAGAAAATTATTAAAAATCTACAAATTTTATTTCAAATATGTTTTTTTACAACGCTTTTATCCTTCTGAAAAATAGGGAAAAAATTTGGATCCTTTAAGATTTTGGCCTGAAAGCTGTAGAAAATTTTTTTTGAAATAAATAAACACTTTTTTCCTAAAATTCATATTAAGGCCATAATCTTAAAAAACACTTTTTTACTACTAAAGCATAGCTCTTCATGAATTTCAGCGGACACCACTTACTAGCAGAGCACAAAAATTTAGTAAATGAGGTGATTTAAATAAAATTGTTTGAGCCATTCTAAAAATTTAAAAAAAAGTGAAAAATTACCCTTGTTCTCTTATGGTACATAATTTAAAAACCAAGTTTCAACTTCGTATGGTATCCTTTACTTGAGATATTTTGTTCACACACAGACACACAGACCAATCGGTAAAAAAATGTTTTTTTTGGGTTAAGAGGCCTGAAAATGTGTATTTTTGAAAACTCAATTTTAAAAATCTATATTAAAACAATAATTTCCATTCTTCAAATTCATATACTCGTAGGAAAAGAGAACCAAAAATTGATAGAATATTTATAATATTTTTGGTAGAATTACATTACAAGATAGATAGTGAGATGGTTTAGCGAATGACAAAGAGAGAGAATAGATAAAATATCAAGAGCGAGTGAGATAGAGATTAGATAAGAGAGATAGAATAACCTAACAATTTGGAATTCAGATCACGGATACTGGTGCAAAGATGAATAGTTTCATACCGTTTGTTGTAATTTTGTTGTTGTCGAGAGAGAATTTCAAATAAGATGTTTTACGTAAGTGTGTGTTTTTGTATGTCTGTGTGTGAGTGTGTGTGTGTTCAAATTGACCGTATTTCAAATAACAATAATGATACAAATAATGCATAGTTAATATTACTAAAGCTATTAATTCATGAAGCGTAAACCAGTAATAACAATAGCATCATAATTGGAATTTAAATTGAAATCGTATTTTATCTAACATTATATTATATTATCTATTATGTATTAAGAAGGAAATATTGTGTATTTAAATTACATTTCGATTCGATAAATTTATTCAATTGTTATTTCAATTCGGAATTGGATATTTGACGGACGTGATCAGATTTGTTTAGGCATATTAATCGATTTTTCTAAAATACCAAATATTTTGGGCTATTGTAAAACTGAAAATATCGTAATTTTTTGTCAGAATCTATGTTGTTTATGTAATCAGCCGAAAGGCTGGTTTAAACCTCTAGAGGCTTTACTAAGTAAAAAGAGGAGTGAGGTGGTTTACCATACCTTCCTCACTTAGTGGAAAAGTACGCTTATCAGCATGCCGGGCCCTCTGAAAAGGACATATTTTCTACTCTGAAAATGACACCTTTACTTCATTTACCACAGGGTCTCGCTGTATAATGAAATTCATTTCTTTCAGAGGAGATAACTCGGATTAGTGTCTTTTACACCTCTACCTCTTCTGTTCTTAAATGAATCAGTCATTTAATTGGCTGACCATGTTATAAGAAACAGAACTATTTATTTTAGCCCTGCAACGAATAGATTGAGTGTAAATAATTAAACACTCCTCCACCTGTCTATTATGGGCATGTCAGAATCTATATCAATATGAAAATAATGTAGTAAAAAAATCTAATATGAAATACTCACACGATTTTCTCTTTCCAATGGTAAAAAATTGTAAATTATTAAAAATATTATTTTATAATAGCCCATAACAGGCAGGTTGAGTGTAAAATTATTTGGACTCAAGCTGTTAGTTCCGGGGCTACAAAATATAGTTTCTTATCACATGATCAATTACATGACAGAGGCATTTAAGAATAGAAAATGTAGAGGTGTAAAAGACACTTATCGGAGTTATCAACTTTGACAGTAATGAATTTCATTATACCGCCATATCCTGAAGTGAATGAAGTGAAGGTGTCATTTGGAGGGTGGATTGCTATTCGGAGGGCCTGGAATTCAGGAGGAAGGCATGGTAAACCTCCTCACTCCTAGTTTTACTTAGTAAAGTCTCTATAATTTCAAACCAGTCTTTCGGCTGATGACCTAAACAACAACAAATAATTTTTGTAAATACAGTGGGGCGTCAGTTATCCGAACTAATTGGGCCAGAGCGGTTCTGATAATTAAATACTTCGGATAATCAAATACGCTAAATATTGTAATTTGATACACTGTACCATAACAATATAATATTAATACGTACAACCAATATGTTTGAGAGATTATTAATTTTTTTTTACGTCCGACTGTTTTGCAATTGCTGCTAATGCAGAAGGTCAGAAGGATGATAGATGAAGATGGGTGACGAAAAAATGCCAGACCTGACCGGTAATCGAACCTGGGATCCCGGCGTAGAAGGCAGTTTTGCTAAACACTACGCCAACGGAATTATAAAAAGCTACCATAAACGTTAGTTTTAAAAATAAACTAATTTATTGCAAATGTAGAGTAATAAAGGATTATGAAAACAAACAAAATCTCAAAACTAATTAAATTAACGAAAAAACTTAGGGTAAAATCCTTTATAAAAATATATTTTAACCCATTTGTACTTACTATATAGTAATCTTTTGAAAATATTGAATTTTGCTCAAAACATTCTCTACTGTCCCTAAATTGAAAAAGGAAACTAAACTGTAGTATAAATTTTTCATTGAATGATTATGTCCGTATTTTGACAGTAAATACTTTTTTTTCTATCAATAATAGTTCTGATAGTTGACGGTTCAGATGGCTGACGTTCGGATAATTGACGCTCCTGTGTAATGGAAAATATAACCTGATTTTAATCGGGGAATGATGCAAAATGAACTTCAACCTCTGTAGAACTTAAAAATACGAAAAATCAATAATTGGCGCTAAACTAGGCTCTGTAGAAAAATATCTTGGAGTAAAAGAAGTAATTAGCCTATGTGTTTATTTTCTATAAATTGATTTATTTTATTTTATTTATTTCCTTTATTACTCCTCCAAAAGAGCAAAGCCCGTGCTTAGAGGAGGATTACTCTAATTACAAAAAAAAATATATAGCACAAAATAAAACTACAATACAACAATAATAGCACTGATACAAAAACAAAAAAAAACACAGTTAATACCAATACGACATAACTTAGTATTACATAAAAAAATAAGTCACACAAAAGAGAAAATGATCAAATAACATTAAAAAACACGTTAGTATAAAATAAAAAATAAAAAAATCTGGTGTGAAACACTCACACAACTTTCTCTTGCCAATGCAAATGATTAACAATATAACCTAACATTAGTAATAAAACATTAGAAATAAACAAAAAACTAACCTCTAAAAACATAACCTTATTTTAATCATGAGTGAAAGACGGAAAATGAAAATCGACCTGTTTGGCTTCAAAATACGGAAAATCACTCTTTCACGCTAAACTAGGCTCTGTAGAGAAAAACGCTTTTAATAAAAGTTGTAGATCTTTTAATTTCGTATAAATTTGATTAAATACACTTTTGTCGTAAAATGCATACCAAGGCCGAAATCTTAAAAAAATCAATTTTTCACACGTTTTCGTGAGAAAAAAACAGAAAATCGCTAATTACCGCTAAACTAAACGTTTTAAAAAAAATGTTTGAAATAAAATTTGTAGAATTTTACATTCTCTACAACTTTTATTATATAACGTTTTGCGCTAAAATGCATATTAAAGCCGAAATCTTAAAAAGAAAATGGTTTTACGTAAAAACAGCCTCACCCAGAATTTCACCAAACATGGGGCCTACCCTATCTTGTAGAGAATAAAAAGTTCAGTATATGAGGCGATTTTTAAAAAAATCGTAGGACCAGTTTTTGAGAAAATCGCAAAAGAGTGAAAAATTACACGGATAAACTACTACTTCCGGTTGACCGATTTTGATGAAAATGTTCGTGTCGGGTCCGGTAGTGGTATGTCACTTAAGTTTTAAGTTTCAAGTTCGTACGATGTTCCGTTCTTGAGATATTTTGTATACACACACAAACACACACACACACACTCACACACACACAGACACACACACAGACCAATCGCTAAAAACATGTTTTTTGGGTTCAGGGGGTCTGAAAACGTATAGATCCGGTGAAAACTCGATTTCGAAAAATCGACATGAAAACAATACTTTCCTTCCTATATATTCATATAGGCAAGAGAAAGTAAAAAACAGACAGAATACAAATGTAAATAAAAATTAAAACTTATGATAACAAAACTAAAATGTTAATAAAAATGATAATACAAACATCAGCAAAGTTATGAAATAGCATTAATAAAATATGACAAAAAAATCTCTACCAGTTTACTTTACATTATTTTAGAAAAAAAATGAAAATAAAATTTAGCCTTAACTACCTCCCTTAAATTTACCTATTTCTTCATACACAAATGCAACACAGAATACATAATACTAGCGCAATATCAGAAACAACAAAAAAAACTATTATAAATATACATATATAACTATAACTACTACAAGTATAATATGAATAATATTTCAGAGAGCCAATAATACCCGCCCAACCCTAGTGGCCAAGAGAAATCAAAGACTCCAAGTGAGAGTTCTGCCCCAGCTGAATCGGAAATCTTATGATCAAGAGTTTGAAATTCTTATCACGAGACCTGTCTCTAACGTACTCCGGAAGTAAGTTGTAAAACTTAGGTGCCAGAAAGTCAAAATGTCTCTGTCTTGCAGTTGTATTTTTCTTAACTTCCTGTAAAAGGCCAGCGGCCGCTCTTCTGGTTGCGTTCTACCACGATAAGGGAGTGAAATCGTTAGTCCTAATTAGATGAAGAATTGCAGACTTAATGACAACTTTCCAATGTTCAAGATGAACATATAGTACATTTGTTTTAGGAAGAAGCTTGTAAGGGGAGGGCGAGTAGGTAGTGTAGGGATAGTTTCAACGGGGCAAGTGTTGTCTCCTTCTCACTTAATCATCATTCCCTCTCTTTCTAACTGTATACTACTGTTACAACTACGAGGTGGTTCCCCCACCACTAAACAGAACAGCTCAGCGGTACAGAGCGTTGGAGGGAGAGCTTCTAGCTAGAACAAATGACCTGTACACTTTTATGATTAGATAATTAGACGAATACACTTTTGATGCCCATAACAGACAGGTGGAGTGTCAAATTATTAACATTCAATCTGTTCGTTGCAGGGCTAAAATAAATAGTTCTGTTTCTTATCACATGGGCAGCCAATTAAATGACTGAATCATTTACGAACAGAAGAGGTAGAGGTGTAAAAGACACTAATCAGAGTTATCTCCTCTGAAAGTAATGAATTTCATTATACAGCCAGACCCTGTGGTGAATGAAGTGAAGGTGTCATTTGCAGAGTGGAAAATGTGCTTTTCAGAGGGCCCGGCATGCTGATAAGCGTACTTTTCCACTCAGTGAGGAAGACAAATGTAAACCACATCACTCCTCGTTTTACCTAGTAAAACCTCTACAGATTCAAACCAGCCTTTCGGCTGATGACCTAAACAACATACACTTTTGCTCCAGAATGAGTAATAAGGCTGCAACCTTAAAAGAAATTATACCACGAGAGCACAACCTCTCCAAGAATTTCAGAAGGCATTTAGCTTACCTATCTTGTAGAAATAAAAATGTAATAAACGAGAGGATTTTTTAAAAAAATCGTAAGAGTCGTTTTTGAGAAAATTATATATAAGTAAAAAATCGCACAAATAAACTGCTACTTTTGGTTAACCAATTTTGATGAAATTTTTTGTGTCAGGTCATCTTTTTTTAACCAACTTACGTTCCAAGTTTCAATTTCGTAAAACTTTCCGTTTTTTCAGTTATTTCGTTAACAAA
The DNA here is from genome assembly GCA_035578175.1 of Catonia carolina. Lineage (NCBI taxonomy): Eukaryota > Metazoa > Arthropoda > Insecta > Hemiptera > Achilidae > Catonia > Catonia carolina. The sequence goes on from JAQMRL010000004.1 coordinate 14,331,514, forward strand.
AACACACATATCAATCAGTAAAAACATGTTGACGTTTAATCAAGCGAAGTTAGCTTTGAGATACGGAAAAGACATCGCAAGGCCATCTTGTTGCCCCGACCTGCCGACAGTCCCCACGTATTTTGCCTTTTATTTTATTAATTTTTTAAACCGAGGTATTAAAAACTAAATTTTATTAAATATTTAGTGTAATCTAAGCAAGATTCAATTTGTAGTATTCACTTCAAATAATATTTTCGAAAACTAATCGAAAATAAATCAATTGTTAGTTCACAGACAGACAACCGGAAGGCCATTTTGTTTTTACGCCTTAACTATGAATGATAAAGCCGAATGGGCGGTACCATTCTACCACATTATTTTGCTTAAAAACGACATAATTTTTAAAATGTACATTGAATTTCTTATTTAAATACATTTTTTAAAGATTTTTTTTATTTGTGACATAAATAATATTTGAAGTTAGCTTTCAAGCGGTACCATTCTACTAGATATTTTTGCTTGCAATCGATATAATTTTAAAAATTTATATAGAATTAGTTATTTAAATACGTATTATAAAGGTTTTTTTAATTATAAGATAAATATATTTGAAGTTTAATCAAGCGAAGTTAGCTTTGATATACCGAACAGGCATCGCGAGGCTATCTTGTTGCCTCGATCTACCGACATGCCCTACCTACACTAAAATGCTTGTCATTTATTAATTTTTCTAAACCCAGGTATTATAATCTAAATTTGATTACATATTTAGGGTAATCCAAGCAAAGTTCTATTTGTTGTATTAACGTCAAATAATATTTTCGATAACTAATGGAAAAAATTAATTTGTTAGTTCACAGACAGATGACCGGGAGGCCATCTTGCTGTTACCCCCTAACTATGCCTGATAAAGCCGAATGGACGGTACCATCCTACTAGATATTTTTACTTTCTCTTGCCTATATGAATATATAGGAAGGAAAGTATTGTTTTCATGTCGATTTTAAGAAATCGAGTTTTCACTGGATCTATACGTTTTCAGACCCCCTGAACCCAAAAAAACATGTTTTTAGCGATTGGTCTGTGTGTGTGTGTTTGTGTGTGTGTGTGTGTGTGTGTGTGTGTGTGTGTGTGTGTGTGTGAACAGAATATCTTAAGAACGGAACATCGTACGAACTTGAAACTTGAAACTACCACTTGAAACTACATACCACTACCGGACGCGACACGAACATTTTCATCAAAATCGGTCAACCGGAAGTAGTAGTTTATTCGTGTAATTTTTCACTTTTTTTGCGATTTTCTCAAAAACTGGTCCTACGATTGTTTTTAAAATCGCCTGGTTTACTCAATTTTTTATTCTCTACAAGATAGGGTAGGCGTCATGTTTGCTGAAATTCTGGGTGAGGCTGTTTTTACGTAAAAACATAGTTTTTTTTAAGATTACGGCTTTAATATGCAATTTAGAGAAAAAATGTATATAATAAAAGTTGTCTTCTTCTTTGAGTGCCTATCCGCTACGGATGTGGGCGACCATCATGGCTATTTTGACTTTATCCGCTAAAAGTTTATCCGCTAAAAGTTTATCCGCTAAATAAAAGTTGTAGAGAATTTAAAAACCTACAACTTTTATTTCAAACATTTTTTTGTATAACTTAACGCTTAGTTTAGCAGTAATTAGCAATTTTCTGTTTTTTTCTCACGAAAACGTGAGAGAAATCGATTTTTTTAAGATTTCGGCCTTAGTATGCATTTTATAATAAAAGTGTATATAATCGAAATTATAGAAAATTAAAAGATCTGCAACTTTTATTTAGAACATTTTTCTCTGCAGAGCCTAGTTTAGCGTGAAAGAGTGATTTTCCGTATTTTTAAGCCAAACTGAGGTCGATTTTAATTTTGTGTATTTCACTAATGTTTTTTGAGGTTAGTTTGTGTGTTTATTTCTAATGTTTTGTTACTAATGTTAGGTTTATTTTTAATTATTTGCATTGGCAAGAGAAAGTTGTGTGAGTGTTTCACACCAGATTTTTTTTCTTAAAATCTATATAATTTTAAAAATTTACATAGAATTAGTTATTTAAATACGTATTATAAAGGGTTTTTTAATTATAAGATAAATATATTTGAAGTTTAATCAAGCGAAGTTAGCTTTTATATACCGAACAGGCATTGGAAGCACGTCTTGTGGCCCCGACCTACCGACATGGCCCTACATTACTGAATTGTCTGTCATTTTATTAATTTTTCTAAACCTAAGTATTAAAATCTAAATTTTATTTAAGACGTCTGAAACGTCGATGGAGCCGGGACGTAGTACTGTAATTGACTATCCATTACAGTGGTCTAAATGCTACTTATCTATTCACGTCGGAGTTCTGCCACTGGACTGTGTCTCCACTCACGTTTGTATACCATGTTAATTTTTTTCAAATTTTGTGATATCACATTCACTGATTGTTTCTAACAGATTGTGAATTTCATAAATAAAAAAAAAATAAAAAAAAATATTTAGGGTAATCTAAGCAAGTTTCTATTTGTTGTATTTAATTCAAATAATATTTTCGAAAACTAATGGAAAATATTTGTTAGTTAGTTCACAGACAGACGACCGGGAGGCCATTTCGTTTTTATGCCCTACTATGCATAATAAAGGCGAATGTGCGGTACCATCCTACCAAATATTATTGCTTAAAAGCGATATAATTTTTTAAATGTACATTGAATTGTTATTTAAATACGTATTTAAAGTTTTTTTTATATATAACATAAATTTATTTGAAGTTAAATCACGGGAAGTTTTGAGATACCAAACAGGCATCGGAAGGCCATCTTGTCACCTCGTCCTACCGACATGCCCTACGTACACTGAAATGCCTGTCATTTTATTAATTTTTCGAAACCCAGGTATTAAAAGCTATTTTATTAAATATTTAGGATAACCTAAACCAGGTTTTATTTGTTATATTCACTTCAATTAATATTTTCGAAAACTAACAGAAAAAAGTCATTTGTTAGTTCACAGAGAGATGGCCGGGAGACCATCTTGTTTTTACGCCCAACTATAGGGTGATTCAAAAAGAGCGCCGGTTTTTAAACGGCTGGTAAATTTTTGTTTATCGGTTGGCAACATTGTTTGACCTCATTTCTATTTCGGAGAACATTCCGATTGACGATTCAGTTGTAGTTTCTCTTGTTCGCAGTGTAATACTCTCGCAGTCTCTGTCTAACCATGGAGAAGTTTACTATTGCGCAACGAGTGTTAATCGTCAAAACATTTTACCAGAGTGGAGAGAGTTATGCGGCTACTGTCAGGCGACTTCGCGGTACTCTAGGACGTATGAAGCACCGAATGAATCAACAGTTCGAAGGCTCATGAAAAAGTTTTTTGAGACGGGTTCAACAGTCGACCTTAAAAGTTCTGGACGTCGTCGTTCTGGCCGAACTGAGCAGAACGTTGCGTTGGTTCGTGACAGTGTGGCTGTTAGCCCAGCAAAATCAATACGTCGCCGTTCTCAACAATTGGGTTTAAGATGTTCTTCTGTACGGAGAATTCTTCGGTACGATCTCCAATATCACCCGTATAAAATTCAGTTGACGCAACATTTGAAAGTGGCAGACCACCAGAAGAGACGACAGTTTGTTGACTGGGTATTGAGAAAACGGCAGGATGATGACACCTTCGCAAACAAAATCATTTTCAGTGATGAGGCGCACTTCCTCTTAAACGGTTTTGTTAATAATCAGAACTGCCGTATGTGGGGTTTAGAAAACCCCACATACGGAAACTTGTCCCACATAATCGAAACTTGTCGTGCAGTAATATCCAATTTCATGGACAGAGTTGATGCGTGCCAGCGCAGTAGAGGAGGACACATGCATGACATCATTTTTCATACATAAAATCGGAAGGTAAGATGAACTTGTTGATGTATTTATTTTCAGTTTTTCAATAAAATAAATCTGTTAATTTGATATATCAAAACCGGCGCTCTTTTTGAATCACCCTATATATTCATGATAAAGCCGAATAGGCGGTATTATCCTACAAGATATTTTTGCTTAAAAACGATATAATTTTTTAAATGTATAAAGAATTTGTTATTTACATTCATTTTTTAACCTATTTTTTATTTATAACATTAATATATTATTGTATTTATTTAGATTCAGGGAGCATGAAAATGTGTATTTTCGGTGCAAATTCGATTTTTAAAAATCGATGTGAAAGCAATATTTTCCTTCCCTATTTCATACAAAGGAAGAGAAAGTAACAATATATTACACACAATATTTGTGTTGTCATAAACCGAAAGCCGGTTTGAACCTCCAGAGGTTTTACTAAATAAAATTAGGTGTAAAGTGGTTTACAACTGCCTTCGCCACTGAGTGGAAAGGTAGGCTTATGCTTATCAGCATGCCAGACTCTCTGTAAAACACATTTTTCTACCCTGCAAATGACACCTTCACTTCATTCACCACAGAATTTGGCTGTTTTTTAAAGAAATTCAAAACTTTTAGAGGGGATAACTCAGACTAGTTTCTTTTACAACTCTACCTCTTTTGTTCTTAAACGATTCAGTCATTTAATTAGCTGACCATGTAATAAGAAAAATAACTTTTTTTGTGGCCCTGGAACTAACAGATCGAGTAAAAATAATTTAACACTCCACCTGTCTGTTATGGGTAATTCACAATTTATAATATGGTTAAAAAGAAATTTTACGAATTTAAGACCTTTTGAGGTACGAAATTTTGTAAAACATTTTCCAAGAAATTTTATCCAAATATTCATAATTTACATTTTAATTTAAAAAAAAGCAAAAAAGATCCGTTGTAAAGCTATTTAATTCATAGCTTTCTTTTCATTTATTACTTTTCTTTTAAAAAGTTGTAATAAAATTATTAATAAAAGAGTTGGTTTCTATAAAAGTGATTGAGCAATTTAATAAAAGTTAAAAGTTTAGATGAAAGTTTTTCTCTGTTCGTTCATTTATTCTTTTTAAAGAAAGCAAAGCACTTATAAGTTCATTAACTTTAACAATTAACCGACATGATTCCATTATCAAAACTCGAGAGTTTTAAATGGCAAAGAAACGTTTTGTTGAAATATGTAAAGCAATTTAGAGCAACTTTTGATAACGTCGTGTTTGAATTTCTCCCCTTATGTACCTCTTGCCGTTATCCCATAACAACTTCTCTCTCACTTGCTCTTAATTTCTCGATTCTTAATTAAAAGTTTTCCTTCATTTTCCCTCTCTTTCCATCTTATCCCTTCCTCTTTTCTAATAACTATTCTGAGGAAAGTGAATAATTAAGTGCGTTTTACAATGTAATTAAAACTGTGTCGCTCTTCTGTCCGCGGTTCCTCCAACCTCCACATCTATCTTATCCTCTACCACCACTACAACCTTTATGTCATCTTAACATTTTAGATCAACTATTATTAGTAGTCATTTTTACACTACTCCCTGAAAGAGACGCAATTATAAAATATTAGTGTATGTAAAAAATATATATTAAAAAAATAACAAAAGATAAAATAAATTAATTTCAGTTCGACATTTTTTCAATTAAATTCTATTGCAAGTACGTTACTACTTACTTTGAGCTGCACAAAATTAACGCGAGAGTACCCCAAGGAGCAATACTTATATTTATTACTATATATACTTTAATACTTTATTTCAATACTTTATTTCTATATAGTATATTTGAATCGGATTTTCTTACTTTGGACACATCGGTAACCGCAACGTATGCTGATGATACAGAAATTCTTGTAAGGAAAAAGACCTTTCTTGTAAGGACTGCGGATGTTACATTGACATAAGGATGCAGGTTACATTCACCTTTTGTCAAACTTGTCCACCAGCAATGCTGAATAACATTCATATTTCCAAGTGGTGCGATATCTTGGCTTGGCAGGTGACTTGGAAGTATCGTCTACGTACAAAATGTTAAGACTCATCCACTTTCATAAGCTATTCTTCTGCTTAATTAACCCTTGATCAATATTGAATTTTCGTTCCAAAATTTTAACACACAAAGCACTTTTGAGAATAATCTAGACTTATTGTATCCAGGCATTAGAGTAACGGTAGAGAATAACTTTAAGTAAATCCAGGCCTTTCAATAAAAATTCTTAAGACTTTTTACTTTCTCTTGCCTATATGAATATGTAGAAAGGAAAGTTTTCATGTCGATTTTTCGAAATCGAGTTATCACCGGATCTATACGTTTTCAGACCCCTTGAATCCAAAAAACATGTTTTCAGCGATTGGTGTGTGTGTGTGTCTGTGTGTGTGTGTGTGTGTGTGTGTGTGTGTGTGTGTGTGTGTGTGTGTGTGTGTGTGTGTGTGTGTGTGTGTGTGTGTGAACAGAATATCTCAAGAACGGAACATCGTACGAACTTGAAACTTAAAACTTAAGTTACATACCACTACCGAACCCGACACGAACATTTTCATCAAAATCGGTCAACCGGAACTAGTAGTTTATTCGTATAATTTTTCACTTTTTTGCGATTTTCTCAAAAACTGGTCCTACGACTTTTTTTAAAATTGCCTCGTTTACTACATTTTTTTATGCTCTACAAGATAGGGTAGGCGCCATGTTTGCTGAAATTCTGCGTGAGGCTGTTTTTACGTAAAAACATTTTCTTTTTAATATTGCGGTTTCAATATGCATTTTAGCGCAAAACGTTATATAATAAAAGTTGTAGAGAATGTAAAATTCTACAACTTTTATTTCAAACACATTTTGTATAACGCTTAGTTTAGCGGTAATTAGCAATTTTCTGTTTTTTTCTCACGAAAACGTGAGAAAAATCTATTTTTTAAGATTTCGGCCTTAGAATGCATTTTACGACAAAAGTGTATAAAATAAAATTTATAGGAAATTAGGAGATCTACAACTTTTAATTTAAGCATTTTTGTGTACAGTGCCTAGTTTAGCGTGAATGAGCGATTTTCCGTATTTTTAAGCCAAACTGAGGTCGATTTTAATTTTGCGTATTGCACTAATGTTTTTTGAGGTTAGTTTTTTGTTTATTTCTAATGTTAGGTTTATTGTTAGTTATTTGCATTGGTAAGAGAAAGTTGTGTGAGTGTTTCACACCAGATTTTTATATAAGCAATTAAACCTTTCACGATGATTTCAAAGTTCCGACAGTAAAGAAACTAACCGTGTCCTTCTATAGTAAATTTTGCGAATGACTAGATGATTAGGCCTATACAAAGCAATTAGCCAGTGACCTAGCTACAAAAACTTCCCAACTGTGAGACGACTAAAGCAAATATGGATTAGAGACCTCTTGGTCAACACCCGTAGTTATAAACGGAGAATGTACCACAGAGGTACCTCTTCTTCTTCTCAATCCTTAGGTCTTCTTCTTCTCTAACCTTTCCTTAGGTCGACCAACTGTGTTGGTACTACGGTATGCAATAGGGCTGTCAAAGTGTATCCTTTCAGAAACAATGCTCGTCGCAACCAAGTAGCAATATTTAACTACCTCGTTAAACACAACTTAATTTAACATTACTAACATACAAAACCAAACAACTTCTGATGTTTTGCTCATTATTTCCAAGTTCTCGTTAGAAGCAAGCTTGCTATTCTTGAGTTCGACTGTTATTTAATTTCTTTGATAAAAGGAAAGAGGAATGAGATTGTATTGGCATTTTATTATATGTGTTATTGTTTATCAATTTAGTGATATACTTTAAACAAAAAAAATTAATAAAATATTTAAATAGCTTTCAACACAACACGACGAAAGTATTATTAATTTTAATACGAAAGCATTATATAAATATATTAAAACGAATTAAACTAACAATAACACCAAAATAATCTAGAATGACGATGAAACTGAATGTAACTTGTAAAGAAGAAAATATTATAGAGAGCTTATAAGAGAAGAAATAAAAATATGAACGGATTCAATCTAAAAATATAATAAAGTTTTATTGAAATTTTCTTCCAGTTATTTTTTATTATTTCTTTCTCTTCCTCTTATTTTTCTTCTTCTTTTTTGCCTGTTGAATTTAGTTGAAGCTGAATGCAATATAAAGTAGCAGTGTAATACATTCCAGGAAAAGTCCACATCCACATAATATGAGTCGAGATTTCCTGTGGGATTATTTCAGTTATTTCGTAGTAAACTTGTATATTGTTATTTATATGGATGAATATTATAATACATTATTGAATTTTCACATTTCAATTTCATTTTTGTTGTTTCCGTGTGTGATTCAACAAACGTTGATACATCTAATGTATTATTTATGTGCTTGTGTAGGTATTACCTAATATTATATTTGATGATACTAATAATAATAATAATAATAATAATAATACAACAACAATAAACAGATTTATATGTTGAAATATGCCCTGAATTGGGAATGTTCATTGGTATTTATTTAATACTCAAATCTCATCGAACATTGTTTCCATTTTCTGCTATCTCTAAGATACTATTTAAAATGAAGTACCTACTTCTAATTTTATCTTTTTTAATTTTTAATTTTCGTTTGCTCAATAATATGTATACGAGGTGTGGCTATTAAATAACGAGACTGACGTTGTAAAAAATTTATTTTAATTTTATACATAATCACTTACTGTCACCTTCAATTATACACTCTTTCTCTATCCCTACAACGCTCCATTCGAATTTTCCATTGTTGAAAACAGTGATGGAAGTCATCATTTGTCATCTACTTCAGGACACGTGCCGCTTTTACACCTTGGAGTGAGATAGAGGCGTCTTTTACACCTCTACCTCTTCTGTTCTTAAATAGTTCTGCCATTTAATTGACTGACTATGTGATAAGAAACAGAACTATTCTTTGTAGCCTTGGTACCAACAGATCGAGTGCAATTAATTTAACACTCCACCTGCCCGTTATGGGCAAAAAAGACAATGTATGGTGCGAGATTGAAAAGAACGTTACAAGGAAAATGAACGCTTAATAGAAACTGTTAGAGATAGAAGAATAAAATTTTCCGGACACTGTATAGAAAGGATGAAAACCGGTTGACAAAAAAATCTGATGTGAAACACTCACACAATTTTCTCTTGTCAATGCAAATAATAAACAATATAACCTAATATTAGTAATAAAACATCAGAAATAATCACTAAACTATAGACCTAAGGTGTCGGATAAATGGTTTAAAGAAGTCAGAAAGGATGTTGATAAAACTTAAAGAACCGAACTAAATTCAGACAACTAATTACGAGCGAGCTTTAAGGGCTTCCATGAAGAGTAAAAACAGAACACCACCAGGTGGATAGAAGAAAGGAAAAAATGTACAGGAGCAAATGCTGAGAATGTGGTGTACAGAAAGAGCTTCCACAAACGTCTAAAGTCACCTCACGTGGTCTACAATTGGATGCACACGAGAATAACTATTTTATCAAAAGTAATTAAATTAAAGGTTAACATTTGTTGAAGACTCTTAAGAAAATCAATATTGAAACTTGTGTCATTTCGTTGGCATTTCAATTTGTTTTAACCAATTGATAAATAATAGAGAAGTAAAACTACATTGTAAAAATGTATAAAACTTTCTGTAATAAAATTGATACTAATGTAACTTGAAAGTGAGTATCCCTACAGTTAAATAGCAGTATCAGTTGAGTGGATTATCCATCTATTGAGTGAATATATATTTCCTTTGATTATAATTGTCAATAAATCAGCTTTACAGAAGTTGTAGAGAAACTAAAGAAAACCGAACGGAACCATAGAGCATCTTACTTATAATACGTATTTAGAGAGTCCGTTGTGTAGTTATTCGCTTTATTCTGGTTGGATTACGTTTGACACAAAGATGAAAGGAATTGAAAATTAAATTCGATTTTCCTCCTCCTCCTTCGGTTTTACTCTTTTCTACTCCGCGACTACCCCACTCGACATTTCACCATGCCACGCGAATTCTATCAATAGTTCCTTCTTTTCGTACACACTTTTACTGACACACACACACACACACACACACACACACACACACATACACAATCATCTCTTCCCCTCACGCTCTAAAAATGCATTACAAAAAAGATAATAAGAAAACCTTTTTTCCTTTTAACAAAAAAGGGACGAGTTAACATCAAAGATAATCTATCTTTATACGTTCTGACATTATTGTTTAAGATAATATCAACATCCTTCAAGAATTCTTTTTAAAAGGGTACTTTCTTCCCTTCTTTTTCTTTGATGAAAAGACAAGCTGAAGGAAAACTTAACTTACGTAATCTCAATCTAATAATACGTTGTAAGTAATTATTTTTATTAATTTATGCTATCTGTGTTAATATAATAAAAAATTCACTTTAATTTTCTTTCTTACAATCAAATATCTACACCAAGGTAATTAGAAGGCGCTAAAGATATTTCTTATTACATTTTATTTCTGTTATATCTTTTAATAAACATATCCTGTTACTAAATACAAAATGTTCTTCCTTATCGTCCTATCATACATTACTTTCGTAATCCTTCTGCATCTTTTTCTCTTTCCTCTTCTTCCTCTTCTTCTTCTAATTTTTCTTTACCTTCTGCTTTTTCTTCTTCCTCTTCTACTTCTTCATCTTCTTCCCTTCTTCTCTCCTCCTTCTTCTCCTATTTCTTTATTCACCTCTTTATCTTCTCCATCTTGCTCTTCTTTTTTTTCTACTTTTTATTTATTTATTTATTTTATTTAGTTTAATATAAATTATGATTTAATACTGAACTAAAGTAAGATGTAGAAGTGTACAATATTTTAAAACTAAATATACTTATACGCAAAAACTTCTTCACAAAGAGTTCTGTCCGCGCATAAGAGTATAGAGTAAAAAAATTTAATACAACTACCTACTATAAAAAATACTAAGTTAAATTACTACACTTAAACAGTTTACACGGATTACGTTAAACAGAATTTAAAAAAATAAAAAAATAAATTAAATGATAAATTCGATTACATTTACATAAAAATATCAATAATAATATATTTTAATTTTAATAACAATAGATATTTTAAAAACCTTTCAGTTTATGTTTGTACATTTGTAATAGAGAGAAAAATATAAAAAAAACTTTTATTTTAGAACTATAACTACTTTTCAATATATTTTAACTAATATAATGTAGATGTATTTACTTTATGGGAAATTAATTCAATAAATGAGCATACAGAAACAGGTAAACTATCACAAAGAAAAATGTAAAAACTAACAAGAACAGTTATTTTAAAACTTGGAAAAGTTTCTCAAGTTCTTGCTCGTAGATCGATAGGATAAGATATTTAAGTTTGTTTTAATAGATGTGGTGACATAATACTGTGTACTTTTTTCTTCCCCTACTGCTGGTGTTTCTTATTTTTCTTTTCCTTTTCCTTTTTCTTCTTCCTCGTCTTCTTCATAACCTCTACCTGCAGAAGAATAATAAATATTTTTTTTTATTATTCTTAATTTGTGTAGGGCCTACGTTGCAATCTGTTCAATTGAGAACAATAAGCAACCCCATGACCCATAGAGATGAATATGATGTGTATGACGTGTAAATGAGGTGTAGTCTTGTACAGACCCAGGCCGACCATTCCTGGGAGAGTATGGTTAATTAAACCCCAACTATCAAAGTACACCGGTAACCACTGTCTAGTATTCAAATCCGTATAAAAGTAACTACCTTTACTAGGATTTGAACCAGGAACCTTCGTCTTTGAAAATCAGCTGTTAAACAGCTGATTTTGGCGACGACTTTACCTCTAGACCAACCCGGTGGGTCAATAAATCTTAACACCCAACTTTTTCTTCTCACAAGATGTTGCTTAAACCAGTTTGGTTTTACGGAGTCCAACTTTGGGAAAGTACAAGCAGAAATAACTGAAAAATTATACGAATAATAATAATAATACAAGAGAGAGTAAAAAATATATAGTGAACAAATACACGGTATTTTAAATGTAAACACTACGTGAGAACTTCAATGGCTTATCTGTTATCAATCCATTCTATTGCCACTCTTTTCAGATATAATCTGCATCTGAGCGAAGCTCGGTAATCCGGTACTTGATATAATGAGAGGACTCAGGGTAATGAGACTTCAACTTGTCATTTGCTAATTCAGAAGATTGTGTTTATACCGGGCGATCGTAAAGTCGCGCAACCAAATGTTTGAAGCCGTGTAGTAATTGAAGGTAAATTTGTAAAGTATGATTAGAATATGGGAATTGTTCGTTTAGTAGTACAGTATGTGGCAGCACTGCTAGATCACGCCACCGGGCGACAGTTAGCCAGAAACCAGTTGGTTTGTTCAGTTCGAGTCGCAATGTCTTATACGCAAGAACAACGCGTCTCTATCGTTTTGAGTTACTGTGAATCGAAATCTTACGCGAAGTGTCAAGAACATTTCTCCAATGCCTTTCCAGATGCTAAAGTGCCAAACAAATCGACCATATTTCGTTTGTTTCATCGTTTTCGGGATACAGGTAGCGTGAATGACCGTAATCGTACCGGCCGACCAAGTGTTTTATCTGACGACAGTCTGCAGACGATAAGTGAAACGTTTATTCGTTCTCCAAAAAAGTCTCTTCGAAAACTTGCTACTCAGACTGGACTGTCTTATGGAAGTGTTCATAAAGCCACTAAGTTATTAAAATTACATCCGTACCGGATTAACGTAACTCATCAGCTCGAAGAGCCAGATAAGGAGAAGCGATTGCGGTATTGTCATTGGTTTAAAAATTTCATTCGAAATGACATATCTGTTCTGGACAAAGTTTTTTTCAGCGATGAAGCTTGGTTTCATCTAAGTGGATATGTTAATATCAAGTCAAAATTATAAATATGGTAATATCAAGTCAAAATTGTAGAGTTTGGTCTGCAGAGAATCCACATGAATTCCATGAACAGCCACTACATTCTCAAAAAATTGGGGTGTGGTGTATCTCGTCGGAGAATTGTCGGGCCTATCTTTTTTTCAGATACAATCACAGCAGAACGTTATCAAGAAATAATCATGCAGTTCGTAGCACTGCTACATGTTGACGAACGTTATTGCTGGCTACAACAAGACGGAGCAACTTCACATACGGCAAACAGTACTATCCAATTTCTCCACGATTTCTTTGATGACCGAATAATTTCTCGTGGTTTGTGGCCTCCTCGGTCACCAGATCTGACTCCTCCTGATTTTTATTTATGGGGCTATTTGAAAGATAATGTGTACAAAAACAACCCACATACAGTAGATGAACTTAGAAGAAACATTGCTGACTGTATATCAAATATTGCTACTGCTACACTCAAAAAGGTTGCGTGCAATGTAAGAAAACGCGTTGATGCATGCATTGCAAACCACGGTGGACATTTTCAGCACTTGTTGTGAACTTGTAAGTAAGTAAGTTGTAATTATAACTTGTATCGTAAACTTTGAAAGAAAAAGAAAAAATACATTACAGCTTTCTAAGACTGTTATCATTTTGGGTGCGCGACTTTACGATCACCCTGTAGTTTATTTATTAAACTGATTGTAAATAATGTGATTACAAAGAAAAATCATTTTCTTCTATGTCTTCTTACTTGATTCCATCTACAGCTCCATCTTATAACAAGGGAAAGTTACAAGAAATATGTAGTGAAACCTGGAAAAATAATAAACTAGTTTATTAATGCACATATAATGTACATTCCTGTAATAAGTACCTAATGTAGCATGTACAGTGTCTGTCAAAAGTTTAATTTTTCTTACAAAAGTTTTCCTGCGATCTTTCTGTAGCTTAAGTAACTTTTCCACATCCCCACAATTTGCCATTTCACACTGATATTGAATGACTTGCGGCCCATCTTCAGATTTTCAAAATAAGATATTCATCTAAAACTCGCTATTAGTAAACTAAACAGCATAAATGATAAGTGGAGGGAAAAATTGTTTCTTTAATGCTACCAGCTCCTCAGATCCCGATTGAATGGCAACGGCTGTTTGAAACTAATACAGTGGCAGTTATGAATACGAGCAAAGTTAGAAAAATGGAGTTTTTTTATCTGCAAACAGAGTTAAAAAGTGATGCATTCAACCCTGAGACCAAGATGATAAAAGTGTTTTTTTTTTTTAAAAAAAGGAGACACTGGCCCAAAGTTTCTTTTCTGCAAGCCTATACACATAACCAAAATTCATTAGTCTAAATGTAGCCATTCGAAATTTATAATTTTTTTAAATTAAAATTTGATCTACATTTGACTGCTTTTTTAAACAGAAAAAACAATAAAATTAGCTGTATAAAAGATAGAGCAGTGGAATGTGTGTTGAAATATAATAATAATAATAATAATTTTTTTGTTTTTTTGTTTTGGGGGGCTCCCAAACTCCCCTACACCCCGCCGTCTCCACCCACTACTATGGCTGGTCGCAAGGATGCGAGGTGGTACAGTAGAACAGCAAGATAATTTCGCCTTAGTATACCGCACCATTACAACTTAACGTAGTCATTCTTTCTTCTCTAAAAAAACAGTCAGCCGCTGAGCTTAACATACACCACATAGACACAAATAATACATAAAAATACATAAAATAACATAAAGATCACGCAGTATTTACAGCCTTCCTTCACAGTATCCTGTACAGTTTTTCTTTAATTTTGCTATCTCTGTGAAACAGATCTACCTCTCCATTTATTTCATTGGCTGTAGCTATACATCTATTGATTGGAGCTATTTTACTTTTTTTAGCTCCAGCACACAACCTAAAACTTCTTAAAGCTGTGCCAGGTACCCTCAGAAAAATCTTCGAGATATCCGGAACTTTAACTCGTGAGTGCAGAATGTTGTAATGTAAAGTACTTCCTAATACTACTAATATAATAAGTACTAATAATAATAATAATAATAATAATAATAATAGCGCCTTTATTTATAAATAAGAAAAAAATACATGTTTTCGCAATCCTTTTACAGGAAACTAACATAAAAAACAAAATTAATGAAAAACAGAAAATTTTTATAATGAAATGTATTATCAAATAAACAAAAATATTACGCTCGGCACGATACGGTATGACCATCCTGGTCGTCTGCCGGGGTGTGCTGAAATACTTCTAATTTTAAGGGCTTTTTGGTTAATGTTTTACATTGTATAGTTTAGTAAATGTATAAGGACAAAAAACAATAATGTTTTTGTCCAAGTAGCGATGTCTTAAACTTTTGATACACACTGTACATTAAAAAAATATACTCGTATGATACATAATGTATCACACATAATTAGTCATTAATTATGTTGCTGATAAATAAATGTATTTTATATTAGCAAAGGAAATAGTTTATTTTAAACATCCGTTAAAAGTAATTGTTTTAAAAATAAAGAGAACAATCAATTAAATGTAACCGCTAGCTCATAAATATATATTAATATTCCCGACATAATAGTGATACATTTTTATGTATGTTTGTGTCGGCAAAAATTTAGTAAATGTTTATGTGGGAAGAAGTTCGTTATTTGTCTCAATAACCTATTAAAAGTAAAATTAATGTGTCGATGTTTAAGTAAGCAATCACTACACCATAATATTAATTTGTATTGTGTGTAGTAATTGCTTACACGTGTCTTGTAATTTTTAACGGAAAATGAGACCTTCGAAACTTAAAAGAAGGGTTCTCATTGGTCCGACGTCATACTTAGAGGGGGTTGTACCGAGTTTATATATAGAGGGCAATTGTAATTTTTCAAGGAGTTCACTAATTTCAATGGATCAGAGTTTGTTAATCGATAGGAGTTCATCGTTAATTTTAACAAGTACATAATGGCTTGAGTTAAGGAGTTCACTAATTTCAATGGATCAGAGTTTCTTAATTTAAATAGATCAGAGTTCGTCGTTAATCTTAATAGTTTGATAGTTTGGCGTGAAGTGAAACAGTTTTTAAATCATTATTTTTTTGTTATTTATTTTAAAGTTAATTAAAGGCGGTATTCTAATAATTTATATTGTGAGCTGCGGGGAACATCAATGTTACATATCAGGTTTTTATAGAATAATCATATAAAGTTTGAATTGTTAATATTTTTCTATCTTGTCCTTATCATTGTTTAAGTAATTAAAATATTTATGTATCGTAAAATAATATGTTATTTTTATTTTTATTCTACATTGCATGAATTTTTCCATTCCTTTCAATTATTCGACCGAAGTCACGTCTTTGGAACAATATTGTTTTCTTAAGTTTTAATTTTGTTTTTAATTGTATGTTACCATACTGATTTTATAATGGTACAATAATTACATAAACATCTAATCTAATAAACAAACAAATTAAGCACACTATAAGTTAAACCAACTAAGAATCGAATAGAAACCCTTTAAATTAATCAACGAACATACGATAGAAAACTACACATATGTAAATAAATCATAAGGAAATATCAAACGAAAGGGTTTTCATAAATAATAACGGCTTAATATGAAATCCTCAAGTAAAGGAAATGCAAGGCATTATACATACATCTTAAGAGATTGGTTTTAACACAAAACTATGTAAATTTCCACTAAGTGAAATTCCAGTTAGATGGTGTGATAGGGGTGGGAGAATAAGAAGAAGAAGGAATAGGAGAAGAGAGGGGAGAGAGAGAGATACACGTGCGTAATATACGTACTAATTATAATATGTATAATTAAAACTAGAGACACTATTACGGATTACAGATTCATATGTAGACTTAAGTCAGAAAAGCAGATGCTACTATCATTTGAATAATAGTAATAATAAATTTAGAATATTCAGAAAGGGTTGGTTTTGTAGAAGGCATTTCATATGAAATTCCAGTTAGATCCTCACTAAAATCTAGCTACAATATAATATACATTTATAGGTTATGTCGTATATTCGTATATCGTATCCATAGTTTATGAGCTTATGACGAATTCGAAATACATTTTCCTATTTACTTATACTGTAGTGCAATGATTTTGAATGCGTTGATTTTAATTTAAATTTCTCCGGTTTAAATTACGCAATATATTACTTACTGGCAATTACACCTCAAGAAATTCGTTACTATCTGGAGGGTGATACGTTAAAAAAAATCTGGTGTGAAACACTCACAACTTTCTCTTGCCAATGCAAATAATTAATAATAAACCTAACATTAGTAATGAAATATTAGAAATGAACAAAAAACTAACCTCTAAAAACATTAGTGAAATACGCAAAATTAAAATCGACCTCAGTTTGGCTTATAAATACGGAAAATTGCTCATTCACGCTAAACTAGGCACTTTAAAAAAAATGCTTAAATAAAAGTTTTAGATCTCTTAATTTCCTATAAATTTTATTTTATACACTTTTGTCGTAAAATGCATTCTAAGGCCGAAATCTTAAAAAAAAAGATTTTTCACACGTTTTCGTGAGAAAAACAGAGAAAATTGCTAATTACCGCTAAACTAAGCGTTATACAAAAAAATGTTAGAAATAAAAGTTTTAGGGTTATAAATTCTCTACAAATTTTATTATATAACGTTTTGCGCTAAAATTCAGATTAAAGCCGCAATCTTAAAAAGAAAATGTTTTTACGTAAAAACAGCCTCACGCAGAATTTCAGCAAACATGGCGCCTACCCTATCTTGTAGAGCATATAAAATGTAGTAAATCAGGCGATTTAAAAAAAAACGTAGGACCAGTTTTTGAGAAAATCGCAAAAAAGTGAAAAATTATACGAATAAACTACCACTTCCGGTTGACCGATTTTAATGAAAATGTTCGTGTCGGATTCGGTAGTGGTATGTAACTTAAGTATTAAGTTTCAAGTTTGTACGATGTTCCGTTCTTGAGATATTCTGTTCACACACACACACACACACACACGCGCGCGCACGCACGCACGCACGCACGCACGCACACACACACACACACAGACACACACACAGACCAATCGCTAAAAACATGTTTTTTTGGGTTTAGGGGGTCTGAAAACGTATAGATCCGGTGAAAACTCGATTTCGAAAAATCGACATGAAAACAATACTTTCCTTCCTATATATTCATATAGGCAAGAGAAAGTAAAAATGGTTAATCAATTTTTCCAGTTTTATTTTATTTTTCATTTTACTTTCTCTTAATAATAATAATAAGGCCTTATTCAATGACTGTTAACATAGAATAGAATGATCAATACAATTTACAAATAATACACTACAATTTAGATTAAAAATACAAACACTTTGTAGCAAGCAGTCTATGTTCCAGTTCGTCGTTAATCTACGATCCAACTCAACAAATCAATTGGTAAAAATTCAAGAAGTAATAAATTTACTTCTTGAATTTACAACAATAAAATTTTTATTATTATAAAATTATTTAAAAAATAACAATAAATAATAATCAAATTGAACTATTTCTAATTAAAAATCTAAATATTACAAACAGTAACTAAATATATCAAGATAGTTTTTTTTTCAAATAACATTATTTGCAATCAGTTTTTAAAAAATAAACTATAAACAAATCTTTCCAGTTTACAAATCACAAGTTGAGGCCTCATTACACTGAGTACCTCTCATTATTTCAATTATACATTTTATGTTAAAAGAGAAAATTACTATGTACAAAGATATTTACATTTTTCAATATGGAATACTTATCACTATCATTTTATGTACATTAAACTCTTTCAGACAAGTCCAAAACATAGTAACGTTTCAGGCGCCTAACTTCTTCTGCATTGTTTAGAAGATTTATGGCTAAAAGATAAATTATAAGAAAAATACAATATTCAAAATTAATATTCCAGAAACCAAATATCTGAACTTAAAGCCAAAAAACAAAATATAGTATAATTTTAATTAAATAATTTGAACCAGAAAGAAAATAGTTGAAAGAAAATTATTAAATTATCAAGAGTCAATTTAATTATGGAACTAAATGAAATAAGTTTGATTATTTTGAAATATGAAGATAAAATTTAAGTAAATTTATACAAAACTATAAAACCGAATGCAACAATGCTTAGATGCCCCATTTGATTCCCAGTCAATAGATGGACCACAAGAAGAAGGAAGACTCCAAGGGATAATTTCAATTCGTAATAATTATTAATTCAATTAATTGAGCTCATAGCTAATATTTATTAAAACTTGAATTAAAACATATTATAATATCTAATTATAACGTTTAAAGTCAATTAAAATACTTAGATGTATAGTTAAGTATCATCAATAAATCAATAATTTCAATCAGTTTTGTAAAAAATACTGTGACACTTATCGCTAAGGTCCGTTTCGGGATCTAGGTAATTTAATAATTAATACACTAAAGTTTACAATTACAAATATTTATTACACTAAAAGATTTACAAAGTAAATAACAAACTAATTATAATGAAGTAATCTTCTATATATTTAAAACGCAAAATCACTTCCAATGTATTTTAAATGGGAGTTCTTTAAACTTTTAAATACAGAGTTCTACCGAACGGATTTTTATAATTTTTACATGGTTTTAAAGAGTATTCTTTCCTGATTCGGTAAAAAGTTCTAAACTTGAAATTCATGCTAAATTCGAGCTTCATTTTTCGAAATGAAAAAGAACATTAATAGATTAACATTAATCAGAAATCAGACAATTAATATTGTTTATAATGAAGTTTTATAATAAACTTAATCACATAAATGCAGACCACCATTAAAGATCGTCAAAGCAGCAATATAATTTAAATACGAGTATATAGAATAATGATTCCATTCCAGTATATATTGTGCGAATTTATTCGCACGGGTCCACAAGTACAATAAATAACTTAATACTACTTACAACAATTATATAAAATGCACATACAAAATGAAACTGAATACACGATGCACATACACAAAAACTGTATAACAATAGTTGACCAACACAATGCCCGGAACGTGCATACACTACGCACCGATAGCCACTCGTCAAAGATCAAACGAATACCGTAAACTCCCTGACCGCACTCGAGCGCTCTTTATATAGCTTAATCAAAAGAATCCTCTCGAAAGACACCGAAATTTGATACAAATAATAAAGTACAAAAACCCTTTATAAATGAGTACTAGTAAAAATATGTTGTAAACAAGTAAATAGATCTGTTGTAAATAGAATAAAAGGTAATGAACCAACCCTTTCAAAAATAGTTGTACAACAATAACCCTACCTTATCATACACATTAGCGCGGTCATTTATATAACCTCCATGAATATGTATACTATATTAGCTTACTCTTTTGTTACTTTTTCACTCTATTATCTACTCTTTACCATTTTATAAATGAAGTACTAGAAATTTCGCGAACCATGCCCTTCTTCGATATTGTCACAATACTATTTTTGTCAAATTTCAGTTTATTTTCTTTCATTAAATCATTTTTCAAATACAGTTTTTCAATATTTTAATATAATTACAACTTAACATAAAATACAACCAAGGTACACTAATAAAAGTTATGCAACAAATAAAAATTATAACCATAGTTTTAAAAAACTACGTCGGCCCGACCCGCAAAAAATTCTTCTGTTTCATAAAACGGGTTCCGCATCAACCAGGAGCGAATTTGTGTCCTGAATTTGTTTATTGGTACCGTCCTAACTGTTAAAAGCAATAATTTATTAAATATTTTTAATCCGTATGTGAAAACATGAAAAAAGAAATAAAGATAGACTGAATGCAGTGGAAATGGGCTTCCTGAGACGCAACTGCAGGGTATCTAGGATAGGGCACATAAGAAATGAAGAAATAAGAAGAAGAATGAATCAACAGGAGTCAGTTGTTGAAGCAATAGAAAGTCGCCAACTGTTATGGTATGGACATGTAAAAAGAATGTCAGAAGCTAGATGGCCCAAGTTCATAATGGAATGGACACCTCAAGAAAGGAGAAAAAGGGGGCGCCCTCCTAGAAAATGGGAGCAAGACATTCACAACGCTATGAATTTGAGGCATCTGGCTCCTGAAGATACACGGGATAGGGGCAAATGGAGGTTGAGATGCGAAAAACGGCCTGATGATGCTGTAAGAGACCTCGCTTAATGTAATGTGAAAACATTACGGCCTATATCCCTCAAATGAGTACGTGGAACATCCAGATCTGACCTAAGTCTCGTATTCATGGACATCAGACTTTAGCTGATACATATTCAAGTTTTTTTATGTATAATAGCGAATAAAAGATGTATAAATTATATGCTATCATAATTTTCAATTCTTGAAAAGGGGTTTGCAATGCTCATGCGAAGGTTTGTTAAGTATTATTCTTACTACTTTTTTTTGAGCCAATAAAATTTTGTGTACTAAAGAGGTATGACTCCATAAATGAATGCCATAGTAATGTGACTCGAAAAGTGAAAAATAAATCGACAGCATTCTGTTTAGGGGGAGCAAAGGTTGGAGGTTTCCGAGGATAAAACGCACTCTTGATAATTTTTCGCAAATACTCTGTACATGCCAATTACAGCGCAAGTCAGAATCTAAATGAAACCCTAAAAGTTTTACCTAAAAGTATTACGACTGGCGATATCCTTAGAACGTGAAAAGACAATATCCTGTGTTTTTGGGTATTTAATACCAAGGCATTAGCTGTAAGCCATTTCTTTGTCAAATGAAATTCATAATTCTTGCCCTATATAGCTATTCTTTTAGCTTCATTTAAAACCACCCAATTTGATCGCTTCTTTTCGTTGTATTTTTGTCGTGATTTGGTATGAATTTTTCAACAGGGACCCCCAGTGGAGTTTGTTCAGGAATAGCTGTCAGCTGCACACCATAAAAAGTCGCTAGACCAACCAGTGTTGCTTAATAATTAATAGCGACTTTCTACCAGCTAACTGACTGGGCTGGCCAGAAGGCCTGCACTGTATAGAAAAGAATTACCTTCATGCCAACTTTTAAAATCGAGTTTCACCAAAAATACATGTTTTCAGACCCCCTGAATTAAAAAAACATGTTTTTACTTATCGGACTGCTTGTGTGTGCGTCTAAGCGCGCGTGCGCAGTGTATGCATTTATATTATGTGTGTGCGTTTTTGAAAATTGGAACTTCTGTTAGGTACAACAAGAAACCCGATACGTACATTTTTATTAAAATCGGTCAACCGAAAGTTTATTCGTGAAATTTTTCACTTTCTAACGATACTTCTCGAAAACGACCCTTACGATTTATTTTTTAAATTTACTTATTTACTAAATTTTTTGTGCTCTACAAGATAGTTTAGAGTAACCGGCATTTTTACTAAAATTTTTAGGGGTTGTACTGCTGTTCTGAAGTTTTTTTTAATATTGCGCCCTTACGCATTTTAGGACCAAAAAATACATATTAAATTTGTAAAAATAAAAAATTTGCAACTTTAATTTACTCGTTTTTTCTACATTGCTTAGTTTAGTGTTAAATTTGATTTTCTGTATTTTGCTTATTGTAGTCGGTAAGAAATGTTTTTTTAATTCACCCCTAGTATCCGAAAAAAGTATAGTATAATTAACATTATAGAAATAAAGAAACTGACACGTTTTATTAAATAGGTAAAAAAAATTTTAAGAATATTGTTTTACATAGCCTAGTTTAGCGACAACTAATGATTTTTTTTTATATTTTTAAGTGGAAGAGAGGTTGATTTTAATTTAGCGTCATTCACTCATGATAAAAATTAGGTAAAGTATTTAATTTTAGTTTTTTACTCATGATTAAACATAAGTTGCATATTAAATTATTTACATTGGTAATATAAAATCGTGTGGGATTTTATACCAGAATTTGTAGTTATCATGCAGATATTTTCGGTTAATCCTAACATTTCGAAATCCGAAACGAGTCCTGTTCCCTATTAATTGGATTAGCGGGGTTGCTGTGTACATACAACCGGTTTGACAAGGCCGTCCGTGTTTTTATCTGATATTTCTAAATATTTTGATTCTTAGCAGTCAGTGTATTTAGGATTTGGTGGTTTCGTAGAAAGGGAGGCTCGTGAAATGTAAAGAAATTAAAAAACGAGTACGCCTGTAGAAAATTTTCCTCTGATACAATATTTTTTCTCTTGATACTAAAGATGAAACAGGAGAAAGAAAAAATGATTCATATTTGTTAGAATAAATAATACATATCTTATAAGAATTAAGATGAAAGAAAATACCCTGATATAACTAGTAGTAAGCTATTAGTGACGTAGAATTTTTCTTTTATTTATTCTTCTTATTCCCCATTACTCACACAATTTCCTTCATTCTATCTCCATTCATCATCCGAAACTTGTTTTCGCAATAAAATACAGAAACAAAAACAAAACACTAATATAAAAGGAAATAAGAACCGAGAACAAAGCGTAAAACAGTTTTATGATACCATCGCAACACTGGAAGAATATTATAGCCGACATAGCATATAGCGGTTGTAAAATATTTCATGCCAAAAAAAAGATGTTTTTAAAGAAGAGGAAAAAACAACGACAAGCGATTCTCTAATACGGCCATCTAGTAGGAATCTTAAATTTAAAGGTAAAGAATATAAAATAGTACCAACTTCTTCTGAATATTAAAATGTTACTTCTTTTCTTTCCTAAAATATTTCAGGAGAAAGTATAATACTTTCTTGTAGTTCAATATTTATAATACAATAATTTACTATTGAAAATGTAGTGTTAAGCACTCACACGAGGCTCTCTTACCAATGTAAATAATCAAAAATATAACTTAAATCATAAGTAAACGATGTAAAATAAAAAACAATCTAATTTTAATCATTAGAGAATGATGCTAAATTAACATCTACCGGTTGACTTAAAAATACGGAAAATCACTAATTAATGATATTGAGGCGCTACAACTTCCCGAAAATTCCTTAAGAGGAAACTGAAACCCCAGAAAACCTTCGAATTGCTCAAATGTGAGTGATCTTATATTAGTGTATCTTGTCATCACTCTCAACTGGTTTGATGCAGTTCTCCAAGCTATTTTATCTTGTACAAGTCATTTCATATCTACATACCTGCAACTTCCTACATATTTTGTAATTTTCTTTAAATATTCTAAATTTGTACCCCCCTACAATTCACTCCCTCAATATTAGGCTACCCTCCTTTATTGATAGAGCAATAGCTGGATATCTTAAGATATGCCCCACTAGGCTGTATCTTCTGGTAAGATTTTTTTTTTTTTTTTTTTACAACAATATGAAGGCTAACGGTAGTTATCCATATAAGCCTTACTGACATACAAAATTTACCTATTTACAAAACCATATTTGCTTATAACTATTTTATTTACATAATATACATGCTAATACACTTTTTGTCTCTTTTTCTCATAAAAATAAAATAATGCTTCAATAAAATTACTTACTATAATAACAAATTAATAAGGAAAAAAACAAAAATTCCCACAAAAAAAAATTTAGCAAAACTT
Organism: Catonia carolina; assembly: GCA_035578175.1. Taxonomy (NCBI): domain Eukaryota; kingdom Metazoa; phylum Arthropoda; class Insecta; order Hemiptera; family Achilidae; genus Catonia; species Catonia carolina. The sequence goes on from JAQMRL010000004.1 coordinate 14,355,888, forward strand.
GATAAAAAATAATATTATTTATTGTTGTGTTGTTGTTTAGGTTAACAGCCGAAAGGCTGGTTTGAACCTCTAGAGGTTTTACTAAGTAAAAACGAGGAGTAAGGTGGTTTACCATTGCCTTCCTTACTGAGTTGAAAGAGTACGCTTATCAGCATGCCGGGCCCTCCGAAAAGCACTCACTTTCCAACCTGCAAATGACACCTTCACTTCATTCACCACAGGGTCTGGCTGCATAGTGAAATTCATTACTCTCAGAGGAGATAACTCTGACTAGTGTCTTTTACACCTCTACCTCTTCTGTTCTTAAATAGTTCAGTCATATAAGTGGCTGACTATGTGATAAGAAACAGAACTATTTTTTTTAGCCCTGGACCAAACAGATAGAGTGCAATTAAAATAACACTCCACCTGCCCGTTTTGGGCATATTATTTATTAATAAATTAATAAAAGGAAAAGGAAAAAGAATCAATAGAAAAAAGAAAGAAGGAAAGGAAGAAAGAAAGAAAAAGATGTGAGTCTGCTTTGTGAACTTATGTCATTTATTCGTTGGTGAGCGCCTGATAACATTTTGATGAGAATTGTTTGTAATTATCAAAAAAAGGATTGAGTTCCAGATTAAATTTATTAAAAAAGGATAACGTCCGTATTAAGAAAGTATTACTGTATTGCACAGTGTTCACTTTAGGCAAATAAAACAGATTAAAAGTCCTGGATCTAACAAAAGGTACATAATAAAAAATGTTTTTAACAATATCCTCTAGGTCAACCTTATTATTTAATATTTTATATAAAAATGCATACACATCAGATTTCGTCTGACTTCAAGGGATTTTATGTCAAAAATTCTTCTCATCGTCTCCGTAGAAAACCCTAAAGGGCATGACATACCATATTTTTGTAATACAGGAGACGCAATAATCTATTTTGAATTTTCTTAATCGAGTCTATGTAATTCAGATGATGGGGATTCCACACAATTGCAGCATATTCTAACCTGCTTCTAACTAGAGCTTCAAATAGCCTTATTGGGACCTCAATTCCATCAAACTGCTTCGTATTTCTAAATATAAACCCGAGTAACCTGTAATCATTATTCACAATCATATGGATGTGTTCTTGATTGTTAATTTACTGTAAATTAGCACCCTTAAATCACGGATCTGATGGACTAAATCTAATTTTTCATTTTTTTCAGAATAAATAAATATATGGAAATTAATTTGGTTGGAAAATATCATATAATTACATTTATTAATGTTTAACTCTAAATGATTTTTTTCACACCATAAATATACATTATCCAAGTCTTTTTGAAGAAGTTTACAATCATCAAAATTATATATATGTTTATACAGATGTTTCCATATACAGTAGAGCGTCAGTTATCCGAACTAATTTGGACCAGAGCGATTCTGATAATCAAATAGTTCGGGTAATCAAATATGCTAAATTCTGTAATTTGATATACTGTACCATAATAATGTAATAAATAACCTAAACGGTAGCAATAATAAAACTAAATGTTTAATAGAATAATAAAGGGACTAACATTAACATAAATTTTAGTAAAAAAATCTGGTGTGAAACTCACACAACTTTCTCTTGCCAATGCAAATAACTAACAATAAACCTAACATTAGTAATAAAACATTAGAAATTTAAAAAACTAACCTCAAAAACATAACCTTATTTTAATCATGAGTGAAAGACGCAAAATGAAAATCGAACTCAGTTTGGCTTAAAAATACGGTAAATCACTCTTTCACGCTAAACTAGGCTCTGTAGTGAAAAATGCTGTAAATAAAAGTTGTAGATCTCTTAATTTTCTATAAATTTTATTATATACTTTTTTGTCGTAAAATGCGTACTAAAGCCGAAAACTTAAAAAAATCGATTTTTCACACGTTTTCGTGAGAAAAATCAGAAAATCGCTAATTACTGCTAAACTAAGCGTTATACAAAAAAATGTTTGAAATAAAAGTTGTAGAATTTTAAATTCTCTACAACGTTTTTTATATAAATTTTTTCGCTAAAATGCATATTAAAGCCGTAATCTTAAAAAACAACGTTTTTACGTGAAAACAGCCTCACCAAGAATTTCAGCAAAAATGGCGCCTACCCTATCTTGTAGAAAATAAAAAATTGAATAAACCAGGCGATTTAAAAAAAAATCGTAGGACCAGTTTTTGAGAAAATCGCAAAAAAGTGAAAAATTACATGAATAAACTACTACTTCCGGTTGACCGATTTTGATGAAAATGTTCGTGTCGGGTCCAGTAGTAGTATGTAACTTAAGTTTCAAGTTTCAAGTCCGTACGATATTTCGTTCTTGAGATATTCTGTTCACACACAGACACACACACACACAAACACACACACACACACAGACACACAGACACACACACAGACCAATCGCTAAAAACATGTTTTTTGGGTTCAGGGGGTCTGAAAACGTATAGATCCGGTGAAAACTCGATTACAAAAAATCGACATGAAAACAATACTTTCCTTCCTATATATTCATATAGGCAAGAGAAAGTAAAAAGCACTTACTTATTGCATTTATTGGAAATATAGAGTAGCTACTAAAGATTATAAAAACAAGCGGATAAATACTGAATTTCAAAACTGAATAAATTAATGAAATAAACTACGGTAAAAATTTTTTATGAAATATTTTTAACGCACTTGTACATAGTATACACTATTTTTTACTATAGTACTATATGGTCAATTTACATGTACTTACAATTTAAGAATTTAAAAATTATTGCCCATAACAGACAGGTGGAGTGTCAAATTATTTACACTCAATCTGTTCGTTACAGGGCTAAATCAAATATTTCTGTTTCTTATCAAATGGTCAGTCAATTAAATGACTGAATCATTTAAGAACAGTAGAGTGGTAAAAGACACTAATCAGAGTTATCTTCTCTGAAAGTAATGAATTTCATTGTACAGCCAGACCCTGTGGTGAATGAAGTGAAGGTGTCATTTGCAGAGTGGAAATATGTGCTTTTCAGAGGGCCCGGCATGCTGATAAGCGTACTTTTCCACTCAGTGAGGAAGGCAATGGTAAACCACCTCTCTCCTCGTTTTACTTAGTAAAACCTCTAGAGGTTCAAACCAGCTTTTCGGCTGTTGACCTAAACAACACAATTTAAGACGCACCCATTATTTTATCCCGTAAATTTCGTTAAAAATGTGCGTCTTAAATTCGAATTAATACGGTATTTGAACAAAATTCTATAGTCTATTCACCGAGTCTGGAGACAAGGAGTAAACAAATGAATCACGTGACCAGTCTTCGTTGCATTACTGCAACGACCTAGCTTAATATACAATGCGGGTTATTTTTAATGAAAATAAATCATAGATTTCAACAGATTTCATAGATCATGAAAATTTGTTAAATTTTTAGAAGGAAAGAAAAAGGAATTAGTTTTACATTAGTGCGGTTCATTATGCAGTAGCCGGCGTCAGTTAGACAATCGGCAGTACAAATATCACGTGAACAACGCATGTATTTGTTGATGCTTGAGACAAGCATCAACAAATACAAAAACCAGAAATCAGAAACCAGAAAATAGAAATCGACAGCAGAGACTACTGTCGATTTCTTTATTATAGATACCCGAGTTTTGAGCCTTGTTTCTTCAAAACCGCTGGTTCAATATTCACGTACTATAAACCAAAATTTAACTTATTTTAACCCTTTATAGTGCAGTAGCCCTATAAAGCCCTGTAAATCTACGGGGAAAAATATACATGTTGTAAAATGTTAAATTTTGTTTTATAGGGACTTGAATAATGTATTTCTAGTGCCCGAACAGTAAGATATTTCTTTTTTTTATGTTAAGCTCTGGTAAGTATACTTACCAAGAACGTTTATTGAAATGGGAATCACATAATATTTAGTGGTAAGAATGCTTATTAAAACACCTTGTAGCCCTATATAACAGAAAAATGTGGCGACTAACTTATCTTAACTTTATATCACCATGAATGCTTGCTTTTCCGTAAAAAACTGGAATTTTTTAAGCACTGTACAAAAGTAGCAACAAAAACATGGTAGCGTACGCTGGTATGAATCGTTACCATATTCGTGTAATTCCCACACCAAATGGTCGCTGCGTGCTAGTTTCAATGTGTGGATAGCCTACTTACCATAGAAAATCTATAAAACCATAAAATGCCATTAAGGTTTAACTACATAGCTTATTTTTTTAAAAAAATCGACCTTATTGCCAGTGGTAAGTATACGTACCATAGACCTATAAAGAGTTAATCAGCTTTGTTACTTGTAAAATTCAAAGTCTTAGCGTTTTTTGATATTCGGATATCAGGATGAGAAGAAAAATTGAGTCGGATTTTTTCTTGCTGCAACACATTGGATGCACTTAGAGGGTTGTAACTCAAATACTGCTCGACCGATTTACTTGAGATTTTGCCAGAGTACAAATTTGTTTGTTGTTATTTTACGTACGAAATTTCAGATTTGTAGCATATTTATATTTTGAGTTATTAGTGAAATTCTGAGACCCTGTTAACTCCATAACCGCTCATTAATTCGGTAATTTCAAAAAAACCATTGTATTCAGTATAAAAAAATTAATACAAATTCATTAATGGTATGGAACAATGCAGATAAAATTAGCTAAATTTTGGTGTATTTAAAGTACACGTTAAATTTAAATAAGCGGTTTTGAAGAAACAATGCTCCAAACTCGGGTATCTATAATAAAAAAATTGACAGTAGTCTCGGTGAATTCAGTATACTTAGTTCTTGTTCTAGTACGAATAACATACAATTTTTCGGCTTTAGGGAATGATAAATATTTTAGATCAAATAAAATCCGGCTGATTTTGAGTTATAAAACTCACACATAACATTTTTAACTCTACAGCCGGCAATAACATTTTTCTAGCCGGCAAAGAATCTCTAGTCACCGTAAATAAATCATTAAAAAATTACTATAAATCACAAACCTTGTCACGTGACATCAAAATAACAAAAAACAACTTAGGAAAGTAGAATACATTACTAAAATTTTAATCTGACGGTAAGGGATGCTTAAACTATTCGAAAATAATTTTTAAACAAAACTTTTCTAAAATTTCAGATGACACTACTGTTTAAAACTTTCTTATCATATACTTTAAAAACTCATTATATACGAAATTAATGTTATATACTAACATAATTATACTTTTAATGTTTATTTCAAAGTAAAATCAAAAAAACCAATCTATGTTCAAAACTGAAGAAAATATAAACAAAAACACATCATGTAAACTAAGATACCTATAACAAAATTAAGCTCTAGGACAGCGTAGAGACTAATCACTGCAGCCCCATGGTACGTAACAAATGAAATACTACACAATGACCTAAACCTGCCCTTCATAAAAGAAGAAATTAAACAACATAGCGAAAAACATTTACAAAAACTAGAAGACCATCAGAATCCAATAGCGATTAGCCTCCTTGACAGCAGCGAAGATACTTACAGACTGAAACGCTTTAAACCACTGGACTTACCTCTACGATTTTGTTAGTCATTTAATTTTTTTTTCATCTTTTCTACTTCAACTCCTAATCACCAGCATCTCATAATTGGCATCGTTTTTCATCTCTACCATCGTCAATGTCATCTCCAACTTCAACACTTTGTGTTTCGGGATGTTGATTCACGGTTCATCAAGTTTGATTTTGTATAGATATATATTTTTTTTCTTCATAGTTTGGTCTTTCTCAAACACACTACTGAGTGTCGTTTGTGTTTTAATTCTAAGGACATTACTCAGATTTTCTCATATTTGCTTAAAGTTATTGTATTTATTAACTGATTGCAAAAGAAAAACTATACTGTTAAAAAAAAGGACAGCGTGGTTTCAACAGAGAAACACAAGCAGAATATGCAATTAAAACTATTGTATTATAGGTAAAAAATACTTTATACATTATACTAAACTATTGTAAAAAAATCTGGTGTGAAACACTCACACAACTTTCTCTTGCCAATGCAAATAATTAACAATAAACCTAACATTAGTAATAAAATATTAGAAATAAACAAAAAACTAACCTCAAAAAACATTAGTGAAATACGCAAAATTAAAATCGACCTCAGTTTGGCTTAAAAATACGGAAAATCGCTCCTACACGCTAAACTAAGCACTGTACAAACAAATGCTTAAATTAAAAGTTGTAGATCTCCTAATTTCCTATAAATTTTATTTAATACACTTTTGTCGTAAAATGCATTCTAAGGCCGAAATCTTAAAAAAATCGATTTTTCACACGTTTTCGTGAGAAAAAAACAGAAAATTGCTAATTACCGCTAAACTAAGCGTTATACAAAACAATGTTTGAAATAAAAGTTGTAGAATTTTACATTCTCTACAACTTTTATTATATAACGTTTTGCGCTAAAATGCATATTAAAGCCGCAATCTTAAAAAGAATATGTTTTTACGTAAAAACAGCCTCACACAGAATTTTAGCAAACATGGCGCCTACCCTATCTTGTAGAGAATAAAAATTGAGTAAACCAGGCGATTTAAAAAAAAAAACGTAGGACCAGTTTTTGAGAAAATCGCAAAAAAGTGAAAAATTATACGAATAAACTACTACTTTCGGTTGACCGATTTTGATGAAAATGTTCGTGTTGGGTCCGGTAGTGGTATGTAACTTAAGTTTCAAGTTTCAAGTTCGTACTATGTTCCGTTCTTGAGATATTTTGTATACACACACACACACAGACACACACACAGACCAATCGCTAAAAACATGTTTTTTGGGTTCAGGGGGTCTGAAAACGTATAGATCCGGTGAAAACTCGATTACGAAAAATCGACATGAAAACAATACTTTCCTTCCTATATATTCATATAGGCAAGAGAAAGTAAAAACAGCAACGCTGTCAGTAGATGAAATTAAAACTAAAACGACAACATTGCAATACTATGAAGCAGATCCGATTTTGGGACGCGACCGGTTCAAGAAGCGGTAACGTCGTCTCAAAACCGACGATTCCCGGCTCTAGGGTTAAGAAATGTTTACATACATTTAAATATACTATACATCGTAATACATAATGGTGCATATGTTATTGCACAACACATATGTGGATTAGTGACTAAACCACATTAGTATATGTGTTACTGCAGAGTGGCGGTTATATCATCTGTAAGTGACATACGATTTAGAACTTCATTTTCAGTTTCAATCAACAGCTGTCATTTATTACAATAGGGAGCAATATAAGTAAGAACGGTATGCCAAACACACACACACACACACACACACACACACACACACACAAACAACACATACAAACACCACACAAATACAAACACCACATAGAAGAGTTACAAGTGACATAGCAAAGTGTTGTAACATAAATATATCCATATATGGCACCGTCTTTTAGGCGATTTAAACACCACAAATAAAAATGTAATGATAAATTTTAAAAAAATTTAGTCAATTCTAAAAGTTGACAATAATTTACAACTTTAAGTACACCATTAAAATTATATAAATTCACAAAAAATTGTACAAAAATAAATTTAATAAAATTAATCACTCTGTTTATCTGTATATAAAGACTATATATATATAAAATTAAAAAATAAATTTGACAATAGTTTTTTTATTTTTATATTTTCAAATATTTTTTCATAGAGTAATTTAAACCGAAATTTATTATATTATATACATTGAGGTAGGTATTTACGTAGAAAAGAAACAGGTTGTCAATGTTTGACGTACAAAATAAAATAAATAAAAGAATAAAGAAATTTATGGTGTTCCAAATCATTAAAAGTACTTTGTATTGTATATTTATAAAAATCGGTAAACGTTTCAAAAGAATCTATTGAAAGAAAAACATAAAAGAGAATACCGAATAAATTTTTAAAAGTATAAATAAATAAATAAATAAATAAATAAAAATCCTATTTTTGATTCTACAAAGAGATTAATTAATTAAGTAGAAAATGTTTTTAAAACATTTTAATGAGTTAATTTATAAGATTATTTTTTATAGTAAATTAATTCAAATAAAATCTAATGTGAAATATTCACACAACTTTCTCTTGCCAATAAAGATAATGAACAATATAACGTGTGTTTTGTCATGTGGAAACAATGTAATATAAAACATAAAATAATTTTAATCTTGACTGAATGATGTAAAATGAAAACAACCTCAATTGACGCTGAACTAGGCTCTGTAAAGTAATAATAATAATAATAATAATAATAATAATAGTAATAATTTATTAATTCACATGATATTACACATTACATAAAAAATAAATTACGATAATACAAAATTTCTTACAGTAAACTACTATCCTATTAGGCTAGAGGTGGTGGAAATTATCCCATCCAACTGTGGACAAAACCGTCATCAAAGTACACCGGTAACCACTGTCTAATATCCAAATTCGTATAAACGTTACTATTTTTACTAGGATTTGAACCAGAAAAATTCGACTCCGAAAATCAGCTGTTAAGCATGTAGTAAGGAAGTAACGTTTTTTTTTAATGTAGGAGTCGTTTTTGAGAAAATCGTAGAAAGTGAAAAATCGTAATCGCACGTTTTCATGTCGAATCGTGTCAGGTACCCTGGTACCTACCTTGAGTTCCAAGTTTGAAGTGCATACAATATTCTGTTTTTGAGATATTTTGTTCACACACACACACGCACACACACACACACACACACACACATACACACACACACACACACACACACACACACACACACACACACACAAAGAATCGCTTAACACGTGTTTTTTTTCGGTTCAGGGACCCTGAAAACCTTGTTTTTTCGGTGAAAACTCGATTTGAAAAAAATCAACATGAAAACAATACCTTTACTTTTATATTCATACAGGGCAAGAGAAAGTAAAAATGTCTTTTATTTACATTTTAAAACTCGCAAGAGTAATAATCAATACATTTCCAACACACACAACACAATAACTCACCTCTAAAACCTAAACACGGGAGAAAATATAATATACATTGGTTTAGTTTAGGGTAGAAAAGAAGGGATGATGATGATGATGATAAAAGAGAGCGAATAAAAGAGCAGGAGGAGAAAAAAGATAACGTGAGGGGAAATGTAGTGGATTATGAAAAAAGGGGAATTGGAAAACTGGATGCTTGAAATAATTTATTGCTGTTTTTATACCCATTTTAGGTTATTGATTCATATGTAGAAATTAATATCAGATATATATACATATACATACTACACTCAAATGCTTTTCACTTTTTCACATGGTGTGTGTGTGTGCGTGTGTGTGTGTTTGTTTGTTACTGTTATATCTAAAATCTAAAAAAAAATAAAAGTTGCCAATTTGTGATGAATTTTCAAATTTTAAATTTATGATTTGTTTAAATTGTACAAATAAATTTCTTTCATGTAAAATATAATTCAACTAGAAATTACGCCCGCCTGTGAGAAGTTTATTAAATAAAATTTATATTTTGCCCCGGTTTTCCAGATTCACTTAACACTTTATTTCTTATCATTTTATAAATAATTGTTCAGAATTAAAAATTTATGTGAAGTTACAAAAATAATATTGATTTATATAAAAGGTAAAATCACCATAATAGGCCGGTAGAGTATTAAATTATTTGCACATGATCTGCTAGTTCCAGGGATACAAAATATAGTTCTATTTGTTATCAAATAATCAGCCAACATAGATCTCCGAGACATACGAATAATATCGAACCTATACTATGGCCAAAAAGCGGCAATACGGATAGAAGACGTGACATCCGAGGAAATAGAAATACAGAGAGGTGTTAGACAGGGGTGCATACTTTCACCTATCCTATTTAATGTATACTCGGAAGATATAGTAAATAAGGCACTTACTGAGTTGGACACAGGCATTAAAATCAATGGCATGACGATAAATAATTTGAGATATGCTGATGATACAGTGCTTATAGCTGGAACACATGAAGACCTTCAGATGCTAATAAACAGAGTGGCCACAGTTAGTGAAGAGTACGGTCTTTCACTTAACATTAATAAAACAAAGTATATGTTAATAGCTAAAGCATATCAGAACGTTGGTAGGATATATGTAGGGAACCAATGCATTGAAAGAGTCCATGCTTACAAGTACCTAGGCACAACTGTTAATGAAAACAATGACAGCTCTCAGGAAATTCGCATCAGAATAGAACAGGCCAGAAAAACATTTATAAATATGAAGAAACTGTTCTGCTGCCGAGATTTAAGCCTTGAATTAAAAACACGTCTCCTAAGATGCTATGTCCTATCCGTACTGTACTATGGGATGGAGGCTTGGACAATGAAGAAGATTGATGAAAGGAGACTGGATGCATTTGAAATGTGGCTGTACCGGCGAATTCTGAGGATTTCATGGGTGGAAAAGATGACGAATGTGGAGGTGTTGAGACGTATGCATAAAGAAAGAGAAGTACTATTAACAGTGAAGAAAATAAAATTATTGTTTTGGGACATGTCATGAGGGGAGAAAAATATAAAATTTTACAAGTGATTGTCCAGGGGAAAATCTAAGGAAAGAGATCCTTGGGAAGAAGGCGAAAATCCTGGCTGAAAAACCTAAGAGATTGGTATGGTTGCAGCAACAACGAATTGTTTAGGGCTGTGACATCAAAGATAAAAATCGCTCTGATGATTGCCAACCTTCGAAGCGGAGATGGCACCTGAAGAAGAAGAAGAATCAGCCAACGATATGAATTTAAGAACAAAAGAGGTAGAGACCGCCTCCGTAGCGTAGTGGTTAGCGTGTTAGCCTGCCACGCGGAGGTCCCGGGTTCGATTCCCGGCCAGGGTCTGAAAATTTTCACGTGTCAAATCCCAAAGTTCATGTTTCATAACCCACCGTAGTCGCTAATAACCAAGCAGTTGATGCGACTTTAAATAAAAAAAATAAAAAATAAAAAAATAAGGTAGAGATGTAAAAGACACTAGTCACAGTTATCTCTTCTAAGAGTAATGAATTACATCATTTTATCACTATACAGCCAGACCCTGTAATGAATAAGATGGTGTTATTTGCAGGGTGCAAAGTAGGTGCTTTTCAGAGGGCCTGGCATGCTGGTAGCATACTCTTTCAACTCAGTGATTAAGGGAATTGTAAACCACCCACTCCTCATTTTACTTAGTAAAGCCTCTAAAGATTTAATTTAGCCTTTCGGTTGATGACCTAAACAACAAAACTGTAATGAAATGATTCTGTAGTTTGTAGCCGATTCCTTCTTATCCTTTTTTTCCTTTTTATCTATTCATCATCATCTATTTTTAGGGTTCCCTCGTTTGCCACTACAATACCGTGCTCTGCGCCATGTAAAATATAATTCAACTAGAAATCCCACTTGTGAGTGGTGTATTATATAAAAATTATTTATTTTACCGGTTTTCCAGATTCACTTAACACTTTATTTCTTATCATTTTATAAAATAATTGTTCAGAATTAAAAATTTATGTGACGTTATAAAAATAATATTTATTGGTATAAAAGGTAAAATCCCATAATAAGCAGTTGAAGTGTTAAATTATTTGCACTTAATCTGCTAATTCCAGGGCTAAAAAAAGTCCTGTTGCTTATCACGTGGTCAGCCAATTACTGAAGAATTTAAGAACAGAGAAGGTAAAGGTGTAAAATATATTAGTCAGGGTTTTCTTCTCTGAGAGTAATGAATTTCATAATTATACAGCCAAACCCTTTGGTGAATGAAGTGAAGGTGTAATTTGCAGAATGGAACGTAGATGATTTTTAGAGGGCAGGCATACAATGATTCAATGTATTATTATTATTATTATTATTATTATTACAAAACAATCTTGGAGAACTGTATCAAACCAATCGAGAGACTGATGATAAGAAAAAAAATAATAAAAAAGCCAAAGCCCATCAGGAGACTTAGAGCTACAAAAATATTCTGACACTTATCTCTAAGGACCGTTTCGAAGTACGGGTAAATTAAATAATTAACACACTTTAGTTTAAAATTACAAACAAATATTTATTAAGCACTAAAAATTTTACAATTACTGCAATTTTATACTCGTATTACTGATAATAAATAACCAACTAATAACAATAAATTTATAACATAAACTTAAGCAATACAAGATTATTTTTTTATTTACTTAAAAAATAAGTCCTACTTGCAAAAATAACAACGATTATACGTGTCTGCAATACACGCTGGATCTCTTTGAAGACGTACTCATACACCGTATAACTCACTGACTGACTGACAGATCAGAATTAGTTGTAGGCAAATCAAAGACTAACTCAGTTCAAAAGGCGTACTCCTTATATAGATAAAACTATGGAAGTCGTGAGGACAGAGATTTTCGATATAAAAATAAAAATACACGTTTTAAAAAAAATGTAAACAAGTTATTATAATTAAATAGAATGGTTACAAAAAGAGCCAATTATCTAAAAAGATACCCGTCTCCTTTAGATAGCTGTATAACAATAGACTGACCTACACTATAACCATTTGTGCGTTATATTTCTATTTCTTTTTTTTTGGTAATCCCTTATTTGTGTACGTTGCAATCTGTTCAATTCAGAACAATAAGCAACCCCATGACCCAATGAGATGAGGATGATGTGTATGACATGTAAATGAGGTGTAGTCTTGTACAGACTCAGGTCGACCATTCCTGATAGGGTATGGTTAATTGAACCCCAACCATCAAAGTACACCGGTAACCACTGTCTGGCATTCAAATCCATATAAAAGTAACTACCTTTACTAGGATTTGAACCAGGAACCTTCGTCTCCGAAAATCAGCTGTTAAACAGCTGATTTTGGCGACGACTTTACCTCTAGACCAACCCGGTGGGTTTATTTCTATTTCTTAGAAACCCTATTTATTATTTACTACTATTATTATTTACATTAACACCTTTTAAATCTCGGTCTTTATCGAGAATTCTTTAACACTCTTTGCTTTTAGATATTGTCACAATACTTTTCCGCTCAGTGAAGAAGGCAATGTAATCAACCTCACTCGTCGTTTTACAAGCTTCTAGAGGTCCAAACAAGCCTATCGGCTGATGACCTAAACAACAAACCACATTTTGAATGCGAAAAATTGTGTATTCAATTTGATACATCCATTATTATTATTTTATTTTTGGTGTTACAATTTTTAATGTCACCATGTGTATTAGGTGCTGAACTTTGTAGCAACACTACGGTTGTACAAATTAAAAATAAAATAGACACAAGATTTAAATTTTAAGACTTTTAATTTAATAAATAAATAGATAATTGATTATTTTACAAAATGATGACTCTAATTTTAAATGATCTTAGGGTTTTTAAGTACTATAATTGTTTATTGTTCTTTATTAATAAATCTGAAATTATACAACAATGAAAAAATTTAAGTTTAACAAATGACAATCGGAATTTTTAGTAATTTTATCGTAATACTGGTCTTTTAAATTAAATTTGGAATATCATTTAGATAATTTTGAATTAGTTAAGTAATTGAATAAATATTTTAAAAAATCAGTTAATTATATACCTGAAATGTTATTTTTATTTACCGGTTGAATTTAATAAAATTATGAATTACTGAATCGAAGCTTTGTTCATTTAGATGGCGTCTATCGATAGCTTAATAATCTTGAATTTAAATATGAATTTTTCTTGATATATTGATAATTAATGTTTGTTAATTATATGGAAAATGTTGCTTACGTGTTTATCTTCTTACTGATACATATTTTGTTATACTTCCATCGGTTTTTACTTATTAATTTTAATATTTAACTGGAGCACTTTCATATATGATGTTCACACCAAGCTTGTCTCTGGCCTAAAGCTCAACGAATTCATAGTTCAAGTTACCATATTAAATTTTAAATTTTTGATTTCATATTTTAAAAATGTTCGTAAAATTCAAATCACTGTTTTAAAAGATATTATATATATTATTTCAGTTATTCATGTATTTATTTTAATTGTTTATCTTCATTTCGATTTTTAATTCACTTTTTATTACTTATAGATTAGTTGCACTTTTGAACCACGTAGTACTTCATTTTAATCTCGTTGTTTCTCGTAGTTATTATACATTTTTAAAACTATCGAAGATTAACTGATACTGAATATTAATTAACAAATAACTATTTATATTATGCCAGTATTTATATTTTATAAATTTATTTATACTGTTTAAAAATAATAATAGTAATATACACCAAATATTACTGGAGTAGTTAATTTTTTAATTAAAAAAAATGTAGTGTATAACCTGACGATGTGACCTTGTCCACTACTTAGAATATGGGTCAAGTTCACGCTACAACTTGATACTTAACTTTATTTAATTTAGGTGTTTTTCTTTTGTATAGTATATTTTTACTGCCTTTAGTCCACGATAGGTGCGCAGCAAATTAGAACTTGGATCTGTTCTGCTACCTTTCTTTCATTAAGTAGGTCCGTCCCACTTCCTTATTTCATTTTCTTGCTTCTCGGAGGATAGGAATGGCTATAAGAAGTGATGTGGAGCCCATAAAAAATATTATCCCAAAACAGCTTGGAGAACTAGATCAAACCAGTCGAGAGACTGATGACAACAAAAAATAAATAAAAATCTCGTGTGAAGCACTCACACAACTTTCTCTTGCCGATGTAAATAATGACCAATATAACCTAATATTAGTAATAAACATTAGAAATAAACAAAAAATTAACCTCAAAAATCATAACCTTATTTTAATCATGAGTGAAAGACGCAAAATGAAAATCGACCTAAGTTTGGCTTAAAAATACGAAAAATCACTCTTTCACGCTAAACTAGGCTCTGTAGAAAAACATGCTCTAAATATCAGTTGTAGATCTTCTAATTTGCAATAAATTTGATTATACAATTATGTCGTAAAATGCATACTAAGAACGAAATCTTCAAAAATCGATTTTTCACACGTTTTCGTGAGAAAAAACCGAAAATCGCTAATTACTGCTAAATTAAGCGTTATACAAAAAAATGTTTGAAATAAAAGTTGTAGGATTTTAAATTCTCTACAACTTTTATTAAGTAAATTTTTCCCTTTAAATGCATATTAAAGCCGTAATCTTAAAAAAAAAACAATTTCTTTCTGTGAAAACAGCCTCACCGAGAATTTCAGGAAACATGGCGCCTACCCTATCTTGTAGAGCATAAACAAACTAGTAAATCAGGCGATTTAAAAAAAAATCGTAGGACCACTTTTTGAGAAAATCGCAAAAAGTGAAAAATTACTCGAATAAACTACTACTTCCGGTTAACCGATTTTTATGAAAATGTTCGTGTCGGGTCCGGTAGTGGTATGTAACTTAAGTTTTAAGTTTCAAGTTTTTACGATGTTCCGTTCTTGAGATATTCTGTTTACACACAGACCAATCGTTAAAAAACATGTTTTTTGGGTTCAGGGGGTCTGAAAACATGTAGATCCGGTGAAAACCCGATTTCTTAAAATTGACATGAAAACAATACTTTTTTCCTATATATTCATATAGGCAAGAGAAAGTAAAAATAAAAAAGCCAAAGCTCATAAAGGGATTTTGAGCTACAAGAATATGATAATGATAAGAATGATAAATTGATTGAGAGAGAACAATTGATGAATATTTTTTTGTTTTTTTTGTTTAACGTCCGACTGTTCTGCAATTACTGCTAATGCAGACGGTGAATGATGAAATGATTTTTTTTAACGTATGAAAAAATGCCGTGCCTGAGTGAGATTCGAACCCAAGACCACATGATGAGAGGCGAGCACGTTACCAACTTCGCCAATGCGGCCGGCGAAAATTGATGAATAGTGATTGAATCAGTCAGTGATTTACTGAGGGTGTTTCGATTTATACATGGTGATCATTTATGCCAAATTTAGAGTGATAATACCTCTCTCTACTAATAGAGATGAAACCAGTGGTAGATTTTACAAGAGTCATTATTAAATTTCTCTAATGAATAATTTTGTATACCTTATTACAATTATACATGTTATGTACACGTTATAATAATAATAATTATTATTATTATTGTAATTTATTCGTGAAATTGTATAATCTCGTATCTGATTCAATGAATACATTTCGTTTTGTCATTATAATAATATTATATATCATTTTGTACGTATAATAAACAGATTGTTCGAATACTGTGGAATGAGTGGATATTTATGTAGCTGACTGACACTGACTGGTATTGTGTTGGGCTGACAGTTCACTAAACACACCAACACAAACACACAAAACTTATCCAATAAATACATAACACATATATTAATACATTATTATACGATCAGTTTTTATTGTTTTCTTTATTTTCACCTCTTTCTACTTTTTCTACAAAAAATCTGGTGTGAAAAACTCACACCAATTTCTCTTGTCAATGAAAATAATGAACAATATAACAGCTTATGTTTAATCAATAGTAAACAATTTAAAATGAATAACATAAAATAAATTTAATCATGAGTAAATTATGCAAAATGAAAATTAACCGCTGTAGAACTGAAAAATACGGAAAATCACTAATTGACCCTAAACTGGGCTCTAAAGAAATGTATGCATAAAATAAAATTGTAGATTTTATTACGAAAAATTTTGTAATACGGAAATTCACTAATTGACCCCCTAAACTGGGCTCTAAAGAAAAATATGCATAAAATAAAATTGTAGATATTTTAATTTTTTATACCTTGAAAAGTACGTCCATAACGGGCAGGTGGAGTGTTAAATTAATTGCACTCAATCTGTTGGTTCGAGGGCTATAAAAAATAGTTCTGTTTCTTATCACATAGTCAGCCAATTATATGACTGAAGTATTTAAGAACAGAAGAGGTAGAGATGTAAAAGACACTAATCAGAGTTATCTCCTCTGAGAGTAATGAATTTCACTATACAGCCAGACCCTGTGGTGAATGAAGTGAAAGTGTCGTTTGCAGGGTGAAAAGGGGTGCTTTTCGGAGGGCCTGGCATGCTGATAAGCATACTCTTTCAACTTAGTGGGAAGGTAATAGTACACCACCTCACTCCTCGTTTTTACTTAGTAAAACCTCTAGAGGTTCAAACCAGCCTAAACAACAATCCTGAACAACAACAACCTAAACAATACGTTTGACCACACACAAGTTTGACCTAAACAACAAAAACTTAAAAAGTAACGCTAAATAACCCAATTTTTACCGGTTTCAGAGAGCGAAATACAGAAAATCACTGATTGACGCTGCACTAAGCATTGTGAATGTAATGTTTGGATAAAATTAATAGGTATTTTAAATTTCCTACAACTTTTATTCGATTGAATTTTTCCTTAAAACGCATATTAATGCCACAATCTGAAAAAAAAATAAACATATTTACGAGAGTACAGCTTTCCCAAGAATTTTATCAGACAAGATAGTTGTGATTAGCCGTGATCTGGCAATGAAATTAACTTTCAACAATGTGTGTCCCAACAAATTTGAGATAAGGTTTAAAAAGGAACACCCAGAACTGTCCAGAGCAACGTTGAAGATTTTTTTACCATTTGCCACATCCTACAACTGCGAACAAGGATTTTCATCATCATCCATCATGGGCTAGGTTTCTAGAGCCTGTTCCGATGTCCATCATTTCCTCGGTCTTCCAATGTCTCTTCTTCCATCCTGTATCAATTTTCTTACCTGCAGAGGACGACTGATCAAACCAAGGTACGAGCAACAGCAGCAACATGCACCGAAAACCAGCTGTATAGCGGCCATAAAGCGGGCAAAGCCCAAAAGATCATCGCCAAGGGAGACAAAAAGAAGAAGCGCCAGAGGAAAAAAGCTACACCGTTTACATCTACAAGGTGTTCAAGCAAGTCCAACCGGACACGGGAATCTCTTCGAAGGCAATGAGCATCATAAACAGTTTCGTCAACCCGAATCAAGAAATCGTTTGGCACTGGAAAATGACATTGTTTTCTGTGTTACAAAAATAAATCCAAACATTCAAAAATTGATTAATGCCAAACAAGCCCAAGTTTCGAGTTAATTGAATTGGAAAACATTGTAAAATTAATGTACTTGTACAATTTTGTCTCTTTTTTAAATAAATAACTGTTTTTAATTTTTCCCCTTATTTTGCGATCCCCCCAAACACGTCTAGTGACCCCCCAGGGGTTTGCGACCCACAGTTTGAAAAACACTGCTTTAGAGGTTCAAACCTGCCTGTTGGTTGATTACATAAGCAACGGCAGGTATTTCCGGTGAAAACTAAATTTCAAAAAATCAACACGAAAACAATACTTTTCTACCCTACATATTCATGTAGTGCAAGAGAAAGTAAAAATTAAAACCTAATTAAGGAAGAAAGTTTTCAAAGATACTAATAGTTGAGGATTGAATAGGTAGGTACATTACTTTCCATTTTGTATCAGTACTTATACAGCCATGTTTCTGTTACTAGTGAAAATTTCGATTTCCTGAAATGGCCTCGTAAAAAAGCTGTATATTGCTCCACCGTGTTTATATGAAAAGGGAAAACTGGAGGGGTGTTTTTTTATACAACTAGAAGTAGAGAGGGGATTTTTAGGAAGAAGTAACGCCGTTAGAATTGTCGGTAAAGGGGAGGTGCTATCGTACCTTCCTCCTCCTCCGTTCTACAAATGTTTTTGGAAGAAGAAGGGCATAATATGTGGAGCAAAGTACGTTTAAATAAAATATTACAGGGGAATGAAATTTCGGATGGAATATATACACTTCAAATAAGCGGATATTGTTTTTCACGTACCTTTCCCTTGTTTTTGTTACGTTTTATCATATTGTTTGTGTTTTTTGTTTTGTTTTATTGAGAGAATTTTTATCTGTATTTTCTTTTAATTATCGTAAATAATATTAATTTACTTTATTTTTCGTTGTTTTTTTGTAGTTTGTTTTTAAGATTCATCGAGTTTAAAATGGAAACAAAATACAGTTACGTAATAAAACATCCTACCATCCTTTGATTACGAACATCAAAACAGCACCACCTTACCTGAAGACACAATACGGAAAAGTGGGAAAGTTGATAGTTTCAAGTACCTCAGGGAGATAATAACCAAACCAGCGAAAAGGGAATTTTTTTTTGCTACTTGCGTCCTGGAGACTCCAAAGGGAGTATAGGACATGTCAAGATAAAATTGATAAACTGAAAGTTTATCACCAATGATAAATTTATCACTTACCACCAAAAATTGTTTTTGGTACTGCTTACTTCAGTAGGCTTGTCATGAACCCTATTGAATTAAATATCACACACAATAAATAATAAAAAAATCAAACACAATGATAAATTCATCACTTACCAATAATTCCCTCCTACCACTGCTTAACTCAGCAGGCTTGTCATGAACCCCTTTGTATCAAATTGTACACAATATTTGTTTAATTAAAGTTAAATACCAAAACTATTTAGAAAGGAATTCGTGCACACTGTAAAATGTTTCATCAGTCAAATATTTTTTTAGCTTTTTTTTAAAATGACTTAAATTGTCACAACGTTTTAAACCTTGAGGCAATTTATTGATATATTTTCTACCTGCATAAGTTGGTTTTTGTTCAAACAATTTAGTGTTGTGATTAGCAACATAATAATCGATTCTGTTTCTTGTGCAGTGGTTGTGAACATCTAAATTCTGTAAAAAGGTATTTTTCTTTACGTACTTTATCACTTCAAAAATGTACAAAGAAGGAACCGTGAGCAATTGCAGCTCTTTAAATAGTGATCTGCATGAGGTAAGGTGGTTGACTCCCATCATACACCTAATAGTTTTTTTCTGTATTTTAAAAACTCTTTCCATGTTACCCTGTGATGAATTACCCCATACTAATATGGCATACCTGATATGAGATAAAATTAAACCATGATAAGCTGCTATAAGCAATTTTTTATCATTAATCTGGCAATTTGTTTTAATGCAAATACCCCAGATGATATTTTACTAAAAATTTGATCGGTGTAATAATCCTACGATAGGGTCCTATCTAGTGACACTCCTAGAAACTTCACTGTTTGCACGTGATCTAGGATATTAGGATATTAATATAATGTTAGGATATAATTAACTACAACAGACGAGGAAAGATGGCCGGTGCACTCCGAAGAACTCAGCCCTTAAATAAAAAGAAAGCACTCTCAAGATAATCCAAGATGAGGCACTATAATACTGTAATAAAATCTGTGGTGTCAGTCGTTGTCGGTCAGTTAGTAGTCTATAATTTAGTCAGTACAAGCTATCATACGGAGTGTTGTTAATGTGAATACATTGTAAATTAAAAAAATGTCTGCGTGATTTATACATTTATTTGGTTGTAGGTAAGGGATAATTGTTATACAGGGTGATTCATGAAGTTCTCCCCCCACTTCTACAGCACATTGTACTAGTAAAAATAATGAAAAAATGTTATATAAACATAGGTCCGAAAACGCTTCGTTAGCGAGTTACAGCTAGCGAAAGTTTCGCCTGGATTTCAGTTCACCAGGTGAAATGAGGTCTTCCTGGAATTGTGGTAAGGTAGATTAAGGGGCGAATTCAATCATTTCTTATGGTTTTTGATCTGATAAATTGAATAAAACAGGTCCC
The DNA here is from genome assembly GCA_035578175.1 of Catonia carolina. Lineage (NCBI taxonomy): Eukaryota > Metazoa > Arthropoda > Insecta > Hemiptera > Achilidae > Catonia > Catonia carolina. The sequence goes on from JAQMRL010000004.1 coordinate 14,376,529, forward strand.
AGAACTGTAAGTTAAATAGTTTTTGAGAAAACCAGTGTCAAATGCAAAAAATGGAGTGAAAATCACATTTTTTCATCTTTGGTCAAGAATAACTTTGTTATTTCACCAAGAAACAGTTAAAAATTTTCAATAAAAAATGTAGAAAATTTTATTCTGAACAAACCGGTGTAAATAAAGTACACAGAAAGCGAATAGTTTTTGAGAAAACCAGTGTCAAATGCAAAAAAATGGAGTGAAAAAAACACATTTTTTCATTTTAGTTTTTCCGGTTAATTTTACTTTGTACTCTTATGAATAAAAACTCATTTAATCAAACATCTATTCGCTTTCTGTGTACTTAATTTACACCGGTTTGTTCAGAATAAAATTTTCTACATGTTTTATTGAAAAATTTTAACTGTTTTTTGGTGAAATAACACAGTTATCCTTGCCCAAAGATGAAAAAATAAGTTTTTCACTCCATTTTTTGCATTTGACACTGGTTTTCTTAAAAACTATTTAACTTACAGATCTGGGACCTGTTTTATTCAATTTATCAGATCAAAAACCATAAGAAATGATTGAATTTGCCCCTTAATCTACCTTACCACAATTCCAGGAAGACCTCATTTCACCTGGTGAACTGAAATCTAGGCGAAACTTTCGCTAGCTGTAACTCGCTAACGAAGCGTTTTCGGACTTATGTTTATATAACATTTTTTCATTATTTTTACTAGTACAATGTGCTGTAGAAGTGGGGGGAGAACTTCATGAATCACCCTGTATATAAAATGATTGCTGTTGGTTAAGTTAGTTTAAACTGTATGTATTTTTAATTAATTTAATGTAAGTAACTCGATTGTAATTTTTTAGTAATCTAAGTTTAATAATTAATTGTAATTAGTAATTGTTTCAAAAAATAATTGTTGTAAGTTGACAAGAAGTTAGTTTATTATTCATTACACCCAGATCTCGAAACGAACCAAGCTCAGGAGTTACAATATATTGTGACACTTATCGCCAAGGTCCGTTTCGGGATCTAGGTAATTAAATAATTAAATAATTAATACAGTAAAGTTTAAAATTACAAGTATTTATTACAACTAAAAGATTTACAAAATAAATAACAAACTAATTATAATGAAGTAATATAATAAATAACTTAAATAATTTACTTAATACTACTTACAAACAATTACACAGAATGCACATACACAAAAATTATACACAATGCACATACACAATAAAACTGAATAACAATCTTTCTTCTTCTTCTTCTAGTGCCAATCCGTTACCGGATGCTGGCGATCATTCTGGCAATGCTGATTTTATTCACTGCTGCGTTAAAAAGTCCCGTAGTGGATGTTTCAAACCATGTTCTCAAATTCTTTAACCAGGATATTCGTCTTCTTCCAATGCCTCTCTTGCCCTGTATTTTTCCTTGTAAAATGCATTTCAGCAGCTTGTACTTGTTCTCGTTTCGCATGATGTGTCCTAGATATTCCAATTTTCTTCTTTTTATAGTGCGTATTATTTCTGTTTCCTTATTAAGTTTTTGCAGTACCTTAGCGTTTGATACTTTATCCGCCCAAGATATTTTTAGAATTCTTCTGTAAGTCCACATCTCGAACGATTCTAGTTTCTTTTCCGTTGCTGCCGTCAAGGTCCAAGATTCTACTCCGTATAGCAAAATGGAAAATACATAACATCGGAGCAGTCTGATTTTCAGTTCCCATTTTAGATTGTGCGTTTTAAACAGTTTTGCCATTTGGATGAACGCTGCCCTTGCTTTTTCAATCCTACTTTTTATTTCCTGTGAATGATCCCAACGCTCGTTTAGTACAGTCCCAAGATATATGTATGTTGGCACCCTTTCCACTATCCTATCATTTATGGTGAACTGCACTCTTCCAATTCTTTCCTTGCTGATTATCATGACTTTCGTTTTGTTTACATTAATTTCCAAGCCATATTTTCTACTAGTTTCCGCTACTTTCTGCATGAGAATAACAATAGTTGATCAATAAAATGCCCGGGACGTTTACCTTTTCTAACGCACCGATAGCACACGCAATAAACCCTCGTCAAAGATCAAACGAATACTAACTCTCCGACCGCACTTGGGGCTTTCTTTATATAGGTGGGGCAATGAGATTTCTAGAAAAACAGAGAGATTCGATACAATAATAAAATACAAAAATCCTTTTTATTGGTTCTGGAGAAATCTTAACTAGTGTAAACAAGTCACAATAGAATAAAAGGTGTTAAATAAATAGTTGTTGCTCAACAAAGACCCTACCTTACTATACACGGCTATTTTTAAATATCCTTTTATAACTAACCCTATTGTTACTTTGTCACTCTATTATTTACTATTTAACACTTTATGAAAAGAAACGTATCTAGAAACCTCTCGAACCACATTCCTTTTTCGATATAGCCACAATATTGAAGAATTATGACAGAACGATGGTAATTATGATGGGTTCTAACGGAAAACATTATTAGGAGCTCAGATGTTTTCGAAATGTGATGTTACTGATGACTGCTTAGAGTCCAAGGATACAACATGTTGCAATAGGAAAAATATTGTAGAGATTGAAGAATGGAAGAGAGATTCTAACTACTATGGAAAGCAGAAAAATTTCTTAGCCTTCTTTGGTTATACAGTAGACTCTCAAAAATCCGGATCGCGCTAGTCCGGACTCCGGATATTCCGGATGATGATTTTTTTTTTTACTTTATTTTCTGAAAATTTACAACTTTTAAATTAACAACCAGTAAAACGTTTTCATGGGATTGGCCTGATGAAATCAGAGGGGAGGCTTTATCGGCGAACAAAAACGCTGTTCCTGAATTTAAGACCTTACTTTTTAAAATCCTTGACGAAGAAGGAATTTCCGATGACCAGCTGTACAATTGCGACGACACTGGTCTGAACTATAAAATGTTGCCCACGAAAATTCTCGCATCCAAAAAAGAAGCTTCAGCCTCGGGCTATAAAAAAAGCAAGGAACAGGTTGCGGTGTTGGCTTGTAGCAATGTGACCGGCAGTCATAAACTTAGGTTAACATTAATAGGAAAATCAAGAAAACCCAGAGCTTTTAAAAATTTAAAGAAAGACGATGTGTTGCTTTTTGGTATACTATCCAACGAAAAGCATGTATGAATTCTACAATTTTTAAGACTTGGTTTTTTAATGAATTTGTTCCTACTATAATTACTCTATATAATTATAATTACTCTATAGTTGAGACATATATGACACATTTTGTTACATGTTTGAAATCCGTAACCTGCAAATCTTACAAAGAGTGCAATCGAATCTTATTACGGTACAGTAGCGTTAATTTTAGTCAATGTTTGTGCTTCGTATATTGAATAATTACAGTACCAGTAGCCTACTGTAATTTATTAGGCCTACAGTGTTTTAAAGTTTTTTCAGAAGCTCACTCTTATATTAGCAGATAAACGTTAATGCTTATTGTCATAATTATTCGCCATAAAGACGAAATTGCCAACCTCCGGGAAATCCGGATTTTTCGAAATCCGGACCGGCCGTCTGCCGCATTAGCCCGGATTTCTGAGAGTCTACTGTACCACTAGAGGAGGAGGAAATAAAGAAATAAACTTTAAATGTCTTATAAAATAATAGACTATTATTATATGGATAAAGCGTAGATATTCAGAGTAATAAACAAAAAATCTCAAGATTAAAATAAAAATACGTGATTATGTCATTAAAAATAGATTTCGCTTCAACGTTCAACACATTGTCATATTGTTTTAAACATGAAAATTTATAATTTTCAAAAAAACGCAGGTTGTGAAGGTTTAACCGTCGGTTAAAATTCGGCTAAAACGGTTAAACCTCACAACCTTAGTTTTTAACTGTTTTGACCTTTTCGAGGAGAGTTAAAACCTCACAAATTGCGTAGCCTATGCTTTCATATTTAAAACAATATGACAATGGAAATGTTGAACGTTGAAGCTAAACCTGTTTTTAATTGCTTAATCACGTATACATATTTTAATTTTGAGACTTTTTGTTCTCTTCTTTTGAGATATGCGTACATTGGCTAAACGGACAATAGATAATCCACTTGAACGTTCAGTATCCATCTTGCATCTAGGTTACCTGGAAATCCCGCAAGACGCTTATACAGACACTGGAGTAGAGACCTGTTAATTTAGTGAGGTGAACCGTATTCAAAATTGTTCAGAAGCCGCCTCCATGGTGTAGTGCTTAGGTAAGTAGTGATTAGCGCGCTAGCCTACAAACAGGTGTCCCGGGTTCGATTCTTGGTTAGGGTCTGGAATTTACTACAATCTAACAAGCACCATTAAAGTTAGATAACCACCGTGGTTGCTAAAAACTAAGCTGTTGATACGACTTTAAATAAACTAAAAAAATTTGTTGTGAAACACTCACACAACTTTCTCTTGCCAATTTAAATAATTAACAATAAACCTAACATTAGTAATAAAACATTACTAATAAACAAAAAACTAATCTCAATAAACATAACATAATATTAATCATATATGAAAGACGAAAAATGAAAATCGATCTCAGTTTGGCTTAAAAATACGGAAAATCACACTTTCACACTAAACTAGGCACTGTACAAAAAAATGCTAAAATAAAAGTTGTAGATCTTTTAATTTTCTATAAATTTGATTATATAGGCCTACACTTTTGTCATACAATGCATACTAAGGCCGAAATTTTAAAACAATCGATTTTTCACACGTTTTCGTGAGAAAAAAACAGAAAATCACTAATTACCGCTAAACTAAGCGTTATAAAAAAAAAGTTTGAAATAAAAGTTGTAGGACTTTGAATTCTCTACAAATTTTATTGTATACATTTTTGCGCTGAAATGCGTATTAAAGCCGCAATCTTAAAAAAACAATTCTTTTAAGCGAAAACAGCCTCACCAAGAATTTGAGCAAACATGGCGCCAACCCTATCTTGTAGAGCATAAAAAATGTAGTAAATCAGGCAATTTAAAAAAAAATCGTATAACCAGTTTTTGAGAAAATTGCAAAAAAGTGAAAAATTACACGAATAAACTACTACTTCCGGTTGACCGATTTTGATGAACATGTTCGTGTCGGGTCCGGTAGTGGTATGTAGCTTAAATTTCAAGTTTCAAGTTTGTACGATGTTCCGTTCTTGAGATATTTTGTACACGTACACACACACACACACACACACACACACACACACACACACACACACACAGACCAATCGCTAAAAACATGTTTTTTGGGTTCAGGTGGTCTGAAAACATATAGATCCGGTGAAAACTCGATTTCTTAAAATCGACATGAAAACAATACTTTCCTTCCTATAAATTTTTATAGGCAAGAGAAAGTAAAAAATTGTTCAGAATTTATTTTAGTTAGTATACACAATCATAATCATCACATTTACTGACTATAAAATTTTTACAGTTGTATATGAATCATTAAAAAACATAGATCATTTTTATATCCATAAGATTTCTGTACCCTACAGAAATTATTTATAAAAGTTCTAGTAAGGAATCGAACTACTTATCGATTTATAAAATATCGACCATCATTCATATTAAAAGCTAAAGATAAATTTAATTGAAGCACTGTGAAAATCTATTATAAATAATTTATTACATTAAATACATATTAACTATATAATAAAGTAGGTCAAAACAGAACTAAAACTATAAATTTGTGAAACGACTTTTAATTTGTTTATAAAGTTTCTGTGGAAGGAAAATGTTGAAGAAAATCCAGTGATATTCAACGTAATTTTATGAGTTATTTCCGACATAATTTAAAATTTAAATTCAGTTTCCCTTTAATATACCACTACATTTATGAGAAATATATTTGAAATTGTTTTTCTTTTGACCGTTTAGGCAGATTTATTTTTGGAAATAAACTCTATCTGGTTGAGTAAAATAACAAAAAAATAAACAGTGTTTCGTAAATTTAAAGTTATCGTATACAATCTGGCGGTTATTACTTTACATGTTTCACTTTCAGTGGTTTTCTTGAGTGTTTCAAAACTATAAGATACAATTTTGCTTCATAAATAAAATTTAGGTTTTAAAAATATGTATTTTTATTTCAAGAAATATATGCGTTTATATTTAATTTATTCTCTTAAACGAGTAGGAATAATATTTTAATACTATATAAAAATATTCCTGTTGTAGGAAATATAACTCATTTTTATTACTTAAGAATCCAAAAAGAATATAAAATACTTAATAGTATCAGAAAATATAGTCGTATATAAAGTAGACAATAATTCCAAATATTCTTTTTGTATTTTTGAACACGGAAAAAAAGATGACCATTTTGAAATTTTTTCCTTATGCTCACATTTTCAGCATCGTTTTACTGTAGTATTTTCTCTTTCCTTCAGTTCATTCGCTGTTCTGTTTTTGCTCTTTATATATAAACCCCCAAATAAAATTGTTGGGTCATCAGCCAAAAGGCTAGTTTGAAACTCTAGAAGCTTTATTAAGTAAAACGAGAATTGAGGAGGTTTACCAATGCCTTCCTCACTGAGTGAAAAAGTATGCTTATCAGTATGCCGGGCCCTCTGAATAGCACATATTTTTCACCTTGCAAATGACACTTTCACTTCATTCACCACAGGGTCTGGCTGTATAATGAAATTCATTACTCTCAGAGAAGAGGAATAGTATCTTTTACACCTCTGCCTCTTCTGTTCTTTAAATCTTGAGCCAATATAGTTGGCTTACTATGTGATAAGAAACAGAATTATTTTTTGTAGCCCTGGGACTAGCAGATCGAAAACAATTTAACACTCCACTTGCCTGGTATGGGCAAATATCCCATATTAGTAATCTCTATTTTGTTCGGGGACATAATGGTTCCTTGTTTATCGCCCTTTTATGACCACTCAGGAAAATAATTAAATGCAGAAGAGATGTGAAGAGGTAAGAATAGTGACATGAAAGAAGACTAAACGGTAAAGTGCTGGAAGAAGTAAAAGAATTTACAGCTTGACTCACTAATTGTAATTTTAAGTAAGCTTGCATTAATAGGTAATGTGTAATTAAAGTAATATTTGTAATATATTCAGTTATTTCTGCCCATAACAGACAGGTGGAGTGTCAAATTATTTACACTCAATCTGTTCGTTGCAGGGCTAAAATAAATATATCTGTTTCTTATCACATGGTCAGCCAATTAAATGACTGAATCATTTAAGAGCAGAAGAGGTAGAGGTGAAAAAGACACTAATCAGAGTTATCGTCTTTGAAAGTAATGAATTTCATTATACAGCCAGACCCTGTGGTGAATGAAGTGAAAGTGTCATTTGCAGATTGGAAAATATATGCTTTTCAGAGGGCCTGGCATGCTGATAAGTGTAATTTTCCACTCAGTGAGGAAGGCAATGGTAAACCACCTTGTAGCGTGAACTTGACCCATATTCTAAGTAGTGGACAAGGTCACATCGTCAGGTTATACACTACATTTTTTTTAATTAAAAAATTAACTACTCCAGTAATATTTGGTGTATATTACTATTATTATTTTTAAACAGTATAAATAAATTTATAAAATATAAATACTGGCATAATATAAATAGTTATTTGTTAATTAATATTCAGTATCAGTTAATCTTCGATAGTTTTAAAAATGTATAATAACTACGAGAAACAACGAGATTAAAATGAAGTACTACGTGGTTCAAAAGTGCAACTAATCTATAAGTAATAAAAAGTGAATTAAAAATCGAAATGAAGATAAACAATTAAAATAAATACATGAATAACTGAAATAATATATATAATATCTTTTAAAACAGTGATTTGAATTTTACGAACATTTTTAAAATATGAAATCAAAAATTTAAAATTTAATATGGTAACTTGAACTATGAATTCGTTGAGCTTTAGGCCAGAGACAAGCTTGGTGTGAACATCATATATGAAAGTGCTCCAGTTAAATATTAAAATTAATAAGTAAAAACCGATGGAAGTATAACAAAATATGTATCAGTAAGAAGATAAACACGTAAGCAACATTTTCCATATAATTAACAAACATTAATTATCAATATATCAAGAAAAATTCATATTTAAATTCAAGATTATTAAGCTATCTATAGACGCCATCTAAAATGAGCAAAGCTTCGCTTCAGTAATTCATAATTTTATTAAATTCAACCGGCAAATAAAAATAACATTTCAAGTAAATAATTAACTGATATTTTTTTTATTTAACTTATTCAAAATTATCTAAATAATATTCTAAATTTAATTTTAAAAGTCCAGTATTACGATAAAATTATTAAAAAATTCCGATTGTCATTTGTTTAATATTAAAATTTTTCATTGTTGTATAATTTAAGATGTATTAATAAAGAACAATAAACAATTATAGTATTTAAAAACCCTGAGAATATTTAAAATTAGAGTCATCATTTTGTGAAATCATCAATTATCTATTTATTTATTCAATTAAAAGTATTAAAATTTAAATCATTGTGTTATATTCATTTTATATTTATTTGCGTGTCATTACAACCTCACTCCTCGATTTACTTAGTAAAACCTCTACAGGTTCAAACCAGCCTTTTGGCTGATGACCTAAACAACAACAACCTATGACGCATCCCATAACAGGCAGGTGGAGTATTAAAATATTTGCACTCGATCTCCTAATTCCAAATAACAATTATGTTTCTTAATCACATGGCCAGCCGTATGACTGACATATATAAGAACAGAAGTGGATAGGTGTGAAATTGAAACGTTAGTTAGAGTTATTCCTCTGAGAGTAATGAATTTCATCATTACACAGCTAGACGACTCTGTCTTGAATGAAGTAAAGGTTTCAGGGTGGAGATTAGATGCTTTTCAGTGGGGCTGGAATGCTGACAAGGCCATTCAGAAAGGCCGAGCGCACACATGGCCTTTTGTGGCCGCCACCAGTGGTCGCCAAGCTATGGATTGCCTTTCTTATGTTAGTTGATATGGATCGTTGCACACACAGCGTTCGCTGCGCCACACGGCATCCGCAAGCTGCGGAAGTGGCCATGTCTCACTGCTTGTGGCCGCCACCGGTGGTCGGGTTCCCGCGTACACTAAGCCACAACCAGTTGGACTCACTCGTTCAATCAGTTACAATCGAGATGGACTCGTTTGATGTTGATTTGTAAATCTTGAAAATAGAAGCCCGGTTACCAATTTGGGACTGAAATATAATGGAATACTGTGCAAGAAATTACTATTAGCAAGGAGCAGTGAGTACGAAAATTATTGTATTTTACTGAATTTATACTGTATTACTATATTTTATAACTGTATTACTGTATTTTATACTAACCTTAAGGGAATTGCCAGTCTTTCAGCAGGAGGTATTCTTTTCCTTATTCTGGTATCATAGTGTTTCAAGTGATCTTTTACCAAATTCTGTACAGTCTCAAACGATGCGATGCTCATCCTAAAGTATTAAAAGAATGTTTATTCATCTTTTTTGAGCACTTCGAAAAGTAAATAAAATTGCCTGTGACTTGGATGTGATAATAACATGGGATGTACTCAGTATCGTCGCTGTTTTCTCCATCGGCGGTGACGTCTTCGTATTAACAGTAGAAGACACAGTGCTTCAGTATAAAATTCCATGTTAACTAAATTATTGCAAGGAAAGTGTCAGAGTGGCTGCCTGTCGGCCACCCCTCTTGCAGGTCCGCCTGTCTTGTGGACGCCCCCTGTGGTGACAGACAGCCACCGGTGGCGACCATAAGTAGTCGTGTGCTCGCCCGGCCTAAGAAAGGTAAATAAACCACCTCACTTCTCGTTTTACTTAGTTACGCCTCTAGGCACAGATTCTTAAACTTTGTAGACCCATGGCTCCCTTGATCTACAGATCATTTCCGGTGGCGCCCTTATTATGAACCAACCATTGTACAGTATAAATTTTACATTGTCATAAAATACGTTACGTGGGTGACGTATTGAATTCCCAGAGAAGTAGAAAAGAAGGTAAAACGTTTAAGAGGAAATGATTGCGTAGGTCGAGCACGGCGCCCCTAGCAATGTCTGGTGGCGCCCTCGGGCACCGAGGCGCACACTTTGAGAACCGCTGATTAGGTTGATGTCCTAAGCAATAACCTATGACAGAAATTTCAATTTAAACTTTCATTTAATTGTATGTCTTCTAAGTTTACCTCAATGCGAACCGACGCTTACTGTAAATGAAATTTATAATGTTCTGTAAACATCCAAATTGTTTCATTTTGAACAAATTTGATGAAAACATGAAGGAAGCTGTTCTGTAAATTATAGTACGGAATTATTACCAAGGTTCCGATAGTGTCTTATTCCGTTCTAATTGCTTGAGAAATAAATAATAAAGTTTAAATATAAATGAAATAAAATACATAAATGATTCAACCATAAAAACTGTTGGCATAATCGTACAGTAATAATTTTTATAGTAATTTAAAATGATAATTAAAAAGTGATTAAATTAAGTATTTTTACGTGCTAGGAATATAATATTCTACAAATGATGGAAGATGATATTTCCACCGCATTCTCTTTGGCTCTTAATTTTCTGTCTTCATCATTCCTATTCTCTCTCAACTTCCCCCTTTACCCCACACTGTAACTCTCTCACTCGGGAGTGAAAAACGAATCTAGTTTTTATCTATAGTTGACTGCAATAAAATATACCGCCATAAAGTTTATTAAGATATTACTTATCAGACTCATCCACCAAACTGGGAAACATTGTGTTAGCTGAATCTAAATTAGATCTCTTTACTTTCCTTGTCATCAGACTATTATAACTCTTTATTGTCTTTGTATTTCTTATACTTAGTTTATATTATTATACACCTACTTATATTTATATTGTTTAAACAAGTTATTCTAATATTATTTTCTTGTTATATAATTTATATTTCCCCCTAGTACAGGGCAAATTTTAGACCGCGCGGGGTAACATAAGATGTTTATGGAAGCTCTTTTTTCTGCCCACATTTTCACCATTCGCTCACTAAAATAGGTTTTTTCCTTTCTTCTGTCCACTCGGTGTTCTGTTTTTGATATTCATGGATGCTCTTAAAGTTCGTAATTAGTTGTTTGAATTTGGTTTGATCCATTAAGATTCTCTGTTTATTCAGGGGTTTTCAATATTCTTTCTGACTTATGTAAACCATTTATTCGACACCTTAGGTCTATTGTTAAGTGTTTTAAATATTTGTTTTGTCAACCAATTGTCATCCATTCCCGTACAGGTGTCCGTAAAATTTTAGTTTCTTTTTCTAACCGTTTGCATTAGTTGTACTTTATCCTTGTACAATTCTCCCGGGCTCGTAATTTATATTATTCGTCTACTATCTTCGGACCCATTATCTTGCGAAGAATCTTTCTATAAAATTTCTTTGACTCTCTTAGACCAGCCTTCGGAGTAATTTTATAGTACTCACTCGCGTACAGACACGCAGGTTTAATTACTGTATTTTTTTTCTTGTTTGACCACATTGGATCACTTTAGTCAATTACTTCTTGGATCTCTTTTGAAGTTTTTATTGCCAGTATTTTTTCATCCTATCAGATCTTGGTTTTCTTTCCTCGTCTGAACACACCCTTTCCGTGTATTTTCTAGTTCTAGCTTGTAATATGGTGTGTTTGTCTTTTAGTTCATATTTTTGAGTTTAATTCTTTGATTTAAAGGTGTTTCCAAACGCTCCGATTTGTTGTTATCTCTTGGTTAGTTACCTACCGAATCCGATGATTCACTCGCTCTCTCATGAAACTAGACGGTGTAATATTTCCAAAAGACTTTTCTATATTTGATTGTCGGAGGTAGTCGCCTTGAGTAGGGCAGGCCATAGGCATGTTATCCATAGAACAATGCTCATTCAGTTCACTTACAAAAGTTCTCCGGTTCTACAAGCTATCCAGCCAGACCACGTGGAGGCGCGAATAGAAAATTCAAAGGATTTTAATTTTAAAAAAAGTTAATTTTGATTTTTGTATTAAATTCTGGTTTTTATCACAATATATTATTATAATGTTTAATCTTGCCCTGTCTTAAAAATGTTTCTTCTCATAAAAGTGGTGAATATCCTCGTCTGTTGTTGTCCATATTCTTTTCGCCGGTTTTTGGTTGTATTATCTCCCGGAGGTACTTGAGATTATCAACTTTCCCAATAACACTTAAAATACGTAATGAATCATTAAAACTACTATTTTAAACTTAGGATTAATTTGTAAACTACATTCTGATCAATATGTACGAATTAATATATTTTATATCAACACATGGTTGCGCGAGTTCCGCTGTGTATTACTTCTCATGCGGTCAGTTGTACCAGGCTCCCTCTAGCGATTTTTGCGTTTCTTCTGTCGCACAATGAAATGACTAGTGGGCCCAGCCTTAAGGAGAGGTTAGAAGTTAACTATAACTGATGTGAGGGACAGGCATGACAGGGATAATTGTACAATATATAAGAGCGTAAAAAGTCCATATATTTATATTTTTGAGTTAGTTTTTAATTCATATTACGTTAATAATTTTAAACATTATTTTTCAAACTATAAAATGCAAGCAGCGTGCGGCAATATCAGCAGAACTCTAGGCAGGAAAACAAGAAAAGAAACTAAGATAATCTCTGACAAGATAATCACAAGATAATTCACAAGATAATCACAAGATAATCTCTGTATTAACCCGACATTTCCCTTGTAGTATTATATTAACAGTTCCGAGGGAGGTGAAGGATTTTTTGCAGATGTTGGATGAAAAGGCCAGGCGGTGGGTTTTTGGTTGGTAGGCGATTTCGGCATCCTTGGGGCTGGACGAGGACGCCTCAACTGAGTCCAACACTACTTTCCCCATCGTGAAGGAGTGAATATGAGTTTTTCCTTGCCGCCTCGTCGTACAAAAAGGTAATCTCTGTGAATTGTTCAAGAGAGTAAAGATGAGATTCAAAGATTGGTGTATGTTTTGAATGAATTTTGCAAAATATATAATTTCAACGTTTCCGTAAAAAAAGGTCAAAGGAAATAGCATTTACTGGTAAATTTTCTACAAAGTCTAAAATTTTGGTAGATGATGTAATGCTTGAACAAGTATTACAATGCAATTATTTAGGTTTTGACATCGGGTTTGATCAAGATTTGGATGTAGAGAAGAAAGTTGGCAAATTCCAAGCAGTGTGCGGCAATATTATCAAAACTTTAGGTAGGAAAACAAGAAAACAAACTCGGATAAAGTTATTCAAGAAGATGGCTGCTCCAGTCCTACTCTATGGAAGTGAGTCGTGGATAAGTACCAGATCACAGGAGAGTAGAGTACAGGCGGCAGAGATGCGATTCCTGCGAAGAACAAAGCGTTCCAGTCGTAGGGACCAACTAAGAAATGAGAATATAAGATCGGAACTGGATGCTTACAACCTGACTGGAAAGATTCCAGAATATCGAAATCGATTGAGGGAGCACGTAGAGAGAATGCTTGAAGGAAGGATCCACCTCAGTGTTTTGCAATACAGATCGTAGGGGAGGAGAGATGTTGGGAGGCCACTCAAAAGATGGCAATAATTCAATAGTATATTACTGTTGTGAGTTGCAAAATGTGAAAGCCTAATCCTTGATTGTGAGAAATAGAAAAAGTAACAAAACACACATTAAAGCAATTAAAATTTTTATCTAAATTGAATTACAATTTTTCTTAAACTATTTTGTAAACAAATATATATTTTTCTTTATGAAGAAAAATAAGTGAAGGATTTTCCGTCCGATGACCTGGAAGATGGAGGAAGAAAGAGAGGGAGCTATGAACATTAACGTTGTATATAGTTTAGTTGCTTTGGAAAAGCAATCGAGAATTTGCTGCGAAACCAATTGATTTATTACTCTAATCCAGTATGGGAACAATGGCAGCTAAATCTATTGCATAAATGCTATTACTTGTCTATAGATACAATCTATCTAAGTACAATGTACTAATAATAATAACGACAAACATTATTACTCAATAAAATATTTATTGAGTTTAATTTTGTATATAAATTCGTAAATTAAATCAACAATTCATAATCTGCATCGAAGCAGTAAAACAGTTTTTTGTGATTTTTCAGGAGGGCCAAAAAGTAATTATTTTTCTTTTCATTATTTAATAATTCCTTGGATGTTAAAAACTTGAAATTTATACGCAATGTACGAGTAGCTTCTGATGTACAGATTTAAATTATTTTACAAATTTTTTAACTTCTTTATCCCTAGCCTACAACAACAACAACAACTATGACGACGACGACGACGACAACGACAACGACAACGACAACGACAACGACAACGACAACGGCAATGACAACGACAACGACAGCGACAACGACAACGACAACGACAGCGACATCGACAACGACAACGACAACAACAGTGACAGCGACAACGACAACGACAGCGACAGCGACAACGACAACGACAGCGACAGCGACAACGACAACGACAACAACAGTGACAGCGACAACGACAACGACAACGACAGCGACAACGACAACGACAACAACAGTGACAGCGACAACGACAACGACAACGGCAATGACAACGACAGCGACAACGACAACGACAACGACAACGACAACGACAACGACAACGACAACGACAACGACAACGACAACGACAACGGCAATGACAACGACAACAACAACGACAGCGACAACGACAACGAACACGACAACGACAACGGCAATGACAACGACAACGACAACGACAACGACAACGACAACGACAATGGCAACGGCAACGGCAACGACAACGACAACGACAACAGCAACAACAAAAACAACAATGCCTAGTCTTTATTGAACAAAATACAGTAATCTTACATAGAAACAAACTTAAATAAAACACAAACTTATAAACTCAAAAATCAAAACCATAAATATTTTTCTCGCAGGCAATAACGCCCATGGTCATTTTGACCGTTCGGGCATCCCCTCAATATACACAGACTATGACTATGTACGAGTATATTATGTTTGTTCTAGAATGCATATGAAGGCTGAAATCTAAAAAAAAAACATTTTTTCTATGCAACCTCAGGCTCTCCAACAATTTAAGTATTTTGTAGACATGGCGCTTTTCCGATCGTTTAGTTTATATATTCATATAGGGCAAGAGAAAGTAAAAAACGCGACTAGTAAGCGATATTAAATTTATGATAAACAATATTTTATGACAAAAAACAGATCATTTCTGGAAAATTACATTTAAAATTGACAAAATAGTGCGCCAAATAGAGAACAACCATTCATTTTTAATCATTAACTCCCCGCCCATTTAATTTACAAGTATGATAGTTCACACTTATGAAATTTTAGATAAAGATTTGTCGCAAAACTTTCTCTTACTATTATAAGATATGACACAGCACAATATAAATACAAAAGAGAATTTACAAAAATAAATAAATAAATGAAATAAACTGTCGCCACAAAATGGCGGACAGTCATGCAGATTTATTATTGCAAGAATTATATTCTATCTATGAATAATTCCGTTTTTGCAAAAGATTAATTTGCATAGTATTTCAAAAAGTTAAATAAAGAGGAGACATAAATAATGTTGAGTGGTGAAAAAGAGGTGAAGGAGAAAGATAAATAAAGGGAGAAACGGGTGGAGATGAGTGAAACAGAAAATCAAGAAAGAATCAAAAACTTTTTATTTTTATTTACTTTTTTGCAATAATACAAAAAGTTTTAAGTTCCATTGTACATAATACGAGTACAATAGATTCAATTTATTTCGTATTTCAGAAATAAAGGAACCAACTTTTCTTTGTTATTTGAAATGAATTGAAATTTATAAAAAA
This sequence comes from Catonia carolina, assembly GCA_035578175.1. Taxonomy (NCBI): domain Eukaryota; kingdom Metazoa; phylum Arthropoda; class Insecta; order Hemiptera; family Achilidae; genus Catonia; species Catonia carolina. The sequence goes on from JAQMRL010000004.1 coordinate 14,392,366, forward strand.
ATTAAACAAGAAATTTGTCACTCACCCGATTTTCTGTTACCAATGTAAATAGTGAACAATATAACTTATGTTTAATCGTGAGTAAACAATGTAAAATAAAAACATACTTAATTTTATCATGAATGAACGAAGCTACTTCAAAATCAACCTCTTTGACTTCAAAATACGGAAAATTGATTGACACTAAACAAACTCTGTAGAAAAAACTATGTAATATAATAAATAATATATTTATACGAGGCGTGTTCAGAAAGTAAGTACCGTTTTTAAAAAAAACAAGTAAAACAATTTTTTTCAACACAATTTTATTTGTACATGAAAGCCCAAACCTTAAACTATTTTTCGACATAGTTTTTACTGATGTTCTAACACTTGTCGTAGCGGGTGATCAATTTGTCCACACCCTCTTTGCAAAAGGTTACCGCCAACGAATGTAGCCACGACTCCACGGCAGTTTTCACTTCATCGTCGGTTTCTAAGCGTTGGCCGCCTAGCTCGCGCTTCATGTGCAGGAAAAAGTGGTAGTCAGACGGTGCCAAGTCGGGGCTGTAGGGCGGGTGATCGAACTGCTCCCAACGAAATTGTCGAACCAATATTTAAATGTCACCATCGGTATGGGGCCGAGCATTGTCATGGAGCAACGCAATTCCGTTACTGAGCATTCCTCTCCGTTTGTTTTGAATTGTCCGCCTTAGTCTTCTTAGGGTTTCTTACCTTGCCGCATTAATGGTTTCACCTCTTGGGAGAAAATCAATCAGCAAAAAGCCTTTCCGATCCCAAAAGACAGTGCACATGATTTTTTGTGCAGACATTGTCGTCTTGAATTTTTGTTTCTTTGGGGATTGCGTGTGTCGCCACTCCATTGACTGCTGTTTAGATTCCGGTGTGACATGACGGATAATTTTCATCACCTGTCACAATTTTGTTTAAAAAATCCTCACCATCATCACTGTACCGTGTGAGAAAAGTCAAAGCACTTCCGAGTCTCTTGGTTTTGTGCACGTCAGTGGCGGGAACCTTCTACGAAGAGGGTATAGACAAATTGATCACCCGCTACGACAAGTGTTTGAACATCGGTGGAAACTATGTCGAAAAATAGTTTAAGGTTTGGGCTTTCATGTAGAAATAAAATTTTGTTGAAAAAATTGTTTTACTACTTGTTTTTTTTTAAACGGTACTTACTTTCTGAACACGCCTGGTAATATACTTTTGTCGATAAATGCATACTGAAGTCGCAATCGTATGAAAACCCTCAATTTTTATCGATTTTAATGAGAAAAACCTGAAAATTATATAACTAATCTGTAGAAAGAATCCTTGAAAATTAAAGTGTTAAAATTTTTTAATTTTCTACAACTTTGGTAGAACTTAGTATAAATAAACTTTTACCCTAAAATGCATATTAAGACCGCAAAGGTTTTTAAAAAACCAACATTTTACCACAAAGGCACAGCCCATCAAGAACTTCAGCAGACATAGCGCTTACCCTATCTTGTAGAGCACGAAAAATGAAGTAAATGAAGCGATTATAAACAGAATTTTAGTAGCTGTTTTTGAGAAAATCGTAAAAATAATAAAAATTGCAGGAATAAAGTAGGCCTACTACTTACGGTTGACTGATTTTGATTAATAATTTGGTGTCAGGTTGCTTTATGGTAGACCTACCGGGTATATTTAGTTAATGTCAGGTCATATTAATCACTTTTCATTGTGATTGCTTCTGATGTCATCATAATTCCTGTTTCTAGTACTAACTGGTTGTATTTGTACAGCATGATTTTGATTTTATCATGTATAATTGTGTGAGGAGTTAAGGGGGTAGTCAACCCAGAAAATTAAAATCAAAACTACTGGCTATAATTTATCAATATATTTTTAATGAAAGAGTAATTTACTAGTAATAATCCACCACTTGAACAGACCAAAAAAATTAATTACAGCCCCTAATACAAGGTTCGGGGTGGAAAAACGGTCTTCTACGGGGAATGGAATATCTCAGGAACCAAGAAAGACATCAACATGATTTTTATACTAAAAAATACAGAACATTGCCGTCTATTATTTGTTGTATGCTCTCGTATTTATTTTTTCTTAAAAGAAATTAATTGAAGAAAAACCATATTTTCAAAAACATTTATTTTATGTATTCGCAAATTATTTTATAACAAAGTCCCTATAAAGTTTTTTGTAATAACCATTCGACAGATAATAGAGCACGAAATTATGAACATTTGAAAAAACAATTCATCCAAATATCTCCAATACAAACCAAAATATTTAATTCCCAAGAGTGTATAATCATGCAAAAACACATTTCCGGAAAACTTAAAAGTTAAAAGAATAATTTCACTCGCCTTGCTAGTAAGCTTTATATTAAACAGACGTTCTTATTACTTTTTGTCAACGTACAGACAAAGTAAACACATGCTATGATTCAGAAAATTTTAAACTTCAAATAAGTGAAAAAAAAAATTAATTTAAAAAAAATCATCTTCTTGAGTTGACTACCCCCTTAAAGGATTTTATTTTAATTTTCCGGACAGGATGTTACTAAATAAATTAATTTAAAATAAATTTAATGCAACCCCACGGAGGCTATCAATTTGTTTTACATAGTGCAGGCGCAATTGTTAGTACAGAATAAATCATTTTGAAGGAGTACACATTCTATCTTCAGCATTCATTGCATTGTTTTGTCTATTGGAAATATGCATTTGAACGAGTAATGCACTATTCTGGTTTTTACTGTAAAACCTTTTACATATATCACCATAAAAGGTAGAAAACTAATTTCATTTTATTTTTATCTAAATACAAAATAGGATATACATAATAAATAATACAAAATAGAAAACATACTTTATCTATTTATTTATTTTCTTAATTTTTTTTTGATTTATTTGCATGTGTTTTATGAATCATGGTTGTAATGCATACTTGGTCACTGTCCGTGCAAGAATAGTTTAATTTTCTGTTCAACCGGACTTTGTCGAGAAGGGTCTTGTTTCGAATGACTGAAAATTCGGATGATCGAGAAAACATGATTAAAGTAACTGTAATAAAGTAATGCAGCCGATTCAAAACAAGATTCTACGAGCCGGCCGCATTGGCGCAGTTGGTAACGTGCTCGCCTCTCATCATGCGGTCCTGGGTTCGAATCCCACTCAGGCACGGCATATTTTAATACGTTACAAAAAATCATTTCATCCTCAATTGTAAACAGTTACACCCCAACGTCGTCGCTAATGACCGTTGTAGTTGATGCGACGTTAAATAAATGAATAAAAAAAAATTGTTCTTGATGATGTAAAAGGGATAATGCCCCTTTTACATCACAAACTCAATGTTGCACAAAGACTTACAAATCCCATACGTAATTGATGTCGGGAAACAATTATACAAGAAGATGCATGACAAATTTGAATTACGTAACAACCCTCTTATACAAAACATGTACGCTAGGGCGATACCTAGAGTACTCAGCACAGACGTTTAAAACGCCTCTGGCAAAGGGATCTTCTTGGCCAACTGTAGGACTGCGGTGATGACTGCAAGCTCCTTCAAGTAAATCAAGTTTTGAAACATTAGTTTCAGATTTATAAATTGTATTTATATAATAACTGATAATAAATTTCAATTGGAAGTGTCAAAAAAGTAACTGTAGAATAAGCATGCCTATTACTCTGTAATGGAACGTTACTCTAGTACGATTATGTTGTTTAGATCATCAGCTGAAAGGCTAGTTTGAATCTCTAGAGGCTTTACTAAGTAAAACGGGGAGTAAGGTAGGTTACAATTGTCTTCCTTTATGAATGGAAAAGTGTAGTAAAGCATGCCAAGTCCTATAAAAAGCACATATTTTTACTTTCTCTTGCCTATATGAATATATGGGAAAGAAAGTATTGTTTTCATGTCGATTTTTCGAAATCGAGTTTTCACCGGATCTATACGTTTTCAGACCCCCTGAACCAAAAAAACATGTTTTTAGCGATTGGTCTGTGTGTGTGTCTGTGTGTGTGTGTGTGTGTGTGTGTGTGTGTGTGTGTGTGTGTGTGTGTATACAAAATATCTCAAGAACGGAACATCGTACGAACTTGAAACTTAAGTTACATACCACTACCGGACCCGACACGAACATTTTCATCAAAATCGGTCAACCGGAAGTTGTAGTTTATTCGTGTAATTTTTCATTTTTTTGCGATTTCCTCAAAAACTGGTCCTACGATATTTTTAAAAATCGCCTGGTTTACTTAACTTTTTATTCTCTACAAGATAGGGTAAGTGTCATGTGTGCTGAAATTCTTGGTGAGGGTGTTTTCTCGTAAAAACGTTGTTTTTTAAGATTACGGATTTAATATGCATTTTAGCGCAACAATTTATATAATAAAAATTGTAGAGAATGTAAAATCCTACAACTTTTAGTTCAAACAATTTTTTTGTAACGCTTAGTTTAGCGGTAATTAGAAATTTTCTGTTTTTTTCTCACGAAAATGTGTTAAAAATTGATTTTTTTAAGATTTCGGCCTTAGTATGCATTTTACGACAAAAATGTATATAATTTAATTTATAGAAAATTAAAAGATCTACAACTTTTATTTAAAGCATTTTTCTCTACAGAGTCTAGTTTAGAGAGAAAGAGTGATTTTCCGTATTTCTAAGCCAAACTAAGGTTGATTTTCATTTTGCGTCTTTCACTCATGATTAAAATTAGGTTATGTTTATTGAGGTTAGTTTTTTGTTTATTTGTTATGTTTTATTACTAATGTTAGGTTTATTATTAATTATTTGCTCTGGCAAGAGAAAGTTGTGTGAGTGTTTCACACCCGATATTTCACCTTGCAAATGTCATCTTCATTCACCACGGGTCTAGCTGTATAATTAAATTCTGTACTCTCAGAGGATATAACTGTGACTAGTTTCTTTTACACTTCTACCTCTTCTGTTCTTAAATGGTTCGGTCATATAATTGGCTGACCATGTGATAAAAAATAGAACTATTTTTTGTAGCCCTAAAACTAGCAGTTCGATTGCAAATTATTTATTTATTTTATTTAGTAAAATATAGCTACATTAAAATTACAATTCATTACTATACTAAACTATGTACAATATTTAAAATTAAATATACTTATACGCATAAACTCTTCTTCACAAAGAGTTCTGTCCGCGCATAGGAGTATACAGAACAAACAAATTAAATCACTTAAATACCTATAACTGCTATAAAATTACTAAGTTAAATTTCTACAGTTAAATAGGTTACAAAAATTGCTTTAAACAGAATTAAAACAAAAAAAAAACATGAAATAAATGATAAATTCAATTACATTTTACATAATATATCAATACTATATTTTAATTTCAATAACAATAGAAATTTTTTAAAAAAACTTGGAGATTATGTTTGTTTATTTTGTAATAGAGAGAGAGAGAGAGAGAGAGAGAGAGAGAAAGTTATGTAACTTTTATTTTAAAACTATAACTACTTTACAATAATATATCTTAAGTAACACAATGTAAATATTTTAATTTTATGGGAAATTAATTCAATAAATGAGCATAAAGAAATAGTTAAACTATCGCAAAGAGAAAAGTAAAAACTAATAAGAACAGTTATTTTAAGACCAGGAAAAGTTTCTCAAGTTCCTATTTAATATTCCACCTGCCTGTTATGGGCGTAATACGACAATAATACGTAATAAATAAATTAGAATATAAAAATTGTACGCCTGCCAGCCTGCTTTTTGGTGTAGTAGTCGGCGAAATTGCATTAAAAGCCAAGGGTTGTTTGGTTTGATTCATGGTCATTTTCATCATCGCACTTCATTGTCTGGATTATCCTAATTGGGCACAACAATCGTAGGGAAAACAAAAAAAATCTCGTGTGAAATACTTACGAGACTTTCTTTTGCCGATATACATAGTGAACAATATAATCTATGTGTAATCATGAATGAATGACACAAAATGAAAATCAACTTCTCTCTGACTTAAAAATACGGAAAATTACCAATTGACGCTCTCTGTTGAAAAAATATTGGTACAAAAGTTGCAGGGATTTTATTTCCTATAACTTTAATTGTATACACTTATATCGTAAAATGTATACTAAGGCCACAATCTTAAAAAAATTCTATTTCTACCAATTTCGATGGACAAATGTTCAGCAAAAATAAAATCTCAGCATTTGCTCATTATAGTTTTTTCTCCTTTCTTCTATCCACCCGGTGTTCTTCTCTGCTCTTTGTGAAAACCCTTTAAGTCCAAAATAAGTTGTCTGAATTTGGTTTGAATCATTAATCTTTCCCAGTTATAGAAAACCGAAATAAAACGGGAAAGCTTAATGATCCAAGCCAAATTCAGATAACTAATTATGGGCTTCCATGAAAAGCAGAAAATAACACCGGGTGAACAGAAGAAAGGAGAAAAGACTACTGTGAGCAAATGCTGAGAATTTGGATTCAAAAATGAGCTTCCAAAAACGTCTAAATTCACTTCACGTGGTCTAAAATTTGCCCTATACGAAGGAAAATAACAAGAAAACCATTTGAAATTGAAATTACTGTGGCCGCCCAATTGAAAGTTGAAAGTTCGCGCCGTTTGCTCAAAATTTATACTTGGCAACCGAACTATAGAACAAGTTCGAGATTTTAAATATTTAGGATCCAGGATTTCCTATGACAAAAATGATGACGTGATTGAAAAACTGGCAAAATTCAGCGCTTTATGGGGTTCTATTTGCAGGACAATAGGAAAGAAAACGAGACAGGACACCCAAATGAAATTTTATTGAGCAATGGCTGTAACATTCGTAACATTTATGGTAGTGAAACATGGGTGTCATTATAGAGGAATGAATCTCGTATCCAGGCTGCTGAAATGAGATTTTTTCAGGGAGTCAAAGGTTGTACCCAATAAGATAGAGTACGTAACGAAGATACACGCTCCGAGTATACAGTCATTTGTGGCTGAGGTTGTACTCGTATATAATATAGATTATCGTAAAATGTATACTAAGGCCACAATCTTAACAAAATCCTATTTCTACCGATTTCGATGAACAAAATACAGAAAATCATTAATTGACATTAAACTAAGCGTTGTTAAAAAAATGTTTGAAATAAAGATTTTAAGTTTTTTTAATTTTCTACAACTTTAATTATATACTTCACATTTGCCCTAAAATGCATATTAAAAAAATGGCCGCAATTAAAAAAATCTGGTGTGAAACACTCACACAACTTTCTCTTGCCAATGCAAATAATTAACAATAAACCTAACATTAGTATTAAAACATTAGAAATGAACAAAAACTAACCTCAAAAACATAACCTTATTTTAATCATGAGTGGAAGACGCAAAATGAAAATCGAACTCAATTTGGCTTAAAAAAAACGGAAAATCACACTTTCACGCTAAACTAGGCTCTGTAGAGAAAAATTCTCTAAACAAAAGTTGTAGATCTTTTAATTTTCTATAACTTTTATTATATACACTTTTGTCGTAAAATGCATACTAAGACCGAAATGTTAAAAAAATCGATTTTTCTCACGTTTTCGTGAGAAAAAAACAGAAAATCGCAAATTACCGCTAAACTAAGCGTCATACAAAAAAATGTTTGAAACATAAGTTGTAGGTTTTTAAATTCTCTACAACTTTTATTATATAAGTTTTTGCGCTAAAATTTATATTAAAGCCGTAATCTTAAAAAAACAACGTTTTTACGTGAAAAGAGCCTCACCGAGAATTTCAGCAGACATGGCGCCTACCCTATCTTGTAGAGAATAAAAAATTGAGTAAAATAGGTGATTTTAAAAAAAATCGTAGGACCAGTTTTTGAGAAAATCGCAAAAAACTGAAAAATTATACGAATAAACTACTACTTCCGGTTGACCGATTTTGATGAAAATGTTCGTGTCGCGTCCGGTAGTGGTATGTAACTTAAGTTTCAAGTTTCAAGTTCGTACGATGTTCCGTTCTTGAGATATTCTGTTCACACACACACACACAGACACACACACAGACACACAGACACACACACAGACCAATCGCTAAAAACATGTTTTTTGGATTCAGGGGGTCTGAAAACGTATAGATCCGGTGAAAACTCGATTTCGAAAAATCGACATGAAAACAATACTTTCCTTCCTATATATTCATATAGGCAAGAGAAAGTAAAAAACAATTACCACGAGGGCACAGCTTCCCCAAGAATTTCAGCAGATATAATAATAATAATTATTATTTATTTATTCCCATGATATTACATAAGAAAGAAATTACGATAATACAAAATTTCTTAAAGTAAACTACTATCCTATTACACTAGAGGTGGTGGAAATTATCCCATCCAACTATGAACAAAACCATGTACTAGGATGGGTTGGAAACTTTTAAATAAATATCAAAAAACTGAACTATTAAATATTAGCAGTAGCATTCAATACCTACTATATTTACTTACTACACTAACTTAACTAACTAACTTAACCAATACTTAGTTATTTACTAAAATTACGATTGTATCAATAATTAAGATACATTACATTTTAATAATATTATTAAACTTACACTGTTGTTTAGGTCAACAGCCGAAAGGCTGTTTTGAACCTCTAGAGGTTTTACTAAGTAAAAAGAGGAGTGAGGTGGTTACCATTGCCTTCCTCACTGAGTGGAAAAGTACGCTTATCAGCATGCCGGGCCCTCTGAAAAGCACATATTTTCCACTCTGTAAATGACAACTTCACTTCATTCACCACAGGGTCTGGCTGTACAATGAATTGCATTACTTTCAGAAAAGATAACTCTGGTTAGTGTCTTTTACACCTCTACCTCTTCTGTTCTTAAATGATTCAGTCATTTAATTGACTGACCATGTGAAAAGAAACAGAACTCTTTATTTTAGCCCTGTTCGTTGCAGGGCTAAAATAAATAGTTCTGTTTCTTAATATAGTATATTATTATACTATATATATAATATATAGTAGAATATAGTAGAATAGTAGTTCAGCCAGACCCTGTGGTGAATGAAGTGAAGTTGTCATTTACAGAGTGGAAAATATGTGCTTTTCAAACTTACACTATTTTTAATAAAATAAAGATAATTAAATAGAACCTAAAATTTATTAATTTATTATTACAAATTTAAAATAAAAAAATAACACAAAAACAACAAAAAAGTTAATAAAAACCTACTATTTTATTTTCCTTCTGTTTATTTAATTACATTTACATTTGAATATTGGTGACCATTTTCGCTATTTTCTCTCTAACTGTTTTGGCTATCCATTTTTTTAGTTCCTTTTAAAATTTTAAAGATATGTTGTTTACCCTATCTTGTGGAGCATAAAAATCCAGTTTTTTGTGTTCAGGGGACCTGGAAACGTATAATTCTGGTAAAAAATCGACATAAAAACAATACTTTCTTTCCCTATATTTTATATTGAGCAAGAGAAAGTTAACACATTGATGTGACCCAAATATGTGTCACAGTTGTCTTTGAAAATGGGCCACGTGCATCAAAAATGAGTCACAGTATATACATGAATTATTTTTAAGCCGTGTAATGTGGTTTGAAAGGCTACGGCTTCAGAGTGACATTGTACACTTAAACTTTTCAAATAGTTGGCCCTTTTCAAATAATAGGATATTGCGTATACAGGTAGTTTTCCTTTTTGTACTGTACTATAATGCTGCTTTTATTTGTAACTTTATTATTTCTTTTGCTTATTTTGGTTGATTAAATAATCTAAAACTTTGTAACTTAACCCGGTTGTTTATTACATTTTTTATTGCGACACAAAAAGGGATCACATGGCTCTGAAATGTAGAATCATTCCAGCAGGCCATGTTGCCCAAAAGTTTATCACAACTTTATTTTACAAAAAAAATAATTGTTATTAAATAAATTAAGTAAAGTAAGAAGAAAAATGAATAAAATGTGAAAAAATACAATGGCCCAGCTGTAAGTGTCACAAAATTTAGTGTGGCAGTCAACGTGTTAAAAAAACACCTACAGAAAAGATGGAAAATTCTATGGAGAGTATCGTTATCTCTATCATATGTATATCTATCTCTTTTTAATGTTAAAGGAGAACGAAACGGAGCGTTTTCCTCTGTAATGCCAATGGTCGTTTCCTATGTAAGCGACACCGGCACACAATATCGTAGCAGTGTACAGTGTATAGGGGTTAAGTTGGCGCCGCAACAGGTGGTTTTTCCGGACAGGCAGCAAATCGGCCCGTAATCGCCTGGCAGCTCGACGCTCTTCATATCCCTTATAAACCCGGTGTAACGCTTTCATGTTGTCGTTCGCTAGACTATCAGACCGACGCTTCTCTTCCTTCTTCTTCTTCTTCTTCTCTTCATCTTGTCTACAACCGAGAACCTCTTGCCCCGTTTTCCTTTACTCCTTTTAACCCATTGAAAAAAGGCGTAATACATTCTCACACTTTTTTTCTTGTACTTTCTCTTCTTCATCTGAAGATTGTTCTTTATTACTCCTTTACTCGGAAACGTAAATCCGTTGTCGGTAGCTCTTTTAACTAGTAAATATTATTCGTTTTTATAAACCAAATATTTGATCGGATTTCTTTTTTCTAAAAACTTTTTAACTACAACGCCGGGAATAAATTACTAAATTATAATGTTAAATCTTACGCTAACCAACCGTTTCTAATACGGTAACTTTTATACGCTGGTAGTTGATAAATAACTAAACTTAAAACAAATATTTATTGTGTTGTTTAGGTCATCAGCTGAAAAACTGGTTTGAACCTTTAGAGGCTTTACTAAGTAAAACGAGGAGTCAGTGGTTTAACATTGTCTTCCTCACTGAGTGGAATAGTATGCTTATCAGCATGCCAGGCTCTCTGAAAACCATCTACTTTCCATCCTGCAAATGACACATTCAGTTCATACACCTTAAGGTATGGCTGTATAATGAAATTCATTTCTTTTAGAGGAGACGACTCTGACTAGTGTCTTTTACACCTCTACCTTTTCTGTTCTTAAATGTTTCAGTCATATAATTTAACTGACCATGTGATAAGAAACAGAACTATTTTTTGTAAACCTGAAACCAGCTGATCGAGTGGAAATAATTTAACACTCCACCTGCCTGATATAGGCAAAAATATTTATCAACAAATTAATTGGGCCTACTTAAATTATTTATTACAGCTATAATTACTAGTAAATTTGGAATAAAAAGCTTTTTGACGAGGCAACGTGCCTCATGGCCGGTGGACATTTTTAAAAAGACTTACCTTCGACTTATGACAAAAACCATTAATGATTTTTGTATCTACTGTTTAAGAGGAATCGAATACTACTTTGTTTCCAAATTCTCACTTTGATTTCTTGAATTTCAGGTTTGGGTTACTTCCAGTCGTAACTGGAACTTCAAACCCAATTTTCAGCCCCACTAACTTTTTGTGTAGATTACGAATCTGTAAACCGTTTGGTGCTATCTCTTGTAGTTTTTGACATCCATGTGTGGCTCACGGAGAAAGGAAAATGACAAGACTACAATTTAAAAAATTCCCAACAGTTAATTAACTTATTCACAATTTAAATTGATTATAAAATGTTTACAAACTTAAAATAAAATTAACCAAAATAAATATTATCATATACAATCCTATAAATAATTAACTCCTTATTATAGTCTTATATATTTATAAAAATAGTGAAACTATTTACCACCATCGAGAATCGTTTTCAACACGCGACAAAGAGGTTTCTTACACAATTGATACTACACTCTAATTTTACTCATTCATTTCACAAACCGTTTACTACTAGCTACAAAAAAATAACGGCCTCATATAAAACAAACCACACACCTAATCAGAGAGTCAAAGAACATAAAGAGAATTATGGATAAATAAAAAATATACACACGTAATAGAAACTAACGGAACACAATAATACCTACTGAAACCTTCCACATTCACTTTTATTTTATTCTAAAAAAAATCGAAGAACGTGAATACTCGTAAATGCTAGTGATCCCAACGGGTAATAAATTACGTCTGTCCAAGATCTTAAATTACTAAGTTAAGCCAAGTTTAGATATTATAATACTGTGAAAAATATATAATACTGTGAACCTGTATGCGAGTGAGTGCCTTAGAATGACCGGGAAGTCTGGTCTAAAGAGAAGCAGAGAAATTTGAGAGAAAGATCCTTCGCAAGATAATAGGTCTAAAGAAAGTAGACGGAATATATAGGTTACGAGGTCCAAAAGAATTGTACAAGAAAATAAACAATTAATGTATATGCTTAGAGAAAGAAGACCAAAATTTTACGGACACCGGCAAAGAATGGATGACAACCGGTTGACAAAACAAACTTTTAAAACACTAAACAATACACCTAAAGTGTCGGATAAAAATGGTTTAAAGAAGTCAGAAACGATATTCCCTGCGTTGTTGAAAAAGAAATTTTCCCTGTTGTTAAAAAATGAAATGTAGTTAAAAAGGTTTTAGAAGAAATAACCCGATCAAATATTTGGTTTATAAAAACGAACAATATTAACTAGATTAAAGAGTTACCGACAACGGATTTACGTTTCCAGGTGGAGTAATAAATCTCAGGATTCACTCATTATAATTTTTTCTCCTTTCTTCTGTCCACCCGGTGTTCTTCCCTGCTCTTCGTAGAAACCCTTAAAGTTCATAATTAGTTGTCTGAATTTGATTTGATCATTAAGCTTTTCCAGTTATAGAAAACCGGAATAAAACGGGAAAGCTTAATAATCAAAACAAATTCAGACAACTAATTATGGACTTTAAAGGCTTCCGTGAAGAGCAGAAAACAACACCTGGTGGACAGAAGAAAGGAGAAAAGACTAAAATGAGCAAATGTTGAGAATACGGGTTCAAAAATGAGCTACCAAAAACGTCTAAATTCACTTCACGTGGTCTAAAATTGGCCCTATACGAAGGAAAATAACAAGAAAACCATTTGAAATCGAAAGTACTGTGACCGCCCAATTGAAAGTTGAAAATACGCGCCGTTCGCTCAAAATTTATACTTGGCAACCGAACTATAGAACAAGTTCGAGATTTTAAATATTTAGGATTTAGGATTTTTTATGACAAAGCTGATGACGTTAAGTGAAAAATTGGCAATTCAGCGCTGTATGGGGTTCTATTCGCAGGACAATAGAAAAGAAATAGAATTTTATAGAACAATGGCTGTACCACTCATAACATATTGGAGTGAAACATGGGTGTCATTACAGAGGAGTGAATCTCGTATCCAGGCTGCTGAAATGAGATTTTTGCGGGGAGTCAAAGGTTGTACCCGGTTAGATAGAGTACTTAACGAAGATATATGCTCCGAGTTAAATGTTTAGTCACTGTGTGAAACTTTAAGAATATTTATTATAAGAGAAACTTGTCCAACCCTTTACTTCGCATTACAGCGCATAGACTTCCTCTGCGAGCATGGAAATATAAACCTAGAGGGAAGTGAAGCTTGGGAAGACCTAAAAAGAGATGGTGTGGGACAGGCTACTGAGACTAATCCTTGACTGATAATGATGATGAAGTATTGTGGTCCAATTTTACTTTTGTTAAATCGAATATCGAAAAAATAAAAAAAATTTCATACTCTTTTTACTTTCTCTTGCCTATATGAATATATAGGAAGGAATGTATTGTTTTCATGTAGATTTTTCGAAATCGAGTTTTCACCGGATCTATATGTTTTCAGACCCCCCTGAACCCAAAAAACATGTTTTTAGCGATTGGTCTGTATGTGTGTGTGTGTGTGTTTGTATACAAAATATCTCAAGAACGGAACATAGTACGAACTTGAAACTTAAAACTTAAGTTGCATACCACTTCCGGACCCGACACGAACATTTTCATCAAAATCGGTCGACCGGAAGTAGTAGTTTATTCGTGTAATTTTTCACTTTTTTGCGATTTTCTCAAAAACTAGTCCTACGATTTTTTTTAAAATCGCCTGGTTTATTCAGTTTTTTATTCTCTACAAGAAAGGGTAGGCGCCATTTTTGCATAAATTCTTGGTGAGGCTGTTTTCACGTAAAAACATAGTTTTTTTTAAGATGACGGCTTTAATATGCATTTTAGCGCAAAAATTGATATATCAAAAGTTGTAGAAAATTTAAAATTGTACAACTTTTATTTCAAACAATTTTTTGTATAACGCTTAGATTAGCAGTAATTAGCGATTTTCTGATTTTTTTCACGAAAACGTGAGAAAAATCGATTTTTTTAAGATTTCGGCTTTAGTACGCATTTTACGACAAAAGTGTATATAATCAAATTTATAGGAAATAAAAATATTTACAACTTTTATTTATAGTATTTTTCTCTACAGAGCTTAGTTTAGCGTGAAAGAGTGATTTTCCGTATTTTTAAGCCAAACTGTTCGATTTTCATTTTGCGTCTTTCATTCATGATTAAAATAAGGTTATGTTTTTGAGGTTAGTTTTTTTTTATTTCTAATATTTTATTAATAATGTTAGGTTTATTGTTAATTATTTGCATTGGCAAGAGAAAGTTGTGTGAGTGTTTCACACCAGATTTTTTTAATACGTAGGCCTACTGTAGCCAACTTGTTTACATTTGCATAAAATAAAATTGATGAAAGGAAATAACGAACGAACCGCAAACAGAACCCAAATATATTACATCACATTATTAAAAGAAATTGATTTATTTAAAATCAGATACGAAAGACGATAAGTTATACCATAAGATTGGAATCTGAACACACAAACAAACAAACAAACAAACAACTGTAACTCAGTTAATAATACGTAGTTAGGTTTAAACAAAGGAAGACTTTATACAAAGAGATGTTCATTTATCAGAGAGCAATAAATAAATTGACAATGAACAACTGTTACTTTAAACAATAAAATAAAACAAAATATAAATACTTGTTGGTAGGTCTTCTTCAATTTATTTATCCATAATTTTTTTAAATATCTATCATAACTTTGAACAATTATTCGTAATTCGATAAAAATGCTACAGCATTATTTTTAATAAAACAGAAACCCACCGGGTTGGTCTAGAGCAGCGGTTCCCAAACTTCTATCCTTTACGCCCCCTTTTGCCAAAAAGAAAACTTCTCACGCCCCCTTACACAATTTTATTGGGCAATGAAAAATCACATATTACATTGAATAACCATATATTTATTTTTTGTAGCATTAGAAGTTGCAATTTAATTTTAACAAGAGACAAAATAAATCAGTGGATGGATGACTTGCATTTTGTTTTTTTTTTAAAGTTTGCCCAAAGTAAATCATTGTTAAACCAACATTGCACCGATGCATTGTTTCTATTGTAACAAGTGCTGAAAACACTTTTTTGCACAGATAGGTGCTTGATAAAGATAATTACAATTACTGCCGCTTGCTGTTATATACTGGGGTAAACTTGGTAATACTTAACCCAAAATGATGTTTTGTCAATTTTATCGAAATCGTTTTTCGCAGCAGAAACATTTTTTATTTCTAAAACTTGTTTTTTAAGTAATTCGGGCAGGAAGTCTATGTTGACACTGAAAGGATCCGTTATGGAGGGTAAAGCTATCTCGAAGTCCCGCGCCCCCCTTGACGTGTCTTCACGCCTCCCTTGGGGGGCGCGCCCCCCACTTTGGGAACCGTCTAGAAGTAAAGTCGTCGCTGCCTGTTAACTGTTTATCAACTGATTTTCGGAAACCTAGGTTCCTGGTTTAAATCCTAAAAAAGATTTTATGCTTTTATACGGATTTGAATACTAGACAGTGGTTACCAGTATACATTGATGGTTGGAGTTCAATTAACCATACTCTCTCAGGAATGGTCAACCTGGGTCTGTACAATACTACATCTCATTTACCCTTCATACATATCGTCCTCATCTCATAACTTGGGTCCCGGTATTGATTGTGTATTGTTTAAATCATCAGCCGAAAGGTTGGTTTGAACCTTTATAAGCTTTACTAAGTGAAACTTGGAGTGATGTAGTTTACCATTGCCTTTCTTACTGAACTAAAAAGCATGCTTATCAGTATGCACTCTGAAAAGCATCTACTTTCCACCTTGCAAATGACAACGCCACTTCATTCACCACAGGTCTGGCTGTATAATGAAATTCATTACTCTCAGAGGAGATAACTCTGACTAGTGTCTTTTGACACCTCTACGTATTCTGTTCTTAAATGCTTCAGCCATATAATTGGCTGACCATATAATAAGAAACAGAACTATTTTTTGTAGCCCTGGAACTAGCAGATTGAGTGCAAATAATTTAACACTCCACCTGCTTGTAATGGGTAATGTTATTATTTATTTTTCTGAATTGAACAGATTGTAACGTACAAACATAAGGGATTAAAAAACAAAATTACAGTAATATCTCTTTAGTCCGGCACTTTTGACACTCGGGTGTTGCCGGATTACTGAATGTAGGTAATTTTACTGAAGATAATCAGTATAAATCTGGCAATTTAAGAAAAATAGTGGTCAATGGAGTACAGTATTTACAATTCTAGGCGCATTATAATTATAAACGTATTCATCGTCTGTTCCAAAGGTGTAAGAATAAACTTTTTCCTTCAAAAAGCCCCATAGGAAAAAGTCGCAAACAGACAAGTCTGGCGATCTTGGAGGCCAGTCCATGAGGCCGCTGCCACGACCTATCCAATGGTTAGGAAAATTTTGGTTTAAACGAGGAACATTTTACAATTATTATAGGTAATCTATGAATATTTAATAAATAGAGTACTGTACGCATAAAAAATTAAGTTGCTTTAAAATAGTTATGGCTGTTTGTGACAGATCGAAGGAAAGGATCGTTCGCGAAGGTTCCAGAATTTCATTCATGAAATAGTATAGAGTGTGAAATAATAGTAACAACAAGAGAGAATAATAAAGACAAAAATAACAACACACATTGCAGCAATAAATGACGGACAGTAATAACCATAAAGGTATGTCTATTCATAAAAGTTGTAATAACTATCGTAAAAGGTCGAGTATCGTGTACAGCTATTATGAGGGGGGCCGGTTGTTTACGTTTTATATTTACAAAAGACCTACTGTTGACCTGTTTACAAGGGATTTTTCTAGCATTCATTAATAAAAGGTTATTTTTTTTGTACGTTATTTTTGCATGTTGTTCTATTCTCGAACTATCTTTGTGAATGGTATATAAAGAGACCCCGAGCGCGGTCAGCAGTCAGTATTCGTGTGATCTTTGTCGAGCGATCATCGGGACGTTATTTCAGGTTAACGATTCCGAGGTATTGTTATACCGCCTTTGTGAGTGTATGGTATTGTGTAAAGTTAATGTGTAGTTTTTATGAATTCAGTTTCTGTGTTTTGTACATTTGTGTAATCTATAAAAGTGATTGTAAGTTATTTATTGTTTATTATCTATTTTAAGTGAATTATTAAATCATTTATTGTATTACTTAATTATAATTAGTTTAATTATTTATTTTGTAATCTTTTAGTGTAATAAATATTTGTAATTGTAAACTTTAGTGTATTAATTATTTAATAACCTAGATCCCGAAACGGACCTTAGCAATAAGTGTCACAGTATTCATCGTCTGTTGCAAAGGTGTAAGAATAAACTTTTTCCTTCAAAAAACCCCATAGAAAAAAATCGCAAACAGACAAGTCTGGCGATCTCGGAGGCCAGTCCATGAGGCCGCTGCCACGACCTATCCAACGGTTAGGAAAATTTTGGTTTAAACCAGGAACATTTTACCATTATTATAATCTATGAATATTAACTAAATAGAGTACTGTACGCATAAAAAATTAGGTTGCTTTAAAATAGTTAGTTATGGCTGTTTGCTTCTTCTTCTTTTCAAACTCCTTGTAAGCTTCTTCGTATAGTATCATGGAGATTGTGAATATCCGATCAGACCATAAACGTTTTTACCATTCACGACCAATTAAGAACACCACTAAATTTATTGCACATTTAATTATTTATTTTTGCCTTAAGAACACAGTAAAGTACTCGTACATTTGAACAAAATATTAATTAAAACATTTAAAAAGTAACTATTGCTAAATTACACATACAGTGACATGGAAGTAAGAAAACAGAAACATAATTAAAGTTAAAAATAGAATATTATAAAAATTAAGTTACCCTTACATAACTGTATGTGTATTATAGTTATTGATATAGGTTAGGTCTATCCTACCTTACTTACAAATGTCTGTAATATCTCTTTGCCTTTGTGATTCCAATTTTTTCTTCAAAAAATCATTACAAATTTATGAATAAATTTAAAAGTTCTGCAGAATTGTAAATTTTATTTGATTAAGCTAAGTTTTATGTTGTTGTTTAGGTCATCAGCCGAAAGGCTGGTTTGAACCTCTATAGGCGTTACTGAGTAAAACGAGGAGTGAGGTGGTTTACCATTGCCTTCCTCACTAAGTGGAAAAGTACGCTTATCAGCATACCGGGCCCTCTGAAAAGCACATATTTTTCACTCTACAAATGACACCTTCCCTTCATTTACGACAGGGTCTGGCTGTACCTATAATGAAATTCATTACTTTCAGTGGAGATAACTCTGATTAGTGTCTTTTACACCTCTATTCTTCTGTTCTTAAATGATTCAGTTATATAATCGGCTGGCCATGTGATGAGAAACAGAACTATTTATTTTAGCCCTGCAACGAACAGATTGCGTGTAAATAATTTGACACTCCACCTGTCTGTTATGAGCAGAAGTTTTATATTACTGGAAAATATGTAGTAATATTTTTGTTAGATCTGAACCCGAGGCGTGCTAGACTAAAGACAGGTTACTACACTTCTAAAAAGTCGTTTTTTCACTTTATTTATTTTTATTTACAACTGTGCGGTTTTTCACAACCAGCAAATGTGCTCATAATATACATTTTTAAAAATGACGTTACACGTTAAAGGAGAACACCACTCATTAGCAGGACTCCCGCAGTTATTTGCTACTTAGTCTTTTCACAATTTAATCATTAAAACTATTCAGTTAATAATGGTAAGTTTAATTATTTTTATTAATGCGTTTATTAAGCGTGATTAAATTTGAACTGTATTGAATGAAGTTAACCTAAGTCTCTGCTTCACCTGCTGCTAAGCCGACGATAAGGATTGACTGGTAAATGTGGAGAACTTAGTTCACGAATCAATGGGTTGGAGTTGTCAAATAATTTTAATCTAAAGCGTTGATACATTTCGTGTCGTCTAATAAATGGGATTTTTAGGTCAGAGTGAAATGTAAGATTTGACACAAAAAATGGAGCGTTTACTAGCGTGCGAAGCAATTTTGACTGAAACCGTTGAAGTTTATCTATGACTGATGGTTTTGATGAACCATAGATTTGACAATAGTACAACGACATTGGCTTAAGTAAAGTTTTATGAAACAGCAATTTTGGAGGAATTTTTTTTTTTTTGTTTAACGTCCGACTGTTCTGCAATTACTGCTAATGCAGTCGGTGAAGGGTGAAATGATTTTTTGTTACGTATGAAAATATTCCGTGCCTGAATGGGATTCGAACCCAAGACCGCATGATGAGAGGCGAGCACGTTACCAACTGCGCCAATGCGGCCGGCTTTGGAGGAAAATTGGCAATTTTCATCGATGAGATAGAAACCTATATAGTTGCTTTCGCCTACCATCTAATTTTTATGTTCTAAACAATCTAGGTAATAAAAAACTAGTGCGAAAAACACACGAACTTATTTTGCCATTAAAAATCAATCTATAAATGTTCTACAACTCTGATTATAAACACGTTTGCTCTAGAATGCGTAATTATTAAGGCCGCAATCCTAAAAAAAAACATTTTTTCCTACAAAAGCACAGCCTCCTCAAGAATTTAACAGACTTATCCTATCTTGAAGAGCATACAAATGTAGCAAAATATCGTACGAACCGTTTTTTAAAGGAAATAAAACAAAAAGTGAAAAATCGCATGAATAAACTACTACTTCCGGTTGATCAATTTTGATGAAAATGCTCATGTTTGATTTCGCAGTTGTAATTAACTTAAATTCCAAGTTTTAACTTCGTACGCTATTCCGTTCTTGAGATATTTCGTTCAAACACAGACCAATCGCTAAAAAGATGTTTTTTTTGTGTTTAGGGGGCTTGAAATCTCAACATGAAAGCCGTACGTTCCTTCCCTACACATTTATATAGAAAGTAAAATCGGTAAAAATAAGATTTTTGAAATGCTACCTCACATTGCATTTTACGACAAAAGTGTAACAAAATAAAAGTTATTGAAATTTAAAGTCTACAACATTTATTTTATCATTTTCTGTTTAGACCAGCCGGCCGCATTGGCGTAGTTGGTAACGTGCTCGCCTCTAATCATGCGGTCTTGGGTTCGAATCCCATTCAGGCACGGCATATTTTCATAAATAATTTATTTGTAATTATTACAAAAAATCATTTCATCCTTCACCGTCTGCAGTAGAAGTAATTGCAGAGCAGTCGGACGTTAAACAAAAAAAAAAAATCTGTTTAGACCAGTTTATCGGAAATGATTTACTTATTTTAAAGCCGGCCGCATTGGCGCAGTTGGTAACGTGCTCGCCTCTCATCATGCGGTCTTGGGTTCGAATCCCATTCAGGCACGGCATTTTTTCATACGTTACAAAATATTTCATCCTTCACCGTCTGCATTAGCAGTAATTGCAGAACAGTCGGACGTTAAAAAAAAAAAAAAAAAAAAAAAAAAAAAAAAAATTTTTTTTTTTTTTTTTTTTTGTTTAACGTCCGACTGTTCTGCAATTACTGCTAATGCAGACGGTGAATGATGAAATGATTTTTGTAACGTATGAAAAAATGCCGTGCCTGATTGGGATTCGAACCCAAGACCGCATGATGAGAGGCGAGCACGTTACCAACTTCGCCAATGCGGCCGGCAAAAAAAAAAAAAAAAAAAAAAAAAAAAAAAAAAAAAAACTTATTTTAAAATGTTAGAGGTTGATTTTCATTTTTTTTCATTTACTCATAATTAAAATTAAGATATGTTTACTAATGAAAAACTATAGATAATTTATGGTTTATTGTTTACAATATTTTTGACCATGAGTAAAGAAGCCTTGTGATTGTGTCAGCAATTCGGTTGTGTTTTGTTAGTGATAAGTGTTAAATCACAAACTAACTCTGTGTAAAACTGTTATCTGTGTTGTTGGTGAGTGATTGTGGAAAACAAAAATTTAGCTATTCTATTTATATTTTCATTTTTTGTAAAAAATATAGTATTTTGTGGAAAATAGAAGGCCTAACCTATAGGTTTATAGGTCGATATGGAAACAGCTGTTTCCATTGTTGACACTGATGATAGGAAACATTCAGGTGTGAAAAGGCCACCTTCTTCTTCTCTTCCGAGGGATTCTAAAAAGTCAGCGCGCCATAATCTAGAAGGCACTATGTCGGATGAAAATTATTTATTAACACCTGATTGGCAAACAGTTCCAATATTAAAAAATAATAAAAATGTAAACAAAACTGATGTTAGACCAGGAAATGATATTTTATTAAAAAATAAATTCGGTGATCTTTCTATGGAAGATGATAATGATATTATAACACAAAAAAATGATGAAAATACTAAAACCCCGCCAATAATGCTTTACGGTATTACTGATGTTATTAAACTGACAGAATTGATTGAAACAGTTGTTAATAAAGATGATTATAAAATCAAAACAATCAGTAATAAACAGCTAAAATTAACCGCAAGTACAGTAGCTATGTACAAAAAAATTATTGGTATTGTTCGTGAAAATAACTTAATTGGACACACATTTACCATTCGGAAAGAAAGAGCTTATCGAGTGGTTCTAAAAAATTGACATAACTCGACACCTGTTTCAATAATTAAGGAAGAAATTGAAAAGTTTGGTCATAAAATTCGCGGTGATGTTGTTGGAGCACGTAACCGAATAACGAAAGAACCTCTGTCTATGTTCTTTGTAAACTTAGAGCCTAGTGACAATAATAAAGACATTTTTACCATTAAATATATTTCTAACTGTGTTGTCAAGTTTGAACCACCAAAAAAGACTTCAGGCATAGTACAATGTAAGAGATGCCAGCAATATGGGCATACGAGAAATAATTGTATGAGACCTTTCCGATGCGTGAAATGTGCCCAAAGTCACAGAACAGAAGACTGCCCGAAGATTGACAAAAATACACCGGCAACGTGCGCGCTATGCCACGAAAATCACCCAGCCAACTACAGAGGCTGTCAGGTCTATCAAGAAATTCTGGGGAGAAAATTAAAAAGTTCACAGTCAAGAGAAAAACGGGATATACGCACGAGAAACACTAATTTTGATAAAAACATTGAACACTTCCCTCAACTTCAACGAGGTTCAGCGAGATCGCCAACAGAAGATTCTCCGTATGATAATATTTTATCGTTTGCCGATGTAGTGAAACAGCCGTGTCAGCAAGTTCAACAGGAAGATCAATTAACAAAGTTAACTAAGCAAATTGAAATTCTGATACAGCAAATGGGCAACTTAATGGGATTGTTGACCACTGTTGTTACTAAGCTCTGCAAATGAGGTTCCTGAAAATTGCAGAATGGAACATTAACGGGTTGTCTCTAAGGAGACAAGAGATTGAGTTATTCTTGAACGTACACAAAATTGATATAATGATGATATCTGAAACCCATTTCACTGACCGTAATTATTTTAAGGTTTCTGGTTACGAATTCTACTGCGCAAACCATCCAGATGACAGGGCACATGGAGGCAGTGCAATTATTATTAAATCTAACATCAGTCATTATGAACTGCCACCGTTTACGTACAACTACCTGCAGGCTGCATCTGTTTGCGTTAGTGACTGGCAGGGCCTATTTGTTGTGTCAGCGGTTTATTGTCCACCGAGATTCCGCATCACCAGGGATATGTTTACAGATTATTTTCAAACTTTAGGTTGTCGATTTTTGTCCGGAGGTGACTGGAATGGTAAGCATACATACTGGGGCTCGAGACTCATTTCTCCTAGGGGAAGAGAATTGAAGGTATGCATAGATGGTAATGGTTATGAAGTCATATCGACTGGAGAGCCAACGTATTGGCCTTCTGATCCTGCCAAGTTGCCGGATTTGCTGGATTTCTTCGTTTCAAAAGGGATAGGGCGCTTCTATACTGATGTGGAAGGTTGTCTTGATGGAACATCTGATCACAGTCCTGTCATACTTATGGTCAGCACGGCAATTATAAAGAGAAAGAATGTACCATCTTTAACGAATCGTCATACCGACTGGCATGGTTTTACATCAATGGTAGATGATAACTTAAATCTGAATGTATCATTAAAGACAGGTGAAGAAATAGATGTTGCCACATAGCACTTTACCAATATTGTAAAGAAAGCAGCGTGGGCTAATACTCCTTTGGTTGAAAGTGGATTTGAGCACAAGAATTATCCTGATGAGGTACTAGCAAAAGTTGCAGAAAAGAGACGCTTGAGACGAATATGGCACAACAGTAAAAACCCGGTTGACAAAAATAATTTCAATAGGGCGTCAAGGGAGTTAAAACTACTTATAGGAGATATTAAAAATTATGAGTTTTCAACGTACGTTGAAAATTTGGACGCCACGCAAATGAGTGACTTCTCTTTGTGGAAAGCAACAAGGCGGTTCAAGAGGCCAATAACACCGGTTCCACCAATTCGAATGGCAAATGGAGATTGGGCAAACAGTGATAAAGACAAGACTGAGGTATTTGCATCCCATTTAGCTGAAAGCTTTCAACCAAACATGCGTGCATTTGACACTGACGACGGAGATATACGTGACTTTCTTAACAGCCCGCTACAACTAAGTCTTCCTATAAAACCATTTAAGAGGCAAGAATTGAAATCGATAATAAGAAGTCTACCAAGAGGTAAGGCTCCAGGTTTTGAGCTAATAACTGCAACCGTTTTACAGAAAATTCCTGAGCGAGCCATCACTTATTTAACATCACTCTTTAATGGTATATTGAGGACAATGCACTTTCCTTCTCAGTGGAGGGTTTCCCAAGTAGTTATGATACTCAAACCTGGAAAGCAACCCAATGAAGTGTCATCGTACAGACCTATAAGTCTTTTACCTCTACTTTCAAAAGTGTTCGAAAAATTATTCTTGCAAAGATTAAAAGTAGTACTGGCTCAAAACAACCTGATACCAGATCACTAGTTTGGATTTCGTTGTGGACATTCAACAACAGAGCAAATACATAGAGTTGTTGACGTAATTACAAAGTGCTTGGAGAGTAAGGAATATTGTTCTGCAGTGTTCCTAGATGTTGAAAAAGCCTTTGATAGAGTTTGGCATGAAGGCCTACTTTATAAATTGAAGATATTGTTACCACACCCCTATTTTCTAATTTTAAAATCTTATTTGAGTGGACGAATATTTCAAGTAAAGTTTAGAGACAAGTTATCTGATTTTTTTGATATTATGGCAGGCGTTCCCCAGGGATCGGTTTTAGGACCTGTGCTATACACATTGTATACATCTGATATACCTGAAACTCCTGGTACAATCATTGCAACGTTTGCTGATGATACAGCCATCTTATCGACCAGTGAAGACCCTGCTATTGCTTCGGATACCGTTCAAAATTATCTAATCAGTTTTGGAAGATGGTTAAACAAGTGGAAAGTAAAGATCAACACGGGTAAATCCAACCACGTCACTTTTTCCTTACGGAAGAAAACGTGTCCTCCAGTATTTTTAAACAACGAAAGAATACCGGAGAGTACAGGTGCTAAGTACTTAGGACTTTACCTTGACAGGAGGCTCACGTGGAAAAATCATATCAAAATTAAAAGACAAGAGTTAAATATCCGATTTAGTAAGATGCAGTGGTTGATGGGGCGACGATCTCCGTTATTAAGAGAAAATAAACTTTTAGTTTATAAAGCTATTCTGAAACCTATTTGGAGCTACGGGATACAATTATGGGGAACCAGTAGTAATAGTAACTTAGAAATTCTGCAACGGTTTCAAAATAAAGTTTTGCGGAACATCAGTAACCCCAACTGGTTTGTTACTAATAAGGATATTCACGATTATCTCAATATGCCAACAATTAAGGAAGAGATCATACGATTTAACCAAAGCTATCAAAATCGTCTCTTTAACCATACTAATCCATTGGCGATAAACTTGTTAAATAATTTTAATACTATACGAAGACTGAAAAGAATTCATGTTTTAGATTTAGTAGAGAGAGATTAAATCTTTTTCATTTAACATCCTTAGGCCTAGCCTATTATGAAAATTTGTAAATAATATTGTTATAATTTTTATCTGAATTATTATTACGTAAGAAGTAATAATTTTCTTGTACTGTTAAAATGTAAATAATCTTTGTTCTTAGTGGTTAAGTTGTTGTTTAAATTATTTTATTATTCTTGTGTTGTTTCATAATATCATTCAATGTTTCTTTATATTCCATGTAAATGCTGATTTTATGTTTTCTTTACTTTCGTAACTAAGTGATTTATTAATATTTTGTTGCGTTTTAATTTGTAGGGAAGGGTCACTGGACACTTCCCTACTCAAGCTAGTGTTCGTATTGTGTCATAACTATTTACTTAAAGTTAAGCAGAACTGATTGTAAATTTTGCCAAATAAATTAAAAAAAAAAAAAAAAAAAAAAAAATTGTTTACATTGTCGTGTGAATATTTCACACAAATTTTTGGAATTACAAGGCTACTACCAATATCCTTAAACACACACACCGAATTCTATAAAAAAAGTACTTTTTGGCTTCAGGGGTAACAATAAAAATGTAGGTATAGATAATTTGGAATCATCACAATATATTCTCAGTACATGTTAGATAGCGCGCGAGAAAGTGAGAAAATTATAAACACGCAAAACTATTTTTATCTTTTTTAATTTTTATTTTAAAAAAAAAGTTCCTGACAATACGAGCGGAAATAAATCAAGTTAGAGAGAAGGAGAATAAATAACGACAGTACAATAAATCATGTTTTATATCGAGATTATACGACAACACTTAAAACGAATAAATTTAATTTATTTAAATAAACTGCAATTCCACAATGTTCTCCTGTAAATTCATTTAAATCTATGTTAAATATTTCATTTAATTAATTTTTGCAATTACATTTATTTAATTAAAATCCTACAATTATTATTTATGTATTTAAATTACACGAGGTTTTTCCCATAGGTAGTTTTGATGTGGAGAATAAAGTAAACAAATTTAAGCATATTTGCGGGACAATCCACAGAACTTTAAAGAATAAGACAAGGAAGGAAACAAGACTGAAGTTCTATAAGACAATGGCAGTTCCAGTGGTGTTGTATGGGTGTGAGACCTGGGCGCTTACTAGGCGACAACAGAGTAGTTTGAGAGCTGCGGAGATGAGATTTCTCAGGGCTACAAAGGGATGCACATTAGAGGATAGGTTGAGAAGTGAGGATATACGACAGGAGTTAGGTATATACAGCTTGGAAGATAAAATGAGAGCCTACAGGAGTAATTGGTGCATTCATTTGGAGCGCATGGGGGATCAGCGGTTTCCTCGCTTGGCTAGGTACTACAGACCCAAGGGAAAAAGAAGTGTGGGACGTCCGAGAAGAAGATGGTTTCCGGAACGGGCAGACGTGCCTAATCCTTGAAGTGAAGAAGAAGAAGAAGAAGAATTACACTTTCCGCCTGTCCCGGCTTCACCCGGGTACAATTTTGTTTTATTTTATTAATTTTTAAATTAGGATTAAAAATAAAAACTCTAATGTGTTGTCACCGTCGCCCCCTTTGACTAGGTTCTGTGCTCCCGGCCATCAAAGCTTTCGACATACGGACTAACGGAAGCCGACAATAGTTCTGAAAGGGGCGGTAGGCGTGTGTCGGCACTGTTGAGGGCTTTCTTATTATTGCTTCCAGGAGACTCTTGGGGAAGTATAAGAGATGTCAAGAAGTTATAAAACCTGAAATACATATTACAATGTGTTAATACAGTAGACTCTCAAAAATCCGGATCGCGCTAGTCCGGACGATGATTTTTTTTTTTACTTTATTTTCTGAAAATTTACAACTTTTAAATTAACAACCAGTAAAAGGTTTTCATGGGATTGGCCCGATGAAATCAGTGGGGAGACTTTATCGGCGAACAAAGACGCTGTTCCTGAATTTAAGACCTTACTTTTTAAAATCCTTGACGAAGAAGGAATTTCCGGTGACCAGCTGTATAATTGCGACGAGACTGGTCTGAACTATAAAATGTTGCCCACGAAAACTCTCGCATCCAAAAAAGAAGCTTCAGCCTCGGGCTATAAAAAAAGCAAGGAACGGGTTACGGTGTTGGCTTGTAGCAATGTGACTGGCAGTCATAAACTTAGATAAACATTAATAGGAAAATCAAGAAAACCCAGAGCTTTTAAAAATTTAAAGAAAGACGATGTGTTGCCACTTTGGTATACAAACCAACAAAAAGCATGGATTATTCTACAATTTTTAAGACTTGGTTTTTTAATGAATTTGTACCTACTATAATTAACTTACTCTATAATTGAGACATATATGACACATTTTGTTACATGTTTAAAATCCGTAACTTGCAAATCTTACAAAGAGTGCAATCGAATCTTATTACGGTACAGTAGCGTTAAGTTTAGTCAATGTTTGTGCTTCGTATATTGAATAATTACAGTACCAGTAGCCTGCTGTAATTTGTTAGGCCTACAGTGTTTTAAAGTTTTTTCAGAAGCTCACTCTTATATTAGCAGATTGTCAGGTATCCTACAAAAATATGACAATTGTATTGTGGCTGGGCTGTAATAAAATAAAATTAAAAAGGATTATTAATTAAAATGTACCGTGTTTTATACACGTGATTTAGTGTTTCCTTTGAACAAGATTTAATTTAAAAAAAAAAAATTCTTTAATTTAAAGTATGATTTTGTTGTTCGTGAGGTAGTGTGAGTGTTTAAACGTATTCCAAGTAGATGTCTCCATTCTTCTACTCCATTCAGCGGTAATAACCTGTAAATTTCACTCAACCACTTACCTGTTTTAAAATAATCTATATTAAAGGTTGCCTCCACCAGGACGTCGTAGAACGGCCCAACGTCCAAGACCCTGAAATTTCCTACGAAGGAATTTAAAAAAAAAAATGCTTTGGGGGAAGTTTTGATTGGAGAGGAGTCAAAACCCTGTTTCCAGTTGTTACTGTGTAATATCAGCTCAGATTTCACTCAAGATCCACTGTTCTCGCTTTGTGGTTTGCGAGAAGGTACGGCTGTTTTCGGATTACGGAATCCTTTTAGACAGTGAACATAAACTTTGTAACCAAAACATATTGCAACTTAATAAAAATCACCATACAAGGCCATTGGTGAATAAATCTTGGAGAAACAAGAAATTTCAGTAAATTCCCCAAGACATATACCTTCTTATTATTTTATAAATAAGCAAACACGGTGCAGTGTTTAATATGGAGGTTCAAAAAACATTTTGTAGGTTCAGAATCTTTATAACAGTACCCAGAACCGTTATAACTGTACTGAGTAACGTTCATTCAAGTATCTCCCATTATGAATATAATTAAATGTTGCAGTACATCTATCTGCAAACTTATCTCTAGAACTAATCTAATAAAACAGGAAGATATTTTTTTAAATAAAAAAAACAAGAGACGAATTTTAGTTTAATAGCATGTTTAATTAAAATATTATTTCTCTTTTTTTTAAATTTGAACAGAATTAAATTATTTTTGTTAATTATTTTAATATTTATATATTTTAAATGTATTTAAAGTATTTAATTTAAAGTTTTTAACATTTCAAATTTGAACAGAATTTAAATTATTTTTTTTTGTTAATTATTTTTATTATGGGCCCATTATTATTATTCTTTAATACTATTATTATTATTATTATTATTTAATTAAAAAAACTAAATGATTTTACTAATTCTACATGAAACTTTATTTATTTACTATTATGTACGCGTAATTATTATTAAATTATTTACCATTATTTAATTATTATATTTTCCATTTAAATGGTTCAAAAAAAAGTTATTTTTTTTATAATTCTACATGAAACTTTATCTATTTGCTATTATTTAATTGTTATTTAATTATTTACTATTATTTAATTATTATATTTTCCATTAAATGGTTAAAAAAAAGTTATTTTTTTTCCTTTTCTTCATTTTTTTCATTTTATTTTTTTTTGTAATTGGAAGACATAAGAAAATTAAAGAAAATTACCTTTCTTAGTGAGTATCCAATCACAGCACCTTAGGAGTACGACTTTTTCGCGTACACAATTGAAACAACACTCAGACGATCTTCTTGCACACACACGGCTGACCGGGGCGCTAATTACCGGCGTACGGAGGGGGAAAACCAATCAAACTAGCCGTTATGAAAGGCGTTGGCAAACCGGCGTAAAACAAAAACGTTAATTGGCCGCAAAAAGTGCTGAAGTAACAGTAGGCCCCTCTACAAAAAGTACGTAGAGGTGGAACTTAAAAACTGTTCCCAGGCTCTGGAATTGCAAAGTAAGGGTTTTAAACAGTGAGAACTGAAAATAGGCCTTTAGGCCTCCTTATTTCCCACGAGAAAAAGCGATGTAAAAACATGTGCAAAAAACCAACTAGAATGAACTAATAAAACGTGATTTCTTTATGAAATAATAAAAATTATTGAAAAGAAATATGTTATATAAAATTACAAACTTTTATTAATAATAAAATAATATTTTTCTTCCTTAACGAATAAAGAAAAAAAAAACACCATTTTAATTATTTTAAAAAGACAAAATTTGATCTAGAGAGATTTCCAACAAAAGTCGAAAATTTGGAATTTTAAAGTCAAAAAGTATACACAGATAAACGTTAATGCTTATTGTCATAATTATTCGCCATAAAGACGAAATTGCCAACCTCCGGGAAATCCGGATTTTTCGAAATCCGGACCGGCCGTCCACCACATTAGTCCGGATTTCTGAGAGTCTACTGTACTACTATTTATAAATAATCTGGTACGCTATAAAAATTTTCACCAATCAATTAATTTTTTAGATTTTTTTTAAAGGAATGTAAATTGTTACAACAAATTGTTTTAAAAATTGGGGTAATATGTATTCTAATTCCTAAGTGTGCAATCTGATTGTGTTGCACACAATCTGCAACAACACGCAATCTGTTGTCTGTAGGTTGCAATCTGTTCGATTCAGAACAATAAGCAACCCCATGACCCAATGAGATGAGGATGATGTGTATGACGTGTAAATGAGGTGTAGTCTTGTACAGACCCAGGCCGACAATTCCTGAGAGAGTATGGTTAATTAAACCCCAACCATCAAAGTATACTGGTAACCACTGTCCTTTATTAAAATCCGTATAAAAGTAACTACGTTTACTAGGATTTGAACCACGACCCTTCGTCTCCAAAAATCAGCTGTTAAACAGCTGACTCGCGGTGACGACTTCCTTCTAGACCAACCCGGTGAGTCAAAGGGTAATTTATTGATATACTTTTTTCCCGCATAAGTATATATTTTTGTTTAAACAATTTTGTGGTGTGGTTAGCCACATATTAATCGTTTCTGTTTCTTGTGTTATGATTGTAGCTATAGTAACCGCCCCTACGGCAGCACTCTGGTGACTATAATAGAGCGCTCCACTGGACCTGATTGTCATTCTTTTCAACTCTACAGTATGAACTAGACATTCACCATCGGTACAAGGCTATCGGACTCCGACTAACACCCATCGACGACCCCGCAAGAAAGAAGATGATACTTCCGCTTGCCGACCCAACACCGTAACCACCACAGGGTCTGACTATATAATGAAATTCATTACTCTTAGAGAAGATAATTCTGATTAGTGTCTTTTGCACCACTACCCCTTTTGTTCTTAAATACTTCAATCATATAATTGGTTGACCATGTGATAAGAAACAGAACTATTTTTTGTAGCCCTTGAACTACCACATCGAGTCCAAATAGTTTAACACTTCACCTCCCTGTTATGGTCATAGTACATTATCTAGTAAACAAATTAATCATTATGAAAAACAAGTTTTAAAAATTCGTGAAATGTAAATAACATATCACATTTATTTAATCTCCATAATCGTTTATTTATAAGCAAATAAATAATATAAAAACCCATAAATAAACACAAAATAAAATATATTACGTAGTACAGAGAAAAAGAAAACTGGGGAAAACGTTGGAGAATTGAAAAGAAAAAACCATCATGTATCAAACTAGATTTATGATTAAATATCAAGTCTGAAAAATATGAAAAACGTCATGTGAAAATATTAAAGAGATGAAATAAACTTTTATAGAAAGGTTCGTTGAGAAGGAGAAAAATTTTTAGGGAGGAGAGGAAAAAGAAAAAAAGAAATTCGTTTAGTCTGATATTACTTTACGTTTAGCAGATATTACTACGACGTGGAAAAGCAATTCAACAAAATTCAATATAACAGCAATTTATGAAAGAGTGAGTGGAAAAGTGTGATAGGGATAGAGAGAGTATGATAACGATTCAGTGTAATAGACAAAGAAAGAAAATTCACTACTAAGAGCGGGACAAAATATTATATTGTGTGGGTGTGTGTGTGTGTATTTGTGTATGTGTATGTGTATGTATAAAAATAAATTTATTTGAAAGTAGTTAAAAATACAAAATAAAATTTTGTTTTAAGTATTTATTTACATTTTCATTTTCTTTTTCTTTTTTAATTTAGTGTATGTTCTTTTATGATTAATCAGTTACTTCAATGTAGAGTAAAGTAATCGGGGTTCATTATCATGCTCCGAAAAGAGTTTGGAGCAATCAAACCGGCAAATGCTTCTGCTGGGGATGGTCGGTAAATTCCAGATTTCGAGGTGCGACCTCCACGTGGTGGCCTAACTAACGGTTGAAATAACAAATTTTTCGAATCCTAAACAATAGACCTAAGAAGTTGGATAAATAAATGTTGGTTTAAGAAAAGATGGCACAATGGTTTTAACTCAACATTTCGATTTTTGGTTTTTTATGTTTTTCAATAGTTTAGGCCTAGATCTACTAGAAAAAAAAACATTAATTTACATCAAAAAATATTGTTTTTTTATGAAAAAATTAAGTTTTTATCAAGTGTACACAGAAATATTATCATGTTACCAAGAACGAATATTTTCACAATTTTATACTTCTCGTTTTAGTGCAAAGAAAATTTTAGTTTTTAAAATATCTGCATCACTGTTTTTTGTATTCTCAGCCGTTGGTTCAGCTTTCTAAACGACTGTTGATAGGAAATTTACTTGTTTTTGTACATTTTGTTTTTGGTTTGTGCCTTCTTGTTTCTTGCGTTTTACCGTAAATTTAGATTTTTAACACTAGGTACATTTTTCTCAGAAACCAATAAACCTACAAGACTGAAATTTTTACCAGTTAATTAACTTGTATGTCCACATATATTGACATCTTTATGACTTACTCAGGTGCTCCAAATGTAGTAATACGCAAAAAACGTAAAAAACAGTTTCCGTCAAATGGGGTGAGTTTGTGCCACTTTTTGTGTACTTATCTACGTATTTTTATGAGTATGAAGAATAATATTTTGCATAATATATTTTTTTTCATAATATATTTTTGCATAATAATATTTTGCAAAGCTAAAAACTAGCTCTTGTTTCAGGCATAGTTGCCGAAGTAATATTATTACTTCGGCAACTATACCTGAAACAAGAGCTAGTTTTTAGCTTTCATCTCATTTAAAAAAAATTGAGATTTATTAAGCCATTTAGCCACTAATTTGAAAAATTCATGGCACAATCTAACCCCGCTGATCGGGGCTAGTTTGTGGCAGCAAGTTTTTACTATTGATACCTTATTTAAAAATCAATGTGGCACAATCTTACCCTAAGAAGGGGTTGGTTTGTGCTTATTGAAAACCACGGAAATAAAAAACAATATTTTATTAAAGCCAAAAAATAGAAGAATTTACTTAAAATTAGCATATGTTGAAAGGAAATTATTTTTAGTCACTTAAAACTAGGAAATACCGTGTCTACTTTATTTTAATAGATCTAAAACCTTTACATATCAATGATAGAATAGAATAAAAACTGAAAAACCCAAAATACAAAAAAAAATTAATTAAAAATTGAGCACTAATTTTACAAACTAAATTACAAAATTATTTGGTTATGGCTTCAAGTTCACAATAATATTCTCTTCCAGACATTTGTACAAGATCAGCAATCGTTCTGAAAACTGCTTCTTTAGAATACCAAATCTCAGCTTTCTTTGCTGGGGTCATTTCCAATGTTTGCCTGATTTCTCCATAAAATTAATGTGTACGTCAGTTTGATATGTCCATGATACACCTTTACCTTCATATAAGAATACAATCAAGTCCCCAACACTTATGTTGCTACTATCCGAGGTACATCTTGCCGTTTCTTCATTATTAGTACTCTCAAAAATCTGGTTTAGCAATCTGGATCAGTAAAACCTTTCTAGCTATCTATCTTCACTTTCATCAAAAATTTCCTCTTCACCCTCTGGATTCACTGCTGTCTGATATTTTGTTTCTTTTCTTTTTTCTTCCTGGATGTAGAAGTCTCAGTATTTTCAGTATTGGTAACCAGGAGGCCCTCTGCAGACACACTTTTACCTGGTATTATAATATAAGGTCGGCTTCCATGCTTTCGAACATAGTTCCTTGCCATTTTTGAAAATAATATCCACTTTTAACCTAAAACCAACAGAACGCAAAAAATGTAATGAGCACTATCTTAGCAAACTGCTAGCATTTTTCAATCATATTAAGTTATGTAGCTGTATGCTACAAGCTATTTTACAACCCTTATATCTTAGTAAACGGCCAGCTGTAAAAAATTATTGAACTAACAGTTACATCAAGGGGGACACTTGTGCCAAAATTGGCACAAAGTCACCCCGTGAATGTGCGGTCAAAAGATTAAACAGTAATAACTCGTCGTAAACTTATTTAATTTAATTAAATTTTATATGAAAATAATCACAACAAATGTACTAAAAGTAATACTTACCTGATTTATATTATATTGAATCGTGTCCTGGTCCCACATAAAAGTTGCACACATAACCTCAAATTTGACAAAATTCCACAGTGAATGAAGAGCTATTACAAAACAAAGAGGTTAATGCAAGTTACCCGAAATACATAGCGAAACGCAGCACATTTCAAAGCTTCCATCTGTCCTAAAAACAGGGTCCTATCTCTTATAGTTAAGGCGGGACAGTAAAAAATATGATTTGGCACAATCTAACCCCTGCTGTCACAAAGTCATCCCATTTGACAATGTCATGTTTTCGTAATATTTTTAAAAAAATGGTATGGTCCAAAGATTAAATTGAAAAAATATCAGTAACTTGAGAAGTAACCCGGCACCTATAGCGTGTAAAGTCTAATTTCTCTAAATTTAACCAATCCTATGAAAAATTTACCTAAAATTAGCAAATTTAACATTGGTGGGATACAAAGTACAGTCTCCCCTTAAAGAAGTCTGAAAGGTTATTGAGAAAACTGGAATAAGCCGAGAAAACCTAATGAATCGAACCAAATTTAAACTAATAATTACGAACTGAAAGAGCTTTAATGAAGATCAAAAACAGAACAACGGGTAGACAGAAAAAAGGAGAAAAGCCTACAGTGAACGAATGCTGCGAAAGTGGACTATAAAAAGAACTTCCAGAAATGTTTAAAGTCACCAGACTTGGTCTAAACTCGCGACCCTATACCAGAAAAATAAAAAATAGAGTCCCTACAGTAATCGAAAAAAGTAAATAAATATTTATTTATTACATTAATACTTGTCATTTTATTGGTTTTCCCGCATTACGTAAAGACTAAATGAGTTTGCTCAATTCGGTTCACTCCGTGAAGCTACGACCCTCACGGAAGATTGAATCCTGAATTATTACTCTTGTTTGCTGTAGTAGAATCGGCTGGTAACTGATTGCATTTGTTTTAGATAACATTTTGTATATTACTAACCAGCTGCCTGTCTCGGCTTCACCCAGTTATAATTTTATTTTATTTTAATAATTTTTAAATAGGGTTATAAGAAAATCAAAAACAAGATCTTCTGATTTGGACAAATTTTAAATATAGGTAGCTATTTTTGTGCGATTTGTAGCGTTTTATATATATATATATATAATCCATTACTTGGTGATTTTTCAAGAAATCGTAACGATTGTTGTTGATTTGTTATAATGAATTGATCTTGTACGACATTTACCTTATAACATATTTCTTAAAATTTTTAAAAATATACAAAAAATAAAAATTTCTACTGCACACTTGTTTTTGTTAAAATTTCCTTTTTAATTAAAAAAACACACTAAAATTCTACGGTATCTATCTTCTTTTATATCACTTTAAAGACAATTTAATTAACTACAAAGTCCTTAAAAATCATTTATATATTGTAAGAAATACAATAAAACACTAAAAATACCAGCCATGGCCTCTTTAATCAACACGAAGTTTCTTTAATCAATATTAATCAATTACACTCATAAGAGAACCCACATGTATTTTTTCAGTTTTCATTATTATCTTACTGATTGTTTTCATAATGTTGTTTATAAAAATTGAGTGAAAAATAAAAATTCTACGAATTTTTTAGTCAACTTACTCATTAAAGGACGCCTGGATTTTTGGTTCAATTTTTAACATCCTAAAATTAGGTCGCTGGTATGTTTTAGTCAAAATCTTGACGTCTTAATAAGACGTAAATAAATAAATGTAATAAAATTAGAAATCAGTATGGATTATCGGAAACTTTTTTTTAATTCATTTATTTAACGTCGCATCAACTACAACGGTCATTAGCGACGAAGTTGGAGTGTAACTATTGTACAATGGAGGATGAAATGATTTTTTGTAACGTATGAAAATATTCCGTGCCTGAGTGGGATTCGAACCCAGGACCGCATGATGACAGGCGAGCACGTTACCAACTGCGCCAATGCGGCCGAAAACTTTGAATCAGCAGATTTGGTGTGTACATAGTAAAGGTCATGAGAAAAATAAAAATTTAAATTAAGTTACCCACCGGGTTGGTCTAGAGGTAAAGTCGTCGCCAAAGTCAGCTGTTTAACAGCTGATTTTCGGAGACGAAGGTTCCTGGTTCAAATCCTAGTAAAGGTAGTTACTTTTATACGGATTTGAATACTAGACAGTGGTTGACGGAGTACTTTGATGGTTGGGGTTTAATTAACCATACTCTTTCAGGAATGGTCGGCCTGGGTCTGTACAATACTACACCTCATTATACGTCATACACATCATATTCATCTCATTGGTTCATGGGGTTAGTTATTGTTCTAAATTGAACAGATTGCAACGTACACAAATTAGGAATAAAAGTTAAAAAATAATATGCTAGCAAAGCTGTCTTTTAATACACCATATCGTAGATCTTTGTACCAATTAATATAATTATGTACCCATTAATTCAATTAAAACATTCTTAAACAATAATTATTTAATGCAATATTAATTAAAATGTATGCAGAAATACTGTAACGATAGTAAATTAAAGCATTTAAAACATGTTATATTAGAGCAAAAATAACAACAGTGAGTTCATTAGAATTGCAACGTTTGAAACGAAGAGGAGGAATGTATATCGTAATAGTAATGTAGAATACTCGAGACTACTTTTAAGAAGAAACTCTGACTCTAAGTACGGAATGTAACAAACATAAAACAAACAGAACATTAAATAGGCGCCCAGGTGGCATACTCGACCCATTACATAAGACTTATTGCCTTTTTGCTTCGTCTAAATACTACTTCTAAAATGTTCCCTCTCTTTTACATATGTACACCATCGTTGTACCTTTCAAACACATTACTATAAATAACATTAATCGTAATATTAGTACACTTTATTTTATCTTCATTGTTGATCAGAAATCAAGTGTGCATCAAATATTATTTCTTTAGTTTCCAAATTTTAATGAGACATGTAATCTACTGTTGTAAGGTAGATTACAAATAACCGAAAAATTGAAATTCGTAATTACTGTAATTTTCAGTATTAAGGTAAAATGAAATGAAAAACAGCTTACTGACTACAATCATTGATTTACAAATTAGAAAAAATTTCTTAAAAAATTATGTTTGGAGTGTAGTACGGGAGAGAAACGTGGGTGATAGGGGCTGTAGAAAAGAAGAGGATAGAAGCTTTTGAAATGTGGTGTTATAGGAAAATATTAAAGATAGGTGGGTAGGCAAAATAAGTAATTTAGAGGTTCTTAGGCGAGTGGATGAAAAAAGAAGTATATGGAAGCATCTTACCAGAAGAAGGGATAGGCTAGTGGGGCATATCTTAAGACATCCAGGTATTGGGCTATTAATAATGAAGGGTAATATTGAGGGAGTAAATTGTAGAGGGAGGCAAAGATTAGAATATATAAAGCAAATTACAAAAGATGTAGGGTGTTACAGGTATGTAGATACGAAACGACTTGCGCAAGATAGAACAGCTTGGAGAACTGCATCAAACCAGACGAGAAACTGATGATAAAAAAGGTAAAATACTCAACCAACTGGTATAAGGGAAAACCAATACAGTATAAACACGTTTAATACGATTTTCATTGGTCCGACACAAATTAGTGTCTTAGGTGGAATATCGTTTTAGCCGAAAAAAGGCTACGATAATATTAGGAGAGTGGTTTTTAAAGAAAAATCATTATTGAAGGCAGAAAAGTTGTTTTATATACTGCGTTATGTTAGAAAATATTAATAATAATAATAATTACATATATGTATGTAGTATATAAACAAACATTTTGCCCATAACGGGCAGGTGGAGTGTTAAATTAATTGTACTCGATCTGTTTGTTACAGGGCTATAAAAATAGTTCTGTTTCTTATCACATAGTCAGCCAATTATATGACCGAACTATTCAAGAAAAGAAGAGTTAGAGGTGTAAAAGACACTAATCAGAGTTATCTCCTCTGAGAGTAATGAATTTAACTATACAGCCAGACACTGTGGTGAATGAAGTGGAGGTGACATTTGCAAGGTAGAAAGTAAATGCGTTTCAGAATATGGATAAACGGAAGAGGTAGAGGTGTAAAAGAAACTAGTCAGAGTTATCTCCTATGAGAGTAATGCATTTCACTATATAGCCAGACCCTGTGGTGAACGAAGTGGAGGTGTCATTTGCCGGGTGGAAATTAGATGCGTTTCAGAGTGCTTGCTGATGAGCAAGCTTTTACGCTCAGTAAGGAAGGCAATAGTAAACCATCTTACTCCTCGTTTTACCTAGTAAAGCCTATAAAGGTTCAATTAGCCTTTCGACTGATGACCTAAACAACAAATAAAAGTAAAGATACATACCTTTTTTTGAACATCACGTTTAATTAAAAACAAAAACAAATAACACTGCTAATACAACATAATGTATAATATAAATACATAAATGTTGTGTAACTAATAACAAAATATCCATAACTTATTTTTAAAATAGTCATCAATTTTGAGCGCGTATTAGGCGAGATTGAATGCGTATTAAGAGAAAAAATATACACGTGTTTTACCTTATTAATCAAGGGACTTCACGAAAACCGCGTTTTAAGCAGAAAATCGTTTTAGCCATGAGGGTATTAACGGATACTACTGTAGTTAGAATAATTAGTTCTGTTAACATAGTAATTAGGTAAATATTAGATGATTAAGTGAATATATTACAACAGCTTGTAAAGATAACCAACTGTCAATCATCTGATACGGAGTAGTTTATTCATTAGGTGGGTGTTTCTCTCTCTGTGTTTTCGGGTCTTTCTTTCTCTTGTCAACGTTTAGCCAATCGTTTGGGTAGTTCTCTTTCTTTTTGGGCTTTCAAATTTTTTTGAGGTTGGCTCCGATTTTTTCGTGGTTGTTTGTTCTTCCTAAAATCCGAAGGCCTGTTTGTGCCGCTTGAAACGACGGTAGATTCTCACTTGTTAGGGTGGGTACCACCTGGGGAAGTTCTATTTAAGAAACATTCCATCATATTTTTTTCTACAGTGAGCAGAAAAATAAAAACAGTGGAATAAAGTAATCTTGCTCAATCCGATTAGTAGTACAATTAACAGACATCCATCATGTGATCTAAAGTCACCTGAATAAATATGGATGGAGTAACCTCACTCTAGACAATTTAGCGCTACCGTTTAAGCCGTAGGATCTACTCTTCGGTTCAGTAGAGTAGATGCTCTACCTAACCAAGGCAACCTCGTGAAGGTCACACCTCCAAGTCTCCTGTACCTCGAAATCTAGGCCTAACCAACCATCCCCGACAGAAGCATTTGCCAGTTTTGATCGCTCCAAATACTTTTCGGTGCAGGAGAACGAACCCCTTTTAACCTTAAGTAGATAAAGTAGTTTAATATGCAGTGCATGATGAATCATTTAGAGTGATAATGACAGTTTATAAAGTTACTATAGACTGTATATAATTTATATTTAAGGTTATTTTAAACTTTAAAATGATAATTGTGAGTTTGCCAGTAGGTTAAAATGTCCTCCGGCCGAGCTACGACCCTGCGTGAAGTAAGAGCAGTTGTGAGGCTGCCACCTCGCTATATAATTTAGATTTAAAATTTTTTTTAAATTTTAAAATAATAATTGTGAGTTTGCCAGTAGGTTAAAATGTCCTTCGGCCGGTTTATTAACCCTGCGCGAAGTACGACCAGTTGTGGGTCTGCCACCTTTCAGCACCTGGCCGTACCCTGGGTTTCATTTGGAGACCCAACTCCTAGGTTCTGCCACCCTGTTCACCGTTGGAAAAATTTCCTCATTCGCCGTCGAGGCTATGAACCATTTTCACCTGTACCCTAGGCAGGGGCCCTATAACTGGGTGCTACTATCCGGAGTCAGATGGACGTTGCTTTTTTAATGAAGTTTTAACTCCTCATGCCCCTCCTTCCTCATCATTTGCAAGATGAGGCCCCAGGTTTCCAACTGGCGGTAATAAAAAAAACACCGTTGGTGGAGTTAAAAACCCAAGAGCGGAGAATGCAGACGGCAGGATGAGATTTCTGCGAAGAACTAAAAGGTCTACACGCTTGGACAGAATAACGAACGAGGAAACAGGTTAGAATTGGGTATTTACAACTTGAACGAAAAGATAAAGGATTATCGCAAAAGTTGGAGACAGCACATGGCAAGAATGTCAGATCACAGGATACCTACGCAAGCACACTGGTCTGCTCCAGAAGGTAAAAGGCACATCGGTAGATCTAGGAAAAGTTGGAGATAGATGATATAGTAAGTGAGTACAAAACAGGCTGTGGCCTAAGCCTTTTTTGGAAAAAGTAGAAGAAAAAGAAGAATTGTAATAATTATAGCCTATTTTCAATAAAAAAAGAAACGACCGAACAAATAAATTAAATAAATAATAAAAATATACAATTTAGCACGATTATATTCATAAAAAATTATGAATATATTTTTTATATACACAGCCGGCCCATTGGCGTGGTGATTAGCGCAACTGGCTTCTACGCCGGGGTCCCGTGTTCAATTCCTGGTCAGATCTGGCCGGGAATCACTCATTTTTTATCACTCATTTTCATTACCATCAATACCCACCATCTGCATTAGCGGAAATTGCAGAACAGTCAGACGTATAAAAAAATCAATTTAAATGCCTCAGTAGAAGATGCAAGCAGAATAGTGTATCCTGTACGTTTATCATGCTCATTATCGCTAATATATATTTTATTTAAAGAATACTAATAAAACTATAAATATTTTTATTCTGAATCAGGATAGTTGACCTTTACAGTAAAGAGAAGAAAAATAAATTATGTAATTTTGGACGTCTTGGAAAGTTAAATAATGAATTTTTCATAAAATTTTATTTGGCAATCGTTTTAAAGAAACTTTTTAATATCTACAGTAACAAATATTTAGTAGACAAATCACAGTAACTTATGGAAAATCTACAATGTCTAAAAGTTGTTTTTTGTTGAAAAAAAATACATCACTGTAATAAATATCAGTAGATAAACCCATTTCCTAGTAATGTAGTAGCGTACAGAAATTCGAATTATAAATTTTCATCGCAACATTTTGTTTTAGTTTTTTATTTCGTTACGTTCCTTCTTTTCCTTATAAACAATGAAAAATATTTCCTAAATGAAAAATTATTATATTTTGAAGTTTTTTTATTAAAGAAAAAAGTTATAACAAAAACTTTTTTTAGAAAATTTATTATTAAAAAGTTTATTCATAATTTAATTCTGTTGGTAGGGTATAAAATTGGAAAGAATGGGCGAGGCAAAGAGAAAAGGAACGATAGAAAGAAAGAATTCTGTTTGGAATTATTAATATTCAGTTGGTATTAAAATAAATTGTATAAATAATATAAACTTTCTTTTATTCAACGATGGTAAACGTTGTACTGTTTTATTTTGACTTTTTTGTACAATAAATAAAATGAATAGGTGGTTCGCCATTAATTTTAGTTGTAACAAAATTCACAATCATTTTAAAAACTTTTAATTTGTATTATTTAATTAAGATTTAAGTAAACTAATTTGATTGTTTATTTATTTTAATATTTTTAAACTTTGAATTCTTTGAATTCAGAACTTAGAGGTAATCGTGAAAATTAAGAAAAACTGGAGATTCAATAGGTTTAGAAGTGTTTAAAAAGTTTTGTGAAACAATCATACAATTTTTTCAATGTAAATAATGAAAAACATAATCTTATTTTTATTCATGACTGAATGACGGTAAAAGAAAATTAACCTTGTTGAACTTTCAAAACCGGAAAAGAACTAATTGACTTTAAAGTAATATCTTTAGAGTAAATACTTAAAATAAAAATTATATGTTTTCTATAACATTAGTTTGTAGCGATCAGCTGTTGTGTTAGTTTACGAATTTATTTAGAAGAGCTGAGTTTTACATTTTATTAGTGCAGGTAAATTATTTAATTTATATAACATTTATTTTCTCTAAATTTCAATTTAACTAATAAAAAAATATACCACAATATTTAACCAAAGTAGTAAAACAAAATTATTTTTCAATATTTATTTTATATTTTATTTTACAAAGACATTATTTGATTCCAAAGTTGTAATTTGCAGCAATGAAAAAAAAAGTTTGTCTTGAACCAGCCATCGAAAAATACACATGAGTTTTTTGTTTTATTACATGTAATAGTATTATTTTATGTAAATAAGAATATTATATGTAAGCGGGAATATTTAAAAATAATAGAAAACCGCTACAAGTTACATAGGTAGGCTGTAGTATACTTTTCACATTTAGGGCTGTATTCTTAATAACAGACATTTTTCAAGATTTCATATCAAAATATAGAAAATTTAGAAAATCACTATTTGACGCTCAGTAGGAAAAAAAGCTTGTAAGAAATGTTGTAGGTTTTTATTTAGTAATCAATTTAGTGTTGTGATTAGCAACATAGTAATTAATTCTGTTTCTTGTATAGTAGTTGTAGACAATTAAATTCGGTAAAAAGCTTTTTTGCTATATGTAAATTATCACTTTGTATTGGTACAACTGAGCTGTACATTTGGAATGTTTATTAATAAATTTTATAAGATTTTGTTTTAACCAAATTACAATGTAATTAATTTAATTTATATTTTTTAATTATTTTGTTAAAGATTTTGGTTCGTAATTTACGATTATAATGTTCATTTCAGTGGTGAATGAAGTGAAGGCGTCATTTGCAGGGTGGAAAGTGGGTGTTTTTCGGAGGGTCTTGCATGCTGATAGACATGCTATTTCAACTCAGTAAGGAAGGCAATAGTACACCACCTCATTCCTCGTTTTTACTTAGTAAAACCTTTAGAGCAGTGATTTTTAACCTGGGGGTCGTGGTGATATTATAGGGGGTCATTGTTTCGCGCCCCCTAATGATAGATAATGAAATCATTTAATCATTTTATGAAAAAAAATCATTTATTATAAACTTACTTATAAAACTTTACATGCAATAAGTACCTACGCTTGTTTGTAAAGAAAAGAAATTAATTATCAATTAATTATAATTAATTAATAATTATTAATGTGATGGTTGCATTTGTTTTTCATTTAAAATTTTCTTCATACATGGATCTTAGTTAGAAACTTATAAAAGTAAATTGTTCTCGAGTGATAATATACAATTCCTATATTTAGTTTTTAGAGCAACCATAGAGGAAAACCCCTTTTCACAGAGATAACACGTGCAAAACGGTATTAATATTTTCAATGCTTCTGTGACCGAATTTCCATATTCATGTTGTCGAGCAAGCCAAAACGTATTTAAATCTTCAGATGCAAATTGCAGTTGTAGCGTTTTGTCGGCAGACATTTCGATGAGCCGGTCGTGAATCTTTACTGGTAACTTAGCTGCGACGACAACTTTTTAACTAAACGGATTTAGTACTCAAAATCAATTATCAATCAAATCAGCTAATTATCAGAGGTGTAAAAGGCATTAATCAGAGTTTGACCCAAAATCAAAGTCAAAATTCAATTATTAATAGTACGGCTTAATATTATTATCTGCCCATAACTGTCAGGTGGAGTGTCAAATTATTTACACTCAATCTGTTAGTTGCAAGGCTAAAAAAAATAGTTCTGTTGCTTATCACATGGTCAGCCAACTAAATGACTGAATCATTTAAGAGCAGAAGAGGCAGAGGTGTAAAAGACACTAATCAGAGTTATCTACTCTGAAAGTAATGAATTTCATTAAACAGCCAGACCCTGTTGTGAATGAAGTGAAGGTGTCATTTGCAGAGTGAAAAATATGTGCTTTTCAGAGGGCCTTGCAAGCTGATAAGTGTACTTTTCCACTCAGTGAGGAAGGCAATGGTAAACCACCTCACTCCTCGTTTTACTTAGTAAAACCTCTACAGGTTCAAACCAGCCTTTCGGCTGATGACCTAAACAACAATATTATTATCGAGAGGGAAGTCGCAAAATATTAATTTTATTTATTATTTTTTACTATTTGGAGGTCACGCAGCAAAAGAGGTTGATAATCACTGCTCTAAAGGTTCAAACCAGCCTTTCGGGTGTTGACCAAAACAACAATGTTAATTTATTCTTTTTAATTAATAAATGTTAAAGTTGTTGAATTGTGTAGAAGTATAACTATATATTGTAGTGACATGATCCAG
Source organism: Catonia carolina (assembly GCA_035578175.1). Taxonomy (NCBI): domain Eukaryota; kingdom Metazoa; phylum Arthropoda; class Insecta; order Hemiptera; family Achilidae; genus Catonia; species Catonia carolina. The sequence continues at coordinate 14,436,563 of JAQMRL010000004.1, forward strand.
AGCTCGAAGAGCAGAGACGATTTAAAACTATATCGACCAAAGGCCCAATTATTGAAGTATTTATTCAATAACTTAAATATCAAGATACTCAATAGAGTTTAAATATTTATAAATTATATTTAAGATTGGATACGAAGTTGAGAAGTTATGACTTCAAGAAGGAACCACATCACAAAGAAGGAATTTTAAGGGAAGATGGCACGATGGTTTCAACTCAAAATTTCGATTTTTGGTTTTTCAATAGTTTAGGCCTAGATCTACTAAAAAATAACATTAATTTACGTAAAAAAAAATTTTTTTTTATGAAAAAATTAAGTTTTTATCAAGTTTACTTAGAAAAGTTATCATGTTACCTAGCACGAATATTTTTCACAATTTTATACTCATCGTTTTAGTGCAAAGAGAATTTTAGTTTTTAAAATATCTGCATCACTGTTTTTTTGTATTCTCAGCTGTTTGTTAAGCTTTTTAAACAACTGTTAATGGGAAATTTACTTGTTTGTGTACATTTTGTTTTTGGTTTGTACCTTCTTGTTTCTTGCGATTTTCCGTAAATTTAGATTTTTAACACTAGATACATTTTTCTCAGAAACCAATAAACCTACCAGGCTGAAATTTTTACCAGTTAATTACCTTGTATGTCCACATATATCGACATCTTTATGACTTCCTCAGGTGCTCCAAAAATTAGTAATACGCAAAAAACGTAGAAAACAAATTGTAAAAATTTTATGTTATTCGGAATTTTTCAAAAAACGGTATGGTCCAAAGATTAAATTGAAAAAATGACAGTAGCTCGAGAAGAAACCCGACAGCTACGGTGTGTAAAGTTTAATTTCCCTATCTTTTACCAATCCTATGAAAAATATACCTAAAAATAGCAAATTTACCATTGGCGGGATACAAAGTACAGTCTCCCCTTAAGCAACTGAACCTCCTTAAATAATGATTGTCATGAGGTTAAGTGGTCGACTCTCTCCATACACCTAATAGCTTTGTTGAATTTTAAAAACTTCTTCCATGTTACTGTGTGATGAATCACCCCAAACTAATATGGCATACCGGATATGAGATCAATTAAACCATAGTAATTAAATGTTAAATTTTTTCTATCATTTAATCTGGCAATTTTTTTAAAGCTAATTCCTTAAGATGATATTTTACCACAGATTTGATCGGTATAATAATCCAACGATAAAGTTCTATGTAGAGACACTCCTAGAAACTTTACTGTTTGCACATGTTCTAGCATATTATTATTTTGAATAAAGACATGAAATTCTCTGTTTTCCTTTACATTATATTTTTGTTTTTGTACTGTAAGTAGTGACACTTTTTCGCATTGACTGTTAACATTGATTCATTCAGAAATTGCACTTTGAATTCTGTGCTAATACGTGTATTCACTCCGAGACTTACCAGTAAACTTTTGTTTATTACTGAAGTATCATCAGCAAACAACAAAGCTGTGTTCTTAGTTATGATTTCACTACTAAACTGTTCTGTATTAGCTACTTCACTTTATCGTCATGCGGAATATTTGCGGTAATTAGACAAAGGAATGACATTTTCGAGGTCGAAGTGAAAAGTTAATCATTATTATCCTTCACTGTATGCCCAAACAGGCAGGTAGAGTGTTGATTTTTTTGCACTCAATCTGTTAATTGCAGGGTTAAAAAAAATAGTTCTGTTTCTAACCACATGGTCAGCCCATTAAATGAATAAATCATTTAAGAACGGAAAAGAGGTAGAGGTGTAAAAGACACTAATCAGAGTTATCTCCTCTGAAAGTAATGAATTTCATTAAACACCCAGACCCTGTGGTGAATGAAGTGAAGGTGTCATTTGCAGAGTGGAAAATATGTGCTTTTTAGAGGGCCTGACATGCTGATAATTTTCACTCAATGAGGAAGACAATGGTAAACCACCTTACTCCTTGTTTTACTTAGTAAAACCTCTACAGGTTTAAACCAGCCTTTCGGCTGATGACCTAAACAATATCCTTCACTTTAATTTTCATCGTGTTCCTACTTATTAATTTATTCTACCAATATTTCTCCTTTTAAACTAAATTTTGTTGGGAACCCTGTACAGATATTACCATTAAGTTCTAGCACAAAAGTAATTGCTTATCATATGACAAAAATATGTTCCTAAGAGAGGTGTTGAAAGATATTTTATTTAAATACCGACCCTAATTACCTTGTTAGGATAGCTTTTATAATGGTTTATTAAAACGTTTAATGATGCGTTTGATAATTCAAGTAAAAAGTTTCAATACGGTTAAATATTGAAAGTTTTAGTACAAAAAAACTAAGCTGATGATAACCCACAGGAAAAGTAAAAAGGAAATGAAGAGAAATAGCTTTTTAAAACTTTTCATCATATCCCCTCTCTCTTAACTAAGTTTCACAGTTTTCTATAACATAACACTTCACTAACAACATGAGCATGTACACTGGTTTATATCTTCATTAGAAATTTCACTCCACTAGATGACCACGCAGAGTGCTACCTTCAATCAAAACTAGCCAAAATACTTATTTCTTAGTAATTGAAGAATAATTATGTTTAAATTTGTTAGTTAATTATATATTTTTACGGCATATTCATCTTCACCAACAGGAATCTTTTTCAAAGTGGGTGATAACGCCCCCATGTGGGTGCTGGAAGCTTCAGGGGGCTACAGAAGGCCCTCAGAAAATAAGGAGGGTGCAGGTAGACTTAAGGTGTTGGCTGTAAAAGAAAAGCCGGAACATTTTTTCCTGATTTTCAAAAAAAATAAATTTGTAAGAATAAATATTTTATTATTCTGATTTTCATTTTACATCATTCATTCATGATTAAACAAAATAATACTTATTGTTATTGTATTATATTGTTTATTTATATATTGGCAAGAGTAAGTCATGTAAGTGTTTTACATCAGATTTTTTTTATACGGTCGGTTGTTGTCCCCAATAAGGATAATCCAGACAATGAAAAGTGATTATGAAAATGATCATGAGAGAGTAGAGTACAGGCGGAAAAGATGCGATTCCTTTTGAGAACAAAAGGTTGTAATCATGGGTACCAACCAAGAAATGAAAATATAAAGATGGAATGTTTACAACCTGAATAGGAAAATTGCAGATTATCGAAATCGATGGAGAAAACACGTAAAGAGAATACCTGAGAAAAGGATACCTCTCAACCGGAATACAGGCCGGTGGGGAGGAGAGGAGATGGGAGGTCACTGAAGAGATGGCAATAATTTAATGGTTTTGTCGCTGTTGGGAGTCGGAACAGGCGAGAGACTTATCTTTGATTGCAAGAAGTAGAAGATGGTACGTCCAAAAATTTTGAAGGCGCTAATATTAAATGATTGTATTGTGGAAAACTCTGTTTGGATTATACACATTCTTTATTTATAGTTAAGTTTAATTATTAAAGCCTGTAATAATTTGTTTTGTAATTAACTAATACTTAAATAATTTAAATAGATGAAGACACAAGATTCATCGAAAAAACTTGGGCCCGTCGTCAATGATTTGTACAGATAAAATCAGACGGATCAGATCCCAAAATATGAAGAATTATTGGGAAAAAACGTAAGAATCCTAAAACCAAACCAAGAAGGATTTCTACTTTTGATTCAAGTGGTCCAATGAGGCCGCAAAACCAAAAAAATTAATAGTATTAATAGTAATTATTATATTAATTGTAATATTAGTAATATATAAGTATTAATAGTAATATTATAGTAATAAATAGTATTAATTAATAGTATAATTATATTGATAGTAAATTAATAGCTAACTGTAATTTAATATGTTGTTAATAAATAGTTGTTAAATGTCTAAAAAAATTTGTTTATTATTTAATATAACATGATCCTGAACGAACCTTGTTAAGTGTCATATAATCGGGTTAACACTAGTCGTAGTCATCTAATATCTTATTAAACATAACCCCCCTTACACCGCCCGTTCTACTACCCTCACTTTGCTCATCATCTTATTGGTCGTAGTGGTTTTGTTGTTCACACATTTATTTGTCCTTTATGGGTTAGTAAAATTTAAATATGAATGCATTCGTACCATCACATTAACACAAATGACATCCTATTCTACATGCAAACATCCTCTCCTACCAAACATTACTTTTGAAATACAGAAGTTAGCTCTGAGATACCCAACAGACATCGCCAGGCCATCTTGTTGTCCCGACCTACCGATATGCCCTACGTACACTAAAATGCATGTCATTTCATTAATTATTTTTCTAAACCCAGGTATTAAAATCTAAATTTTATTAAATATTAAATAAAATGTTGTTGTTTAGGTCATCAGCCAAAAGGCTGGTTTGAACCTCTAGAGGTTTTACTAAGTAAAACGAGGAGTGAGGTGGTTTACCTTTGCCTTCCTCACTGAGTGGAAAAGTACGCTTATCAGCATGCCGAGCCCTCTGAAAAGCACATATTTTCCACTCTGCAAATGACACCTTCACTTCATTCACCACACAATCCAACTGTATAATGAAATTGATTACTTTCAGATAAGATAATTCTGATTAGTGTCTTTTACACCTCTACCTCTTCTGTTCTTAAATGATTCAGTCATTTAATTGGCTGACCATGTGATAAGAAACAGAACTATTTATTTTAGTCCTGCAATGAACAGTACGAGTGTAAATAATTTGACACTCCACCTGTCTGTTATGGGCAATTAAATAAAATATTTAAATATAAATATTTTATATTTATATTTACTTACTGTACTTTACTTTATGCGGGGTTCCTACAGATTACTCCGGATCCCGCATCTCGATCTCCTTCTCCTCCTGTCCATCCAGTCCCGTTCTCCTAAATCTCTTTCTTCCATCGCCTTTCGCACTCCCTCTCTCCATGTTCCTCTAGGCCTACCTCTCCTCCGTCTTGCTGCTGGACAGTACTCCAAAATCTTTTTTGGCCACCTTTCCCTACTCATGCGTTGTACATGCCCATACCACTCCAGTTGCCTTCCTTCAATCCTATCCACAATAGAATGAGGTCTTCCAACTCTGTCCCTTATTACCTCATTCCTAACTCGGTCCATTCTCGAAAGCCGACAAGCTCTGCGGAAAAAATCCATCTCCAAAGCCTCCAAATAATGAACATTTCGGCTGCTGATTTGCCAACACTCTGCTCTATAAGTTGTTATTGGCTCAACCACTGCATTATACATAGCTTTTTTGTTCTTAAACTTATTTTTGGAGACCACAATATAATGTTCAGCTTTCGAATTGCCGCCTTTCCCTGACCGACCCTAGATCTGATGTCCTCCTCACATCCTCCATCTTCAGAAAAGAGTGTTCCTAAGTACTTGAACTTGTCATATTTCCTCACTACCTCTGCCTCAAGTACTATATCTCCTCCCCGCTCTCCTATTACCACATAAGCTGTCTTATTAATATTTATCTTCATTCCCCACTTAATGTACTCCTCCTTTAACTTCCTAAACTTCCTAATATTTATATTTAAAAATAAATATAAAATATTTATTTTATAATTATTTTAAAATAAATATTTAAAAAATATTTTTTTTTATAAAAAATATTTTATAAAATACTTTTATATACAGGGTGATTCATGAAGTTCTCCCCCCACTTCTACAGCACATTGTACTAGTAAAAATAATGAAAAAATGTTATATAAACATAGGTCCGAAAACGCTTCGTTAGCGAGTTACAGCTAGCGAAAGTTTCGCCTGGATTTCAGTTCACCAGGTGAAATGAGGTCTTCCTGGAATTGTGGTAAGGTAGATTAAGGGGCAAATTCAATCATTTCTTATAGTTTTTGATCTGAAAAATTGAATAAAACAGGTCCCAGATCTGTAAGTTAAATAGTTTTTAAGAAAACCAGTGTCAAATGCAAAAAATGGAGTGAAAATCACATTTTTTCATCTTTGGGCAAGAATAACTTTGTTATTTCACCAAGAAACAGTTAAAAATTTTCAATAAAAAATGTAGAAAATTTTATTCTGAACAAACCGGTGTAAATAAAGTACACAGAAAGCGAATAGTTTTTGAGAAAACCAGTGTCAAATGCAAAAAAATGGAGTGAAAAAAACACATTTTTTCATTTTAGTTTTTCCGGTTAATTTTACTTTGTACTCTTATGAATAAAAACTCATTTAATCAAACATCTATTCGCTTTCTGTGTTTTTAATTTACACCGGTTTGTTCAGAATAAAATTTTCTACATTTTTTATTGAAAATTTTTAACTGTTTCTTGGTGAAATAACAAAGTTATTCTTGCCCAAAGATGAAAAAATGTGATTTTCACTCCATTTTTTGCATTTGACACTGGTTTTCTTAAAAACTATTTAACTTACAGATCTGGGACCTGTTTTATTCAATTTATCAGATCAAAAACCATAAGAAATGATTGAATTTGCCCCTTAATCTACCTTACCACAATTCCAGGAAGACCTCATTTCACCTGGTGAACTGAAATCCAGGCGAAACTTTCGCTAGCTGTAACTCGCTAACGAAGCGTTTTCGGACCTATGTTTATATAACATTTTTTCATTATTTTTACTAGTACAATGTGCTGTAGAAGTGGGGGGAGAACTTCATGAATCACCCTGTATATAAATATATATAGGCCTATATAAAAAAGCATTCCCTAAAAAAATTCCCTAAAAGCATTTTTAGGGCAAAAAATGGGAAAAAAGGCAAAGGCATTTGCTTTTTTTAAAGCAAATGCCCTAAAAAAGCATTCCGGCTAGCTCCGAGATACCAAACAGGCATCGTGAGGCCATCTTGTTGCCCCGAACTACCGACATGCCCTAAAAAAGCATTCCGGCTTTTTTAGGGCTGGCCGTTTTCACGTTTTTCTTTCTTTACACCTTCACAACGGTTTTTCGCAAATATTTATTAACAAAACGTTACACATACCCCTAGAGTCACGAAGAATTTATTAAATTTTAGGTCGGGGTCCTATGGTGATTAACTACCCCCACAAAAATTTTTAAATTTTCGGAATACAAATATTTTTTTAACGACATGTTATTTAGCGAAGAAAATTACATAAAAATTTGGTAACCCAAAAATTTTTAAGTAGCATGAGAAAACGATAAACTCGAAGTATCATACATTCAAACCACAACATTTAAAGTTGAAATTTTGAAACTTTAAACATTAACCTAAAATTGTAAAACCTTCAAATTTTAAATTTTGAAACTTTAAACTTAATCTTTTAAGTTTCATATCTTGAAATTTCTAAATATTGTGATCCACCCAGCCCCTTTTGGCGGCCGAACTTCACCTTGTGGCAAATGGTTCTGATCCACTTATGAATTCTGATCCACCTACCCCTCTGAGGTCGAGACACGTAAGCGGCGCGAAGCGCCGCTGGAGTGGCGAGTATTTATGATATAAAACCAATGGAAAAAAGTTATTTCTTAGTTCACAGACAGATGACCGGAAGTCCATCTTGTTTTTATACCCTAACTATGCGGAATAAAGCCGAACGGGCTGTACCATCCCACAAGTTATTTTGCGAAAAAATTATATAATTTTTCTTCTTCTTCTTCTTTTTCTTCCTTCAAGGTTTAGGCAGTCGCCTGTTCCGAACTCACAAACTTGAAACTCCCAGCTCACATTCATGCCTTGCAAGGTCGTCTCACATCTCTCCGTCCAACCGGTGCATAACGGTGTACTTGGAGAGGTATTCTGTTATTTGGCATTCTGTCCAGGTGTCCCCTCCATCGCCCGCGATACCCCTCAATCTTCTCATTCAGGCAGTAGACTTGGAGCTCCTTTCTTATAACTTATCGGCATTCCGCACTTTATCCAACCGTGAGCATCCCTTAACTCGTCGCAGGAATCTCATCTCCGCTGCTTGGATCCTTTGAACATTTCTCTTCGTGGGCACCCACGCTTCACTCCCATACATTATTATGGGAGTTGCCATTACCTTGTAAAACTTCATAATTGTGTCAGGTCTGGCCCTGTTATGCAATGTTCTATTGATTGTGCCACAAATCCTTTGGAACTTACTGATCTTCCGCTCGATGTCTAAATCCAAGTCTACTCCTACGTCACATCCCAAGTAACTAAAATTGGACACCTGCTCCACTATCGCATCGTTTATGACAATTTTAGATCGGACCGGATATTTCCCCTTGAATGCCATTACCTTGGTTTTCGTGGCGGAAATTCTGAGATTAAAATCTTCACACAATTTACCCAGAAAATATACAGATTTTTGGAGTGCATCCTCCGATTCTTGAACCAACCACAGATCATCAGCAAAAAGCATTGCATTTATGTAGCAGTCTCGCCTAACCGTACACCCGGGTCAACGTTGCGTTTCCAAATTTTAAAAATGTAGTCAAAATACATATTAAATAATGTAGGTGATAAGCTACACCCTTATCTAATTTTTTAAATGTAAATAAAATTTATTACTTAAATATATACCTATTTTAAAGTTTATTTTATTTATAACATAAATATATTTGCAGTATCAAGCGAAGCTCTGAGATACAGAACAAGCATCGTGAGGCCATCTTGTTGCCCCGACATGGCCCACCGAAATGGCCCTACATACACTGAATTGCTGTCATTTTATTATTTTTTTTAAACCCATGTATTAAAATCTAAATTTTATTAAAAATTTAGAGTAATCTAAGCAAGGTTATATAATTATGTTGTACTCACGTAAAATAATATTTTCGAAAACTAACAGAAAAATACATTTGTTAGTTCCCAAACGGACGTCCGGGAGGCCATCTTGTTGTTACGCCCTAACTATGCGTGATAAAGCCGAATGGATGGTACAATCCCACCAAATATTTTTGTTTTAAAAGGATATAACTTTTTAATGTACGTTGAATTTGTTATTTAAATACAACTTTTAATTTTTTTTTATTTATAACATAGCTTAAATATATTTGAAGTTTTATCAAGCGAAGTTAGCTATGAGATATAGAACAGTCACCGTGAGGCCATCTTGTTGCCCCGACCTACCGACATGCCCTAGGTACACTGAATGCCTGTAATTTTATTAATTTCTCTAAACCCAGGTATTAAAATCTAAATTTTATTAAATATTTACGGTTATCTAAGCAAGGTTCTATTTGCTGTATTCAATTCAAATTATATTTTTGAAAACTAATACAAAAAAATTAATATTTTAGTTTACAGACAAACGACCGGGATGCCATTTTGTTGTTACGCCCTAACTATGTGTGATAAAGCTGAATGGGCGGTACCATCCCACCAAATATTTTTGCCTAAAGAAGATATAATTTTTAAATGTACATAGAATTTATTTAACCCTTTCAGTGCCGAAACAATATTTAAAAGTTTAATCTTCAGTCCCGTTTATTTTGAATAAGGGTGTACAAAAAGTGCCACCCCTTATTTTGAAAACTTGCAAGCATAAGCCTGCCATTGCCGACCAAAATTTCAACGTTACAGAAAAATAAAATTTCCTGTAAAAAATTAATTTTTATTGTGTTAAAAAGAACAGAAATCGTTCTAACACTAAAAATATTCAAAATATTTTTTTTTTAGTTTATTTAAAGTCCCATCGACAGCTGCTTGGTCATTAGCAACTACTCTGGGTTTTGGTACCTTAACGGTGGTTTTAACGTTTTAAAATTTCCAGACTATAGCTGGGAATCGAACCCGGGACATTTCGCTTTGTAGGCTAGCACACTAGTCACTACGCCACGGAGGTGGTTTAAAAATACATGTTTCTATTAATTTTTGATTAAAAGTTTTTTTGGAAACGTTCGGATAACCAGATGTTGGTAATTTACGGACGCCTGGTAAACCAAATGTCATAACAACGTATAAGATATCGACGTCCTATTTTCAGGACGTTGGCACTGAAAGAGTTAAAAACATTTTTAAACATTTTTTTAATTACAATTTGAATATATTTAATTTCTTATAGGCGTAAAACTATATAAAAATATGTATTTTAAGAATGAAACGATGGATATATAGACTACTGGCACTCAAAAAATTCATTTCCAAAATTTTTTATCGCATTTTCTTTTTCAGTTTGGTTGTCATTGCTGTCACCGTGGGTTAAATCAAAAGAAAATATTGTGTTACAACATGAAAAAACATGAAACTAATAGAAAAAAGCCAATTGTTAGTTCCCAGACAGTCGATCAGGAGGCCATCTTGTTTTTACGCCCTTGATATGCATGATAAAGCCGAATGGGCGTTACCATCCCACCAGATACTTTTGATCAATAAATAAATTTATTTTTTTAAATGTACATAAAATTTGTTATTTAAAAACATATTTTAATTTTTTTTTAATTTAAAAAAAATATTTTTTAAGTTTAATCGAGCGAAGTTACCTCTGAGATACGCACAGGTTGCAATGCCGGTAACCCACGTATTAAAATTAAAATTTTGTTAAACATTCAGGGTAATCTAAGCAAGTTTATATAATATATAATACAACATATTATATTGTATTCTCATCAAATGATATTTACTAAAACGAATAGAAAAAAGTCATTTGTTAGTTCACAGAAAGACGACCAGGAGGCCATCTTGTTTTTCGCCCTACCATGCATGATAAAGCCAAATGGGCGTTACCATCCTTCAAAATATTTTTGCTTAAAAAAGATATAATTTTTAAAATGTACGTAGAATTAGTTATTTAAATGCATATTTTAATTTTTTTTAATTTATAACAAAAATTCATTTAAAGTTTAATCAAGCGAAGTTAGCTCCGAGATACCAAACAGGCATTGCGAGGCCATCTTGTTACCCCGAACTACCGACATGTCCTACATACACGGAAATGACTAACATTTTATTAATTTTTCCAAACCCAGGTATTAAAATCTATATTTTATTAAACATTTAGGGTAATCTTAAGCAAGGTTATATATGTTGTACTCACTTAAATTAATACTTTCGAAAACTAATAGAAAAAAAATAATTTGTTAGTTCACAGACAGACGACCGGGAGGCCATCTTTTTGTTACGCCCTAACTATGCATCATAAAACCGAATGTTTGGTACCATCCTACCAGATATTTTAGCTTAAAAACGATATAATTTTTAAAATGTACGTAGAATTTGTTATTTAAATACATTTTTAATTTTTTTTTTATTTTAGCATAAATATATTTGAAGTTTAATCAAGCGAAGTTAGCTCTAAGATACCAAACAGGCATCGCGAGGCCATCTTGTTGCCCCGACCTACCGACATGCCTTACAAAAACTGAATGCCTGTCATTTTATTAATTTTTCTAAACCCAAGTATTAAAATTTAAATTAAATTAAACATTTAGGTTATTCTAAGCAAGGTTCTTTTTGTGGTATTGACTTCAAATAATATATTCAAAAACTAATAACAAAAAGTCATTTTTGTTAGTTCACAGACAGATGACCGGGAAGCCATTTTGTTTTTACGCCCTAACTATGCCTGATAACGCCGAATGGTCAATACCATCCTAACAGATATTTTTGCTAAAAAAAATATAATTTTTTTTAATGTACATAGAATTTTTATTAATTGTTTTTTTTTTAATTTTCATTACTACACAATAAGTATGTTGTTTTGGTCATCAGCCGTAAGGCTGGTTGGAACCTGTAGAGGTTTTACTAAGTAAAACGAGGATTGAGGTGGTTTAGGCTACAATGCCTTCCTCATTGAATGGAAAAGTATGCTTATACGCATGCCGGGCCCTCTGTAAAGCACTTTTTCCATTTTGAAAATGATACCTTTACTTCATTCACCACTGGGTCTGGCTGTATAATGAAATTCATTACTTTCAGAGGTGATAACTCTGATTAGTGTCCTTTACACCTCGACCTCTTCTGTTCTTAAATTTTTCAGTCATTTAATTGGCTGACCATGTGATAAGAAACAGAACTATTTATTTTAGCTCTGCAACGAACAGATTGAGTGTAAATTATCTGACACTTTACCTGTTTTTTATGAGCAAACAGTAAGTATAATGATGCTAAACGTTACAGAAAAGAGATTACTGTTAGTTTTACGAATATTTGAAACGTTCTTTCTGAATTCTCACGGTATCTGTGTAGTAATTTTTTCTCTCGTATAGGGTCAAGTTTAGACCATTTGAGGTGACTTTAGACGTTTCTGGAAGCTCTTTTTCGCTCACATTCTCAGCGTTCGCTTAGTGTAAGCTTTTATTATTTCTTCCGTCCACTCGGTATTCTATTTTTGCTCTTCATGGAAGCCCTTAAAGTCTTTAATTATTTGTTAGTATAAATTAATTAATTAATTACTGACACCACACCATTGTGGATTATCGCCAAAGTTGGCGACAGCAATTGGCAAGGTTGTCAGATCACAGGATGCCTAAGCAGGCGCACTGGTATGCTCCAGAAGGTAAAAGGGGTGTCGGTAGACCTAGGAGAAGATGGAGATAGATGATATAGTATGTGAGTTTGGAACAGCCTGCGGCCTAATCCATCGTTGGAAGAAGAACAAGACACTGTGCAAGGATTGAAATTCTTGCTGGATAAATTCGTAGAAATTAGTAGAAAATATGGCCTGGAAGTTAACACCAGCAAAACAAAAGTTATGGCAATCATAAAAGAAAGAGTTGATGAAGTGCAACTTACCATTGATGGAAAAGTTTTGAAACAAATGTCAACATACCCAGTGTTAAATTAACAATAGGACATTCTCAGGAAATAAAACCTAGTTTTGAAAGAGCAAGAACAGCGTTCAGGCAATTGTTCTAGCTGTTCAAAACGCATAATTTAAATTTGAATTTGGGAATCTGACTCCTCCAATTCTACATATGCTCCATCTTTTTGTACGAAATAGAATCTTGGACATTAACGGAAGGAACAACGAAGAGACTGGAAGCGTTCGAGTTATGGATTTACAGAAGAATCATTCTTAAAATATTTTGGATGGATAAAATATCAGACATCAGTGCACTTCAAACGCTTGGTAAATAAAAAAAATCTGGTGTGAAACACTCACACAACTTTCTCTTGCCAATGCAAATGATTAACAATATAACCTAACATTAGTAATAAAACATTAGAAATAAACAAAAAACTAACCTCTAAAAACATAACCTTATTTCAAACATGAGTGAAAGACGGAAAATGAAAATCGACCTGTTTGGCTTCAAAATACGGAAAATCACTCTTTCACGCTAAACTAGGCTCTGTAGAGAAAAACGCTTTCAATAAAAGTTGTACATCTTTTAATTTCGTATAAATTTGATTAAATACACTTTTGTCGTAAAATGCATACCAAGGCCGAAATCTTAAAAAAATCAAATTTTCACACGTTTTCGTGAGAAAAAACAGAAAATTACCGCTAAACTAAGCGTTTTACAAAGAAATGTTTGAAATAAAAGTTGTGGGTTTCTAAATTCTCTACAACTTTTAGTATATAACGTTTTGCGCTAAAATGCATATTAAAGCCGCAATCTTAAAAATAAAATGTTTTTACGTGAAAACAGCCTCACCCAGAATTTCAGCAAACATGACGCCTACCCTATCTTTTAGAAAATAAAAACTTGAGTAAATGAGGCGATTTTTAAAAAAATCGTAGGACCAGTTTTTGAGAAAATCGCAAAAAAGTTAAAAATTATACGAATAAACTACTACTTCCGGTTGACCGATTTTGATGGAAATGTTCGTGTCGGGTCCGGTAGTGGTATGTAAATTAAGTTTCAAGTTTCAAGTTTGTACGATGTTCCGTTCTCGAGATACAGTAGAGTACCGATTTTCCGTGGATCGTTTAACCGGGGTTTGGATTAACCGTGCGATCACTAGAAATTTTTTTTTTTTTTTTTTGGTTTAACGTCCGACTGTTTTGCAAATTGCTGCTAATGCAGACGGTGAAGGATGAAATGAATTTTTGTAATGTGTGAAAAATGCCATGCCCGAGTGGGATTCGAACCCAAGACCGCGTGATGAGAGGCGAGCACGTTACCAACTCCTAAAATAAGTTGCAAAGAAGCTTTAACTGGTGCCGAAACATTACAAACTTTCATGGAAAATCAGGATGACACAGATTACGTGGACATTTTACATATTCGTGGTTATACGTATAAGAAAAATAAACGAAAAAATATTGCGGCATAAAATGAAACAAAGTAAAATAACAGATTTTTGTAATTTTTTTTGGTACGTAGTTTAAGGTAAGACTTATATAAATTAATGAAGTAAATATTTTTATTTCAATACAATTTGTTTATTTATTTCCGATATCCGATAGTATTAACATGTATTAATCAGTAGAATAAAACATACGCGTAACTGATAGTTTTGTTTATGACGTAAGTGGTCTCGACCGAATTGGGTTGTATTATCCGTATTTTCCGGTTATCCGGTATAGTTATCCCCCCAATTACCACGGATAATCGGTATTATACTGTATTTTGTACACATACACACACACACACACACACACACACACACACACACACACACACACACATACAAACACACACAAACACCCACAGACACACGCACAGACCAATCGCTAAAAACATGTTTTTTGGGTTCTGGGGGTCTGAAAACGTATAGATCCGGTGAATACTCGATTTCGAAAAATCGACATGAAAACAATACTTTCCTTCCTACATATTCATATAGGCAAGAGAAAGTAAAAATGTGGACAGTAATTAGAAGAAAATTAGAATGTCTAGGACACGTCATTAGAATTGACGAAAAGTACAAGTTGCTGAAATGTATTTTACAAGGAAAAGTACAGATTAAGAGAGGCGTCGGAAGACGACAAATATCCTGGCTAAAGAATTTGAGGACCTTGTTTGCAACTCCTACTACAGGACTGTTCAAAGCTGCAACGAATAAAATTATCATTGCCGGAATGATTGCCAACATTTGGTAGCGGTTCGGGACCAAAAGAAGAAGAAGGAGAAGAAGAAGAAGAAGAAAAAGAAGAAAAAGAAGAAGAAGAAGAAGGAGAAAAAGAAGAAGAAGAAGGAGAAAAAGAAGAAGAAGGAGGAGGAGAAGGAGAAGGAGAAGAAGAAGAAGGAGGAGGAGAAGAAGAGGAAGAAGAAAAAGAAGAAGAAGAAGGAGAAGAAGAAGAAGAAGAAGGTGAAGAAGGTGAAGAAGAAGAAGAAGAAGAAGAAGAAGAAGAAGAAGGAGAAGAAGAAGAAGAAGAAGAAGAAGGAGAAGAAGAAGAAGAAGAAGAAGAAGAAGAAAAAGAAAAAGAAGAAGAAGGAGAAGAAGGTGAAGAAGAAGAAGAAGAAGGAGAAGAAGGTGAAGAAGAAGAAGAAGAAGAAGAAGAAGAAGAAGAAGAAGAAGGAGAAGAAGAAGGAGAAGAAGAAGAAGGAGAAGGAGAAGAAGAAGAAGAAGAAGAAGAAGAAGGAGGAGGAGGAGAAGAAGAAGAAGAAGAGAATTTACTGAAGTTCAGTGTGGTATTGGAGGGCAATAGATGTCCTGGTTTAGGAATATAAGAGATTGGATCGGGATTTGTAGTGTTAGGAAGTTTTTCCGTCTAGAACGAATTAGTTAAATCGTGTTGATAGTCAATGTTAGGTTGACCTGACATGGCGCAGGGATAGAAAGAGAGAGAGAGAAAGAGAGTTTACCGAGACGACATAATGGAAAATATAATGAAAATTAAAAAGTTTTGTAATCCAACTTAAAGGAAATTGTAATTTATAATACATTATTAGTGAGAATATATATTTATTCACGTAATTTAATTTTCTAGTAACGTTATGAATTGTAAAGTCAAAAGAGAGAGCGTTATGAAATGTTAATATTCCAGGCAAAATTTTCCCTCTCATGTTCGTTTCAAACTCTCCTTTTCCCCCTGATATTCCCCTCATTTTCCTCCTTCCTCTTCAACCTTATTCGTTTTCTTCTCTTTTCAAGTACATCAAAGAGATTAAACTATATATTCTTTGTATGTGTGTATATTCTATCTGACGCACGCACATTTTACTTGAAAGACACGTGTAAATTTACATGAGTGATACACATGAGTATTGTGTAATAGTGAGGGGTTCCGCCCCATGGTTGATCTATGGTGAAACTTTCATTTCAGCTTTTTTACAGAATTAAACCTACATGATATATCTATATTTTTTAAATATAACATGGCGTTTACCACTTAAAGGCCGCATACATAGAGAAATCAACTAGTGACGACAATTTAATTACATTCAATTCTGAATTCTGGAGAAGAGTAACTCCAGTTCACGTTGCGTTGTCGTCACTAGTTTCTCTCTGTATGTACGTGGCCAAACTATTCGTTACTGACAACCACTCGATTTATTCTTTGGTGTTTGGTATTAAGGGGAGACTTTACTTTGTATCCCGCCAATGATAAATTTTCTCTTTTTAGGTACATTGTTCAAAGAATTTGTAAAAGAGACGGAAATGAAACTTTACACTTATAGTTGTCGTGAGTCTCTAAGTACTGACAAGTTTTCAATTTAATCTTTTGGACCATAACAGTTTTAAAAAAGTAACGAATAACATAAAATATTTTCAGATCTTCTTGTACGTTTTTCGCGTATTACTAATTTTTGGACTACGTAAGGAAGTCATAAAAATGTCGGTATATGGGAATATACAAGATATTTAACTGGTAAAAATTTCAGTCTGGCAGGTTAATTGGTTTCTGAGAAAAATGTATCTAAGTGTTAAAAATCTAAATCTACAGGAAAAGGCAAAAAGCAAGATGACACAAAATTCAAAAACAAAATATACACAAACAAGTAATCCCATCAACAGTTGGTTAGAAAGCTGAACCAACAGCTGAGAATATTAAAAACAGTGATACAGATATTTAAAAAAACTAAAATTTTCTTTGCAATAAAACGAACAGAATACAATAATTATGAAAAATATTCGTTCTTGGTAACATGATAATTTTTCTGGGTAAACCTGATAAAAAAACTATTTTTTGACGTAATTTAATTTTTTTCGGGTAGATCTAAGCTTCAACTATTGAAAAACATAAAACAAAAAAATCTGGTGTGAAACACTCACACAACTTTCTCTTGCCAGTGCAAATAATTAACAATAAACCTAAAATTAGTAATAAAACATAAGAAATGAATAAAAAACTAACCTCAATAAACATAACCTAATTTTAATCATGAGTGAAAGACGCAAAATAAAAATCAACCTCAGTTTGGCTTAGAAATACGGAAAATCACTCTTTTTCTCTAAACTAGGCTCTGTAGAGAAAAGTGCTCTAAATAAAAGTTGTAGATCTTTTAATTTTCTATAAATTTAACTATTACCCTTTTGTCGTAAAATGCATACTAAGGCCGAAATCTTAAAAAAATCAATTTTTCACACATTTTCGTGAGAAAAAATCAGAAAATCACAAATTACCGCTAAACTAAGCGTTATACAAAAAATTGTTGGAAATAAAAGTTGTAGGATTTTAAATTCTCTACAATTTGTATTAAGTAAATTGTTGCGCTAAAATGCATATTAAAGCCGTAATCTTAAAAGAACAACGTTTTTACGAGAAAACACCCTCACCAAGAATTTCAGCACACATGACGCCTACCCTATCTTGTAGAAAATAAAAAATTGAGTAAACCAGGCGATTTTTAAAAAAATCGTAGAACCAGTTTTTGAGAAAATCATAAAAAAGTGAAAAATTACTTGAGTAAACTACAACTTCCGGTTGACCGATTTTGATGAAAATGTTCGTGTCGGGTCCGGTAGAGGTATATAACTTAAGTTTCAAGTTTTAAGTTTGTACAATGTTCCGTTCTTGAGATACTTTCCTTCCTATATATTCATATAGGCAAGAGAAAGTAAAAACAAAAATTTTCAGTAAAACATCATGCAATCTCCTCTTAATTTTGATGCCCATCTTATCTCCTCTTATATCCAACCAGTTCCACCAAGAAGAAACACCTATTAACCAATAACATTATCGTAATTTAATGCCAAACTATTTACGTTTCACTGTTTACAGTTTGTTTTTAGTTATTTTTTGTTTTTTCATCTTTAATAATTATGTGTAGGTTACAATCTGTTCAATTTAAGAACAATAAGAAGCCTCATTACCCAATGAGATGAGAATGAAGTGTAAATTAGGTGTATTCTTGTACATATACCCAAAGAGTATGGTTAATTTAACTACAACCATCAAAGTACACCGGTAACCACTTTCTAGAATTCAAATCCGTCAAATTAAAACTATCTTTACTAGGATTTGAATCAAGGAACATTAGACTCCGTAAATCAGCTATTAAACAACTGACTCGTGGTTATTATTTTTCTAAATTCATTTAAAGTCACATCAACAGCTTTGATCATTAGCGACTCAGGTGTGTTATGAAACGTTGGGTTGTGAGTTGTTATAATTTCCAGACCCTAGCCGGGAATCGAACCCGGGACCTCCGCGTGGTAGGCCAGCGCGCTAACCCCTATGCTAAGGAGGCACTTTAAAAATATTGAGAGAATCGGAATAAACCACTTAAATGAACTGAAAAAAATTCGGACAACTAATAATTACGGACTTCCATGAAGAGCAAATCAGAACACCGGGTGAACAGAAGAAAGGAGAAAAGCCTACAATAAGCAAATGCTGAGAATTTAGGTTGCAAAAAGAAAGTCTAGAAACGTCTAAAGTCATCTCATGTGATCTAAAATTGTCCCTAAACAAAAAAAAAATTACGTAACCTGAAACTAACCTGAAAAAAATTATCTTCAATATGTAACCAATCATTGTATCTGATATTAAATACTGTATATTAAGGTTGCTATTATTAAAAAGAAATAAACATTTAATTTTTGAAGAAACTAGTAAAAACAGCGTTTTGTTATAAGCATTTTATTAAACAAAATTTAAAAGATAAAAGCGATAAATTAGAAATAAATCTAGTAAAATATTACACAAGATATTTATATCACTAAAAATTATTAAGTTTATTTCAAAGAAATGGTAATTTTGTTTTCGTCAGTTCTGTTTAAATTGAAGTTTTAAAACGGAGAGTGGTATGAGTAAATTGAAAATATATTTCCATTGAAACAGGGTGTTGTGAAAGTGACTTTACAAACTAATTATTTATTAACAGTTGGAAAAACATAACTTACAATTTTCAGTATGTTATATTTTTTGTGACCATGAAAGACAGTTGGAGATTTTAATTACTTGTAATCAACCTGTTAGTACCTTGAAAGGTAGGAGAAGATTTATTAGTTCCAGGACTACAAAAAATAGTTCTGTTTCTTATCACATGTTCAGCCAATCAAATGAGTGAAGTATTTAAGAACAGAAGAGGTAGAGGTGTAAAAGACACCAATCAGAGTTATTTCTTTTGAAAGTAATGAGTTTCATTATACTATCAGACCCTATGGTAAATGGAGTGAATGTGTCATTTGCTGTGGAAAGTATATGCATTTCAGAGAGTCCGGCGTGCTGATAAGCATACTTTACTCAGTGAGGAAAGTATTTGCAAACCAACTCATTCCTCGTTTTACTTAGTAAAGCCTCTAGAGGCTCAAATCAGACTTTCGGCTGATGAACTAAACAACACATTTCAAAATTGTTATCACAATCGACTTTGTTCTAAAATTTTTATCATTTCATTTTTATCGTTATCATTTTGATTTTTTTATCTCCAACATTATTTGATTCTGTTTTGAAATTTTATGTTAGAAATTACTACAAAATTTTTGGACCAACCAGTAAATCAGTGTATTTCAGAAGATTTATATAAGTCGAGGGCGTGAATTATATATCTTGGAAGAAGAAAACATTACTATCACATTTACATTACACATAAATAAATACATGCATTAAAACAGATGTAAATAAATAAATAAAATATAATTTAAATTTATTTCTGGAATAGTCGGAGGATAAAATATATTATATTCTTGTGTTAGAAATATGTAGTTGAAAGAGTAATCTATCACTAAAAATAAGTTGACTTGGTTGTCTCAAGCAAAATACATTTTAATCCTAACTTTTAAAATGGAATTATTAAAGTTATTTACTTATGTTCATAAATAGCAGTATTTTTGACAAGTAACAAACAGAAATCTGTAATATTCTGCATTACATGTGTTGCAAAACATGGAATAACTTGTTTCGGAAAACCGAACTAAATTTCTTGTTAATCTGTACGCGATAATATATTGTGACTCTTATTTCTAAGGTCCGTTTCGGGATCTGGGTAAATTAAATAATTGACACACTATCGTTTAAAATTACAAACAGACATTTATTAAGTTCTAAAAGCTTTATAAACTGCCCATAACGGACAGGTGGAGTGTCAAATTATTTACACTCAATCTGTTCGTTGCAAGACTCACATATCAGAGGTGCGTCAGC
Organism: Catonia carolina; assembly: GCA_035578175.1. Lineage (NCBI taxonomy): Eukaryota > Metazoa > Arthropoda > Insecta > Hemiptera > Achilidae > Catonia > Catonia carolina. Next base: position 14,456,850 of record JAQMRL010000004.1, read on the forward strand.
CAATTAAATTACTGAATCATTTAAGAACAGAAGAGATAGAGGAGTAAAAGACACCAATCAGAGTTATCTCCTCTGAATGTAATGACTTTCATTATACAGCCAGACCCTGTGGTGAATGAAGTGAAGGTATCATTTTGCAGAGTGGAAAATATGTGCTTTTCAGAGGGCCCGGCATGCTGATAAGCGTACTTTCCCACTCAGTGAGGAAGGCATGGTAAACCACCTCACTCCTTGTTTTACTTAGTAAAACCTCTACAGGTTCAAACCAGCCTTTTGGCTGATGACCTAAACAATAAAAGCTTTATAATTACTAGAATTAAATTACTTGTATTTATAACGTAAACTTAAGCAATACAAGATTATTTTTCACTTACTTAAACTTTTTCCTACTTGCAAAATTAACAACGATTATACGGTGTTTACAATATACGCTGGATCTCTTCGCAGACGTGTAGATACTGAAGTCACGAGATTGCCTTTTGTGTATGGATGGGCTATGAGGAAGGAAAGTGAATATTTGCAGTACTGCCAACCTCAACAGGAGACACTATTCGTACATTTTCACTACCGTGCAGTTTTCTACATACATTTTGTAAGCTGTTGTTTATTCCGAGAAAATGTTTCCTTCATAAATCTTATAAGAAATAAAATATGTGACTTGTAATATTGCCTATAGCTTAATTACATGACTAGAAAATGTTTTGATTTACTGCAGTTACCAGTTACCTTATCCCATTGGAACAAAATGTTTTTCTATGAATGAATCGCCTTCTTTACTATCGCTGTCACCAGCGTGTTCACTATCAGTCTCACTGGTATCAACTTTACCGTTTCCTTTTTTTACCAGGTGTCAAAAAAACTGCTAAAGAATAGCTTCGTCACCCTCTTTAATTTGCTTCTTTATATTTAGAATTGTGGAAAGAGAAACATCTCTGTAGTTATCCACTCGCTCATGGCTTTTGTTAAGAGGCAGGGAAAGGCATTTTTTGTTTAGCTTCAACTTCACAGCATTTTATTACACTGTATATTAGATTTCATTCAATACTGTGAATAGTCTGCTCACGTTTTTGAGAAACTAACATTTCTGTTCCCACTCAGTGAGGAAGGCATGGTAAACCACCTCACTCCTTGTTTTACTTAGTAAAAACCTCTACAGGTTCAAACCAGCCACGAATACAAAACAGTGTTGTATTCGTACAGTTAGCCTACAAATGGTTCCACGATATATTGTAATATGCTCTGGGTATAGTACAAGTTATTGTGTTTGTTGAGCTGAAATTAAAGCAATCACGCTATGCGCACTGATCCTATTCCCCCTTTACCTCTCGTTGCAAACAAAGGTAAAAACTCAAGTAACTATACTCGTGCACAGCATAACTCACTTACTCACTGGCATATCAAAACTCGTCGATGGCACATCAAAGACTGAACTCTCTTTCAAAACAGCGTGCTTTTTATATAGATAATGCTGTGGAAGTCGCGAGAAGGACAGAGATTTACGATAAATAATAAAAATTATAAGTTTTTTACTGCTAATTAACAGACAGAAAGAGTTGTACAGGCTATTATCCAAACGGTCAAAACTACCCCATGGTTTCAAAACTCTTGACGTACAAGGCGATGTTTCAACCGATCTGGATGTATGGTAGTCAAATATATGGTGCACTAAAGCCATCAGTAATTTCACGAATACAACGTTTTCAAAGTAAATTCTTACGAATGATTACTAATTGCCCGAGTTACGTATCCAATAAAACACTACAGGATGACTTACGCGTTCCTTAAGTCAACGACACATAACTAAAACTGTACCGTAGGTTCAGAGACAAACTACACAATCATAACAATCCCTTAATATACAATATGAATTATGCGGACCTACCAGGAATCACACAAAGACGACTGAAACGCCGATGGAGTAGGGACATGATACATTAACGCAACTGTAGCATTATTACGTACACAAAAATATGGTTTAAACCAGTGATTCTCAACCTTTTTCTCTCCGCGATCCCCAAATAGTAAAAATAAATAAAATTAATATTTCGCGAACCTCCCCCCCCCCCCCCCAACCGATAATAATAGTAAGCCTTACTATTAATAATTGAATTTTGACTGTAATTATAAATGTAAAAGGTTTTTTCAATATTATGTAATCAAATTGCACTAATTGTATGCCTTTAAAGAAAATACAGACAGTAAAAAAAATGGAATATAGCTATTGCTATTATTTTATATTGCTGCGTTTATACTTTTATAGTAGCGACGTGTATGAACATGCATGTATGACGTGCACATACATGCAATTTACAAGTTCTGACTTGATGTGTACGTGCTCTTTGTTTATAATAAATGATTTCATTATTGTTTCGCGACCCCCCTATAATATCACCACGACCCCCACGTTGAAAATCAGTAGTTTAAATGAACACATTTAATTTTATCTGGAGAGCTATCGCTGGGTGGTGCCCTTCTCAACGTCATTAACGCGGTTGGATTTTTTTTACTTTCTCTTGCCTATATGAATATATAGGAAGGAAAGTATTGTTTTCATGTCGATTTTAAGAAATCGAGTTTTCACCGGATCTATACGTTTTCAGACCCCCTGAACCCAAAAAACATGTTTTTAGCGATTGGTCTGTGTGTGTGTCGGTGTGTGTGTGTGTGTGTGTGTGTGTGTGTGTGTGTGTGTGTGTGTGTGTGTGTGTGTGCAAAATATCTCAAGAACGGAACATTGTACGAACTTGAAACTTGAAACTTAAGTTACATACCACTACCGGACCCGACACAAACATTTTCATCGAAATCGGTCAACCGGAAGTAGTAGTTTATTCGTGTAATTTTTAACTTTTTTGCGATTTTCTCAAAAACTGGTCCTACGATTTTTTTAAAATCGCCTGGTTTACTCAATTTTTTATTCTCTACAAGATAGGGTAGGCGCCATGTTTGCTGAAATTCTTGGTGAGGGTGTTTTCTCGTAAAAACGTTGTTTTTTTTAAGATTACGGCTTTAATATGCATTTTAGCGCAACAATTTACTTAATAAAAATTGTAGAGAATTTAAAATCCTACAACTTTTATTTCAAACAATTTTTTGTATAACGCTTAGTTTAGCGATAATTTGTGATTTTATGTTTTTTTCTCACGAAAATGTGTGAAAAATCTATTTTTTTAAGATTTCGGCCTTAGTGTGCATTTTACGACAAAAGTGCATATAATTAAATTTATAGAAAATTAAAAGATCTACAACTTTTTTTGAAGGCATTTTTCTCTACGGAGCCTAGTTTAGTGAGAAAGAGTGAGTTTCCGTATTTTTAAGTCAAACTGAGGTCGATTTTCATTTTGTGTCTTTCACTCATGATTAAAATTAGGTTATGTTAATTGGCGTTAGTTTTTTGTTTAGTTCTAATGTTTTATTACTAATTTTAGGATTATTGTTTATTATTTGCATAGGCAAGAGAAAGTTGTGTGAGTGTTTCACACCAGATTTTTTAATTTGTTTTGGTAATTGTCGTGAACGTTTATGCTAATTGTTCTACTACAGTTTCAAAATAAATAAAGTAAAAAAAAGGTTTTACGAAATGTAAACAACTCTTTATAACTGAATAGAATCGTTACAAAAAGAGCCAATTATCTAAATACCTGTAGACACCCAACTCTTTCAGGTAACCGCCCAACAATAGGCTGAACTACACTATTCAAAACCATTCGTGCGTTATATTTCTATTTCTTAGAAACCCTATTTATTATTTACTACTAACTACTATTATTCACATTAACATCTTTTAAATCTTGGTACTTCTCGAGAATTCTCGAACACACTTTCCTTTAGATATTGTCACAATATTTCATTAATATAAAACTGAACTTCTTACTGTATTTATAACAGGGGCTCAATGAGATCGTATAGTTTAAATTCCCGGCTCAATAAAGGTTGTACTAGATCAAAGGTTCTTAAACTTTTAGACACTGCGACCTCCTTCCTAGGTTGAGTATTTTGCCGACACCCTCTGAATTATTATTTTAAAAATATGTTTAAATGTACAATAGATTTGTAATTTTACCAAAAGAATATGAGTGGATATTTGCGGGAGTCAATCCGTTTAACGAGCAAGCTGAAAAAAATGTTCAACTATGTGTTCGTCTTCATGATGAATTGATAGAGCTATCAAGTGATCAGGCAATTAAATTAACTTTCAACAATGCTTCTGCCGACAAATTTTGGATAAGAATTAAAAAGGAGTACACTGAATTGTCCAGAGGAGCGTTGAAAATTTTGGTACCATTTCCCAAATCCTAAAAGAACTGTAAACAAGGATATTCCATAATGGCGATTTTGAAAACCAAATTAACAAATCGTTTGACACTGGGAAATGACACCGTTTTGTGTATTACAAAATTAAATCCAGACATTTAAAAATTTGTTGATGTCAAACAAGCCCAAGTTTGTAGTTAATTGATTTGGAAAAAGTTATAAAAACACGACGTTTTTGACTTGAAGGGGTCATGGAATGAGAAGATGAGTTAACATTTAAGTTACAAAATTTCACCTAATCAAAATACTTTTCCCTGTATCCAACATATAGATATAGAGAAAGTAAGTAATGTACTTAAAAATTTTAAAACATCTTTTATATTTTATGTTACTGTTTAAAGTCCAATATTGATCCGTATTGTAAAACATTACATCCAAAAGACTACTAACACAGAGTGAGTAAATTTATGAATGTGTATAGAAATTGTGTCTATGTGTTAGTGGATGACTGCATAATAAATAAGAATGGATTTGATAGCATTCTAAATGCAAATGGAATAGAACAATACATTGAGCAACTAGAAATTTCCTTCTCTTCCCCCAGAATCCTCCTTTTCCCCTTAAAATTTCCACCATTTCCTTTCCATCCCCAGCCAAATTATATATCTTTCTCTTTCCAAGATCTCTCCTGCTTCTCAACTCTAACCATTTCTCCTCATCCTTAAAACGTGCAATACAACTATCTAGATATTACTCTTACAACATTTCCAATTTCTCCTTCTTTCTCTCTCCTGCCCCCACCCAATGTTACACGCACTTTATCCCTTACGCACCTTTTTCTTTTCTCTTATTTATGCAAACCTTTAAACACCTTTTCATTCAGTTCAAAATAAATTATGATTTCTTTTCAAATACTGAAAACATAACTTATTAACTTTTAAATTTTATTAATTTTTAGATCTCAAAGATTAGATTTTTGAGACCTGCTAAAGGGTGTCGTTTGAAAGATAAATTTAGACATACCAAGATAAGAGTTGATCTAAATGAACTAGCCTTTAAATACATCCTACTCTAGACTCTAGAGAGCAAACGTCAATCAATGCAGTGGCACCATACTCATTCTCCTTCAGCCAAAAAATTCAAAATTCAGCAATCGTCCAGAAAAATCATAGCGTCAATGTTTTTTGGACAGAAAAGGGATTCTGCTCGTGATCTTCTTTTTGGAAAAAGGTGAAACAATCCAGGTATTGTGAGATGAAGTAAAAACTTCCCAGAGCTGTACAAAACGTCGTGGGATACTAACGACGGGAGTCTGTTTCCTTCATGACAATGCGCGCCGCACACCGCTCCATGCAACACAAGAGTTATTCACTTCATTTGGTTGGAATGTTTTAAATCACCCCTCTTACAGCTCTGATCTCACACTTAGTGACAAACATCTGTTCACTAAATTGAAAGAAAACACTTTTCCAACAACGATGACGAGGTGAAAATTAAAGTGAAGAATTGGCTATACAAAGACGGCGGGAGATTCCAATGACATATGTATAAAAAACTTGTCCCACAGGTGACAAAATATATTGAACTAAATGTTGATAATGTGGAATTATAATGTATTACCTTAACCATAATCCACGTAAGATTCATTAAAATATATTCATCTTTATATTTTTCAAAAAAACTTGTAATCTAAATCTCCGGATAACCCGTGTATTTTGTAAAACATAATACCATACATTACTACATGTAACTTTAGTATTTATTTATTTGTAAATTAATCAAAAATTTCAAATAACCTTTGTCAACCTTATTTTATTATATCATTTCATATTTTCTTTACAGAAATCACATTTATTACTGTTATTATTATTTTAGTATAGAGTTTAGTTTAGATTTGTAGATAAAAATAGAGTGGCCCCAGGTGTGTGTTTGGTTGACGGGATTATCTTGAGCTCTCTTCTATACGCAGATGATTAAAATGATCATTCAGGAATCGGAGAACGATCTTCAGATGTCGATATTTCTGCTAAAACAGCTTTGTCAAGAGTAATCTCCGATTATTTCTATCGATAAGACAAAAGTGATGGCTTTTAGGGGTAAGGTACCTATTAATATGGTTTTCAAGGTTGATGAGCTCTGCTGTTCCACACGTTTACATCAACGTTTGCCAGCGTTGTCAGATTGTACCTGATAAACATTACGCGCGCATGCGTATAAAAGCCGCAATAGCTCACTCTCGTCTTGCATCTTGGACTAAACCATGGCGTTCTCTAATTATTACTAGAGAACGCCATGACTTAACACATCGATTATAGAACGCGTTAACATGCAATACTTTATAATATAATCAGCTGATTGTATGTTTGTAGGTTATAATTATTATTGAAAGACCAAAAAAATGGCCGACAAAATATTTAACAGAGCTACAAGAGCAAGTATTGGCAACGTTACTGGCAAGTCATTGGCTAGCTATAAAGTGGGTAGGGGGCAATGCAAACGTTCAGAGCTCATCAGCCTTGTAAAATAGTGTCAAGATAGGACAAGAAAGAATGAAAACTTTAAAAATTCCGTCAGAAAATCAACGAGGATCGTCATTTCACGATCGACGAAATTTCTGAAAAGAAAGGCGTGAGTTGGAGCTCGGATTTTGGAGGATTTTCAAATGAGACGTGTTGCCACTAAATTTATTCCTCGCCTTCTCAAACAGGATCAACAATACATTCGATTGAATTTGAGTCAGGGCTTGAAAAACGAGATTGAAAGTGATTCAAACTTTTTTATCAAAATCATTACGGTGATGAGAGTTGGTGTTACGGATATGACCCAAAAACCAAGCAAGCGATAAGCCATTGGAAAATTGGCTTGTCGCTTAATGACTTCACATGCGGATCATGACAAAAGTAAGAGAAACATAACACTGCGACCCAACGTTAACCTACAAACTGTCGCCGTCTGAGCAGTTGTTTTTTGAAGTTCTCTGCTAACCCCATTTAGCGGAAGAACTCTTTACTACGTCTCCGAATGACAGCACGATCTTAGTCTGGTTATTTCTGAATCCCTCTCGTAAGCCGCATGCCAAAGGACCGATGCCCGCTATTGGCCTTAAGATACCGTCCCCAAAAAGTTCGCTCGTTGGGTAGACCACGAGAAAGATGGATACAAGCTGGGGTGATATACCTAATCCTTAAATGAGGAAACAGATTTTACTACAGAGTTTAGAATAGTTTTATTAATTTATAACGTTTCTTAGCTATAATAACGGGTGTTTCAAAAAGGAGGCACTTCGAAGTTTAAGGGTTAATATTTTCTGCATAGGGAATATTTTTTCCCCCAAATAACAGTTGGCACTACCATACTCATTGTTGACCCATTGTGTATTACTGACATGTACTAGTGCTATCCCAGTATTCATTTGTGTCTGTAGTGTCTGTATAAGTTCAAACATGGTTTTTTCAAAGGATGAACGTGTTTTTATTATTGAAAGTTATTGCGCATATAAATCTTACGAACAAGTGAAAGACGAGTTCCAGTTAAAATTTCCCAATTCTGAAGTACCTAATAACACCACAGTATCGCGTCTGATTAATAAATTTTGTGAGACTGGCAGTGTACAGGATCGGAAAAGCACAGGTCGACCATCAGTGTTAACAGAACAAGTTTTTGACGATGAGAAACAAAGTTTGACTACCTCACCCGGAAAATCACTTAGAAAGTTATCTTCACAGGCTGGATTATCACTATCTTCCGCTTTAAGGGCTACAAAAAATTAAATCTGCATCCTTACTGCATCGGTGTCGTTCATGAACTGAAAGAAGTTGACCATGGGAAACATATACAATATTGTCGTTGGATACGTTCTCTTGTTAATGACAACGGTGTTGAAATATTGAATCGTGTTTATTTCAGTGACGAAGCATGGTTCCACTTGGATGGTTACATCAACAGCGAAAACTGCCGAATATGGAGCGCTCATAATCCTCACACATTTCATGAACATCCACTACACGCACGTAAAATTGGTGATTTGTGTGCGATCTCCCGGCGTCGTATTGTTTATTTTTTTCACATCCTTTATTTTTTGACACATCTGTAGATGGTGTGGTGTACCGCAACTTAATTGAACAATTTATAGCGTTGTTAGAATTACTCGATCGAGATTGTTGGTTTCAGCAGGATAACGCAACGTGCCATACTTCGACTGAAACGCTGAATATGTTACGAGAATTTTTTGGCCATCGTGTGATATCAAAAGGATTGTGGCCACCAAGATCCCCAGATCTTAATCCTGCGGATTTTTTTCTTTAGGGGAATTTAAAGTGTAAGGTTTTTAAAAACAATCCTCATACAATTGAAGAATTGAAGGCTAATATTGAAAGTGAGATTACAAACATTAATGAGCAAACACTACGAAAAGTGGCTGCAAATGTTATGAAACGTGTCCGAACTTGCATTACAAGCGGAGGAAGTCATTTTGAACATTTATTGTGAAATTTTAAAGGTAATCTGAATGTTATAAAGGTAATAATTTCATACCGTATAATTTGTATAATTTGTAATTACTTAATGTAATAAATTAGTGTTCTCAAACTTCGAAGTGCGTCCTTTTTGAAACACCCGTTAGTAGGGCTTATTTAGTGTTGTATTAACAGTATGTATGCTGTAAGTTTAGTAGGGCGGACGCCAAATAAGCTTGACGGTTTTCCGAAGTGCGCAGATGGTTTATTTTGGTAATGGCACGCTCGGTTGCCTCAGCGAGTGGTGGGGATCAGTGCTGTACCAGCTGTGATCAGTCACATCACTCTCGCAACGTTAGATATCAGCTAACCTGAAAACATCAGTCTGTTAATGTTATGTATTGGTGGTAAGCGTTAAAATTGTTGTATACAATGTTTGCAATTGAATGTTTTTAACGTCACTAATAGATGATAATTTACATCGTTTAGAACATATGATTTAATGGGCAGTTCGGTACTAAGACGCGAAATCTACCGACTGAATCCGAAGTGTTCGCGCAGCTAGTCCGTCACGGGGCGTCCAATCTACGTAAGATAATTGTAAACAAATTTTAGAATAACGGCCTACATTATGTAATAGTTACAGCCTATTTCCAATAAAAAGGATGAACGGTTAAATAAATAAATAAACTGATCCGTAATACTTTTTTAATTTTATAATTGAATAAATATTTTTTCAAATTAATATTAATTAAATAAAGGGAGATTTAATTAATTTAAAAAATTTATGTGTAGACATTGTGATACCAACTACTTGATAAATTGTTAAAAATAATAATTTAAACAAATAATATTTTGTAAGTGCATATATAAAAATTTAATTAAAAAGATTCTTTTTCTCTTAACAAATTAATTAATTCGTAGATTTTCTTTTTAAATTGTTTTAAATAGATGAAAATTATTATAGAATGTTTTTCTTTCATAAATGTTCACTGGAAATGAAAATAATGTTTTTATTCATTCTTTTACAGAATATTTCACCTGGAATTAATTTATACATGATGGTTTTTTTAAGTAAAAAGAATATTCAGTGTAATTGAATTTTTGAAATTATGTAGTTATATTTATCATCCTTTAGTACTTTGTCAATGAATTTTTTTTTTCTTAAATCGTTTTTGTTGTACGATTAAATGAAAATGTTAAATGGTATTTACAGGGTGTTGGAAAAGTTAAACAAACTCATGGATGTAGTTTAATGTACAACAAAAAAAATCTTATACCTCCAAATCTTAAAGAAACCTTCACTTCATTCACCACAGAGTCTGATTGTGTAGTGAAATTCATTACTTTCAGAGGAGATAAAAATGAATAGTTTCAATAAAATGTCAAAAATAAAATAATTTAAAAGAAATCTACATAAATATTGTTCCAGTTGAACTGTTATTACTCCCACGGGTATTCGTTTTATTTTTTACAAGATGTATCTACTCCATCTTCCATTAAGCCTGCTTGCGGCATTACCTGGTAAATGTGACATGTAATGCTTTGAAACTCGTCGGTTTTCATTTACAGGAAGTTTAAGGCGTTTATAAATTGACAAATAATGTCGTTAATGTATGGTACGTGTAAGTCGTTTTGTTTCGTTAGTTACGTATAGTCCAATCGAAATAGCCTAATAGTATTACTTAAATGGAAAAAAGAAAAAAAGGAATTTCATAATGTGCTCCTGCGTCAGAGCTACCTCGTTAAATAATAAAAAATACCACTAAGAATAATTAAAAGGGAAATTTTACTTTCGAAAAGGGACTTTTTATTCAGAAAAGTTACCACCATTCAGAGACGTACTATCATGCTGCTTTGAATGGACTGTACCAGAGTGCGTCTGCGATAAATCGTATACACTTGGATTGAAAGCGTTATAATTTCATGATTTCTAATTAAAAAACAGTCAAGACATGAAGAAAAATTAATTTATGCTACAAAGTGTGTATAAATATGCTGTTTAGATCATCAGCCGAAAGGCTGGTTTAAACCTGTAAAGGTTTTACTAAGTAAAACGAGGAGTGCGGTGGTTTACCAACGCCTTCCTCACTTGAGTGAAAAAATACGCTTATCAGCATGCCGGGCCCTGTGAAAAGCACGTATTTTCCACCCTGCAAATGACATCTTCACTTCATTTACCACAGGGTCTGGCTGTATAATGAAATTCACTACTTTCAGAGGAGATAACTCTGATTAGTGTTTTTTACACCTCTACCTCTTCTGATCTTAAATGATTCAGTCATTTAATTGGCTGGCCATTTGATAAGAAACAGAACTATTTATTTTAGCCCTGCAATTAACAAATTGAGTGTAAATAATTTGACACTCCACCTATCTGTTATGGGCAAAATGTATAAATTTTACACGCTTGAAAAATATGTATAAATGTGTATTAATTACGCTATCAATTAAACATTTGAGATTATTTTTGGGATAAAAATTTAAATTTTCTCAATTTAATTTAAGAATTTTTAAACGTGAATATAGTTTATTCATTTTAAGAGGGGTTTGTGATACAACTACAATTTAGGTAATATATTAAATGAATAGAAATCTCTCTCTATTGAAAGGGGAAAGTAGTTAAAATATTATTTTCCATGTACTCTCATTAGACGCAAAATAAATACAATTGTATTATATAGAATATATAAACTGCTCCGTTCATTGTTATATACAGGGTGTCTCAAAACATTGAATGTTTAAATAAATAAATAAACTGTATTATCACGTAAAATAATGTACTGCATTTTCTCGGGTGTGCCTACACAAAAAACGGTGGTATTATCCTAAAATCCACGTTAGGAATAAAGTTTAGTATATTTTTCAAAATTTTTATTCTTGAATACCTAATAATAATTCATATTCAAATTTGTCACTTTTTTAAAACTTAATTCTTTTGATAATATTTAATTTTTGTAACCTCATTAAAAATAATTTTCATTTTTATTTAATTTTTTGTAGAAAATATGAATTTTATGTAGAAGGCTATGGCAAAGTATGTCATGTGTATATACTCGTAAATCTTAACTTGTCGGTAGTTTCATACTGAACATACCACACCGTTTGCAATTTATTAGTTATCAATTTTTGAAATATCACTAATATATTTTTTTTACTTAAATTTTTTTGTTTTCACAACTGTTCTACAAAATAATCTGAACAACTAGTTAATGAGATGAATAGTTTATAATAGACTTGTGTATGAAATGAAGTGAAGCCCGCCCAATGGCAAATTTCGGTGTGAATTTAAAATGTAGAATGACTTGAAATATTACAGTTTATATTATGATTGAGGTATGATAAATACAATATGAGTATGGTGTAATAATGAATTTAATATTTAATTATAAAATTTATAATTATCAAGCAGAATAGATACACAAGAATATAAATTATGAACTTACTCTTATAAATAAATAATTGGATATAGAATCCATATCTTCGTGAATAATAAGAGATTATGAATTTATAATTTTTGAATCTGCCCATAACAGACAGGTGGAGTGTCAAATTGTTTACACTCAATCTGTTCGTTGCAAGACTAAAATAAATAGTTCTGTTTCTTATCACATGGTCAGCCAATTAAATGACTGAATCATTTAAGAACAGAAGAGGTAGAGGTGTAAAAGACACTAATCAGAGTTATCTCCTCTAAAAGTAATGAATTTCATTATACAGCCAGACCCTGTGGTGAATGAAGTGAACGTGTCATTTGCAGAGTGGAAAATATGTGCTTTTCAGAGGGCCCGGCATTCTGATAAGCGTACTTTTCCACTCATTGAGGAAGGCAATGGTAAACCACCTCACTCTTCGTTTTACTTAGTAAAACCTCTACAGGTTCAAACCAGCCTTTTGGCTGATGACCTAAACAACAAACAACAATTTTTTAATAATTGAAATAATTGACTTAGAAGCTTGAAAAATATTTTTTTATAAGGAGCTGCGCTCAAAGAAACTATTAAATATTTCATCATATCAACATCATTGAAAGTGGTATGGTGTTTTTCTATCTGAACAAAGTATAACTTAATTTTTTCAAAATTTAAACTTTTATTTTTCATTTAGATTCTTTTAAAAAATAATACTTTAATAATGCAAGTTTGCTTTATAATAAATTCATTTTATTTATTATCAATGCAGTAGTAGTTGATCGTTGTTATTAAATTGTTTTCTTTAAAACCATACCCACGAAAAGTGTGTAGCCGGCGAAGTTCCTTGGGTAACACCGCTACAAGTAGATGTTCGAAGAGGGTATGTAAATGGTAAACCTTGCAGGAATTAAGCTTGCCATGCAAAAAAATCGTACAAAGCCCAGAATCAATAGTTTGTAATTATAGATTGTACCATAACAGATCTCCAACAAAGACAGTGAATTAATAGGTTGAAAGCGAGTCTCCAGTTGTCACATGATGAGTCGAGGACCCAATGACCAGCCACTTTTACTAATCTACTATCATACTGTACTTCCAACTCGTCCAAACTAACATTCGTTTTCAATTTATATTTTCTATTAAAGAAAAGGACTTAAAAATCCCTTTCATGAAAAAACGCGTCTCATGAGTGGTGGCAATATTTTAATTTTTTTTCTTTTGACTTATGGCAAAAACTATTAGTGATTTCTGTATCTACTCTATAAGAGGAATCGAATAACATTATTTTCGATTCCAAATTCCGACTTTGATTTCTTGACTTCTAGATTTGGGCCACTTCCGGTTGAAACCAGAACTTCAAACCTAATGATTTCTGTATTTACTCTTTAAGAGCAATCGAATGACACTATTTCTGTTACCAAATTCCGACTTTGATTTTTTAACTTGTGATTTCGAGTCACTTTCGGTCAAAAACGGAACTTCAAATTCAATCCAGACCAACTAATTGTGGTGTAGATTACGCATCCGCAAACCGTGTGTTGCTATAACTCGTACTTTCTGACTTTGTTTTCTTACTTCCGGTTTTGAGCCACTTTTGGTCGAAACCAGAACTTCAAACCTAATGATTTCTTAATTTACTCTTCAAGAGGAATCGAATGACACTATTTCTGTTACCAAAATCCGACTTTGATTTCTTAACTTCCGATTTTGAGTCATTTTCGGTCAAAACCGGAACTTCAAATTCAATCCAGGCCCACTAATTGTGGTGTAGATTACAAATCTGCAAACCGTGTATTGCCATATCTGGTAGTTTCTGACTTTGTTTTCTTACTTCCGGTTTTGAGCCGCTTTTGGTCAAAACCAGAACTTTAAACCTAATGATTCCTGTATTCACTCTTCAAAAGGAATCGAATGACACTATTTCTGTTTCCAAATTCGGACTTTGATTTCTTAACTTCCGGTTTTGGATCACTTTTGGTCAAATCGGAACTTCGAATCAATCCAGGCCGACTAATTTTTGTGTAGATTACCAATCCGTAAACCGCGTGATGCTATCTCATGTAATATCTGATTTTGATTTCTTCTCTTCCGGTTTTGGGCCTCTTTAGGTCTAAACCGGAACTTAAAACCAAATTTAGGCCAAGTAAGTTTCTATTTAGATTGTGTTTAGGTCATCAGCCAAAAGGCTGGTTTGAACCTGTAGAGGTTTTACTAAGTAAAACTAGGAGTGAGGTGATTTACAATTGCCTTCCACACCGAGTGGAAAAGTATGCTTATCTGCATGCCGGACCCTCTGTAAAGCACTTTTTCCATTTTGAAAATGACAACTCTACCTCATTCACCACAGGTCTGGCTGTAGAATGAAATTCATTTCTTTCAGAGGAAATAACTCTGATTAGTGTCTTTTACAGCTCTACCTCTTCTGTTCTTAAATGATTCAGTCATTTAATTGGCTGACCATGTGGTAAGAAACAGAACTATTTATTTTAGCCCTGCAATGAACAGGTTGAGTGTAAATAATTTGACACTCCACCGTCTGTTATTGGCTGACTATTTATATTACGAATCCGAAAACCGTTTGTTGTTATCTCTTGTAGTTACTAATATCTAGGTGTGACGGACGGACAGACAAAGGAAAATTATAGATAACAATTTATTTTAATAATTACCACCAATAAATTCATCCTCAATATTTTATAATTTTTATATGAACAAGTTAACTTGAAAATGACACCTTAGAAATGGAAATGCATAAGGGTAAAGTATTGTTTTAATAACATATTGGTAAAACTCCAATTAAATACTGTTAATTAACATTTATTTAAAACTTAACATCAATTCGTTTTAATTTTTTGAACACCTTATACAATGTAACATATTAGATTTTTTCCTATTTATTTTTTATTGTACAGTGAAAGTTAAAAAGTGTAACAAACAAACAGTTTTAGAGCAGACAGAATGGATGAATGGAGTTAGTTGGCTACAGTACCGCGATACGTATCCATTATGCAACAGAAAACTGTCCCAATGCCCAATGCCCTGCATGTATTCGTTTGATAACTACTCCATATCACACTGCAATATCATTTACTAAACTCACTTTCTTCCTATTAAATTTACATTTTATAAACCAACATCGATTAAATTTTTGCATTTCAATTTCTATTTCTATGTTTACATGATAAATAGAAAATAAACTTCTTTACAAATCGTTTAAAAATAATGGTGTGGCAAGCAGTATAAACTTTCTCACTAATATTAAAACAAAATTACTTATTATTACAGTTGAACCTTGATGTAACGAAGTTTACGAAAAAAATGTTGAATAGAGGTCGTTGTTGTTGTTTAGGTAATCAGCTGAAAGGCTTGTTTGAACCTCTAGAGATATTAGTAAGTAAAACGAGGAGTAAGGTGGTTTACCAGTGCCTTCCTTAATGAGAGGAAAAGTATGCTTATCAGCAAACAGACCGTCTAAAATAACATCAAATTTCCACCCTGCAAATGGTATCTTCACTTCATTCCCCACAGGGCTGTATAATGAAATTCTTACTCTCGGAGGAGATAACTGTGAATAGTGCCTTTTACACCTCTACTTCTTCTGTTCTTAAATGCTTTAGTCATATAATTGGCTGACGATGTAATAAGAAACACACTATTTTTTTAGTCCTATTATGATAACCTGAAACTCAATTATTATAGTTCAGGTTCAGAATTAGTATAATATATATATATCGCTGTTCCATCGTGGGTATCGTGGGCAATACCACCCACGAGCTGACGCAGTTGCTAACAGGGCATGGTTGCTTTGTGGCATATTTGACAAGATTCAAACTTCATGAAGTACCAAAATGTCGACTGTGCGACAGTGCAGAGGAGGAGTCCATTCCCCATATTTTTTAAAGATGTCCTTATTTTGGCCTCAAAAGAATGGAGACATCTGAGAAGATAGGCGTTGCACAGTGGATCCCAGAGAGAGTAGAGGCAGCGATGCTGCGGGATAAGGAGAGCGGGAAGTTGGTCGTTCAGTTTGCGGAGAGGGTGGTACGGAGACTGCGGAGGGAGGAAACACATGCAGATCAGCGGGGTCGCCCTCTCCCACAGTGAATCAATCCTGTCCCGATCTCAGAAGGTAAGGTAGGCACACTAATTTCCTGAACTTGTGATGAAAGAGATGAATGAAAGTGAGAGAGTGAGTGTTTATTGGTCAGTGACAGCGAGAGGGGAATTAGGCTACGGTTCCCTTCCACGCACCGCTAACAGTAATTTTTTTTAACCCGACATTTCCCTTGTAATATTATATAAACAGTTATGAGGGAGGTGGAGGGTTCTTTGCTGATGCCAAATCAAGTGGTCAGGCGGCGGGTTTTTGGTTGGTAGGCGGTTGCGGCCTCCTTGGGGCTGAACGAGGACGCCTCAATTGAGTCCAAAACTACTTCCCCCATCGTGAGGGAGTGAACATGAGTTTTTCTTGCCACCTCGGATATAAAAAAATATTGCTGCTCCGACATAGAAAACCTAGAAAAAAGTCTTTTTTAAGAGGCTGTTTGTCTTCAACTTCCGATAAGCCATAAATATAAGACAAATGAATTTTTCGCTCGCATAAGGCCAATTTTAGACCACGTGAGGTGATTAAAGATATTCTGAAAGCTGTTACTGCAGCCAGGATTCGCTCTCAGCTTTTTTCTGTCCATCCACTGTTCTGGTTTTGCTCTTCATTGAAGCTCTTAAAACCCGTATTAGTTGTCTGGATTTGGTATGGTTTATTAAGTTTTCATGGTTTTCTTAATATCCTTCCTGACTCCTTTAAACCATTTATCTGACACCTTGGTCTATTTTTTAGTGCCTTAAAAATTTTTTTTGTCAACCGGTTATCAGTAATTCTATACAGGTCTCCATAAAATTTTTGTCTTCTTTTTCTAATCGTTTATTTTCTTGTAGTCTTCTAGATCTCGAAACCTATGTTTTTCGTCTACTGTCTTCGGACCACTTTTTTGCAAAGTATTTTTCTCTCATATTTCTCTGGTTCTTCTATACCATCCTTCCCGGTCATTTTAAGGCACTGACTGGAGTAGAGACACCCAGGTTTTATCACAGTATTATAATGTCTAAAACAATACAATTTATTTAAACAAGTTACTTATATATAATTTCATGAAATCAAAGTAAAATTTATTTAGTTTGTTTCCTTAGACAACAGACCAAAATGGTAGTAAGTTGATAAGGAAAATGAGATGTAAATACATTACATAGTCTGGGATGATTACTGTTGTAATTAAGTAAACACTCTGAAGGTATTTTGACCACAAATATTTCGTCCAATGGTCAAGCAACTTAGTGCGGTGAAAAGGAGGTGGAAAGAGAAGAGAGAGAGAGAGAGAGAATTCAAAGCAATTCAAGGGAAGATTTAAATGTTGATTGGTAATACAAACAAAATGTAAATTCAATGGCTAGTCCGATGGACTAGTCTGTCTAATACAATCTTATCTCTTGATTAACTCCTTTCCTCCATCTTTTACCCTCCTCTTTCTCGTCCTCGTCCTTCTCCTCCACCTTCAGTTCCTCCACATTTTGTATTCCATTATTTATTTTAAAAAAATAATAACTTTTTATTACATAAAATTCAAATTTAATTTTTTTCCAAAAAATTATGATTATAGAAGTTTTATTTTTTGAAAGTAACATTATGAAGAAACAATCAGGTGGATAAGTATTGTTTTCATGCTGATTTTTTAAATCGAGTTTCCACCGGATATACACGTTTCCTGGCCCTCTTAACCAAAAAAAACATGAATTTAGAGATAATTCTGTGTGTGTTATCATACAAAGTTGAAACTTGGAAATTACGTTACATTACACTAAGATTAAGCCCATAACAGACAGGTGGAGTATTTAATTATTTGCACTCAATCAATCTCAAAGTTAGTTGCAGGGCTAAAAAAAAATAGTTCTGTTTCTTATCATATGGTCACCCAATTAAATGACTGAATCATTTAAGAGCAGAAGAGGTAGAGGTGTAAAAGATACTAGTTAAAGTTATCTCCTCTGAGAGTAATGAATTTCATTATACACCCAGACCCTGTGATAAATGAAGTGAAGGTGTCATTTGCACGGTGGAAAGTAGATGCTTTTCAGAGAGCTAAAGATGCTGATAAGCATACCTTTCAACTCAGAGAGGAAGGCATTTTTAAACCATCTCATTCCTCATTTTACTTAGTAAAACCTCTAGAAGTTCAAACAAGCCTTCCGACTGAAGACCCAAACAAAACACCTCTTAAAGTTCGGATACAAACGAAATAATTAAACTTTTTATTATGAAATACTTTACAAACTGTGAAACATGCTGGTGGTGAAAGTTAACTAATTTTTTATAAAATTTTCATAAAAAAATTGAAATTCTTTTTACGCTAATAAACAAGGAAACAAAATTTTAATATTGAATAAGCACTTGTGAAAATTAAAGTGCAGAGTAAATGTTGTGAAACTAAACAATCTGCTTAAAAAAAATGATGGGTTACATTTTGAATTTTGTCAAAATTTATAGGATGAAATGAAAATATTTTTTGTTTGCACTGTACTATAGTATAAAGTAAACTTAAATTTCATTATAGAAACAATATTATTATTAAATTTTTAAATAAATTTAAAATGTTTCATTGCCTTAAATTATTTTTGTATCTTTTTATTTTTCGTCTTTAATTTGTAATGTAGGTATAATATAAGATTTTTCAAAATAGAATCATTTATTTATGTAGGTATCTCATTTTAGAAACATTGTTTACTTCTTCACACAATAAAATAAAATTTTATTATTAATTTAATTTATTTGTGAATAATAAATTTAATTCACATATTTAAGTACAAATTTTAGCCTGTTCTTTTTAGATTTTAATAAAAATTTGAAAAAGGGCCAACTGTTGATAAAATCTGTACGAAATTCTCACTGTGTCTACAATTAAGTTACTTAATTGATTATCTTATTATATTGAAATTAAGTATTACTTTGTTTACAGGTATCATTTGAGAAAAGGAAACTGGTGCAGTATGGTTCGAGCCATCGAGGCAATTACAAAGTAAAGAAATGGGTTACTTGAAGTTACGCTGAATTAAATGGCTGAAGTTAATATCAATTTTTCTGGTTCTCAGGTAAAGTCACTTGAGTCACGAGTTTGCCCTTGTTTGCAACAAGGGGTAAAGGGGGAAAGCATCAGTGTGCATGTGCGACTGCTTTAATTTCAGTACGACAAACATAACAACTTATATTTTACCCAGAGCGTATACAGTTTATCGCGGAACCTTTTGTAGGTTAATTGTTTGTTACAGAAATGTCGGTTTCTCGAAAACGTGGTCGAACTATTCAGTGTTGAACGAAATCTAATATGCATTGTAAAAAAATGTTATGACATTGAAGCTAAACAAAAATGCCTATCCGTGCCTCTTAACAAAAGCCGTGAGTGAGCGACTTACTACTGTGATGTTTCTCTTTCCACAATTCAAAAAATAAAGAAGACGTGAATAATTTTAAGGACGTGAAGAAGCCATTCTTTAACAGTTTCGTTAACACCTGGTAAAAAAATAAAACGGTTAGGTAGATACTAGAGAGAGTGATAATGAAAACACCGATGACAGCAATAGTAAAGAAGGCGATTCATTCGTAATTACAGTAAATCAAACATTTCTAGTCATGTAATTAAGCTATAGGCAATATTACAGGTCATATTTATTTCTTATTAGGTTTATAAAGAAAACATTTTCTTGGAATAAACCACACCTTACAAAATGTATCTAGAAACTGCACGGTAGTGAAATGGACGCGTACTTTCTCACTTTTGAGGTTGGAAGCACTGCAAATATTCCACTTCCCTTCCTCAAAGCCCACACATACACAAAAGGCAATCTCGTGACTTCAGTATCTGTAGTAAGTCTCAACTTTTTCTTCGAAATAAAGTTCTCTTGAACACAATAATAGTCAAACCAATTTGGGCTCACGAAATTGATAGAGCGATGGGTTACAGGTAGTTCATCAAAAATATAAAAATATTGCACCACTTTTAATCAAAATGCTTGACACTGATCTCTGTAGTACCATGGTACGTAACCATTGAAATATTGCACAATGATCTAAATCTGCCTTCATAAAAGAAGAAATTAAACAACAAATCGAGAAACATTTTAAACATTTGTACTTTCTCATGCCTATATGAATATAAAGGAAGCAAAGTATTGTTTTCATGTCGATTTTTCGAAATCGAGTTTTCACCGGATTTACACGTTTTCAGACCCCCTGAACCCAAAAACATGTTTTTAGCGATTGGTCTGTGTGTGAACAGAATACCTCAAGAACGAAAAATCGTACGAACTTGAAACTTCAAACTTAAATTAGATACTACTACCGGACCCGACACGAACATTTTCATCAAAATCGGTCAACCGGAAGTAGTAGTTTATTCGTGTAATTTTTCACTTTTTTGCGATTTTCTCAAAAAATTGGTCCTACGATTTTTTTTAAAATCGCAACGTTTACTAAATTTGCTCTTCAAGATAGGGTAGGCGCCATGTCTGCTGATATTCTTGGACAGGCTGTTTTCACGTAAAAAAATTGTTTTTTTTTCAGATTGCGACTTTAATATGCAATCATTAATAGCGCAAAAATGTATCTAGTAAAAGTTGTTGAGAATTTAAAATCCTACAACTTTTATTTTAAACAGTTTTTTGTATAACGCTTAGTTTAGCGGTAATTAGCGATTTTCTGTTTTTTTTTCTCCCGAAAACTTGTAAAAATCGATTTTTTAAGATTTCAGCATTAGTATGCATTTTACGACAAAAGTGTATAGGCTATAATTAAATTTAAAGGAAATTAAAATATCTTCAACTTTTATTTTTAGTATTTTTCTCTACCGAGCCTAGTTTAGCGTAAAAGAGCGATTTTCCGTATTTTTAAGCCAAAATGAGGTTGATTTTCATTTTGCGTCTTTCACTCATAATTAAAATTAGGTTATGTTTATTGAGGTTCGTTTTTTTGTTTACTTCTAATGTTTTATTACTAATGTTAGGTTATATTGGTCATTATTTTCATTAGCAAGAGAAAGTTGTGTGAGTGTTTCACACCAGATTTTATTTAAGTTGGAGGAGAGAAAACCTTCATGGCCCCGGCTGTCCATACAGTCGGGAGTGTGAGACTTTAACCTAATTAAAACCTTTACTCCACCATCGACCATGGGCATTGGAACCAACTTGAGACATGAACACGGTGCCATGGTGTATCAAAATCTCCTTTCTTCCGAGCTGTGGCTTCTCGATGAGCGAAACCACCTTCGAACAACCGGCCATGCTCACCCCCGAGAGGTAGCTCCCACAGATTCATACAGCGCGACCGCCCTTCCACCACAATAATGTCCAAAAGAGACACAGTCTCCTTCCAAAAAGACGCGGCTTTTAATGCCGCCACAGATGTGTAAGAAAAACCTTACTTATTGCTTAATTACCATGACGTATGGTACGAAAATGTTACTTTGATCCAGCCATACACTCTGAATCAGACCATACGGTGTGGCTAAAAAATAACCGGACTGAATGTATAACGGACAATCAACGCGTGTGCGCAAGCAAAGCACTTTATTACCGAGTCACTTAACATCCCCTCTCTCATTCCAGCCACGTAGTCATCTACTGGTCGCTTAGTTTGGCGTTGCCTGCTGAGCTTGTCTGATTGTGTATTTGCCGTCCGTCGGAAAATTGCTGAGTGTTTTGAAAGAACAACGTATCAATTAAAAATTCTGGGTGAAACTTGGGAAGACCGTTACAGGAGCCCATACTTTGTTGAACCAAGTTTACGGCGATGAATGTTTGTCACGTACTCAGGTTTTTGAGTGGTTTAAACGGTTTACGGAGGGGTGAGAGGAGATTGAAGATGACCCACGTCCAGGATGACCTTTAACGTCGACAACGGATGAAAACATCGGAAAAATCGGCACTTTGATCAGAAAAGACCGTCTATTAAATATTCGTGCAGTTGCGAAGATTGTAGGAGCATTTGAAAATGTGAAAAGTTTGTTTAAAAGTGGTCATGTCAATGCCTCGTCCCACACTGCACTGGATATCAAGAAGTATTTGGGCAAGCACAGGATTCCTTTGTTGGAGCATTCACCCTACTCACCAGACCTTGCTCTGTGTGACCTTTTTTGTTCCCCAAGGTGATAGCTATGCTTAAAGGATTCAATTTTTAAATCGGTTGATGCAGTGAAACAGAAAGCGACGTAGATAAAGAACTTGCTTACAGAACATGACTTTTAACACTGCTTGAATGGGACGGTGTAGGGTTAGGGGAGAGGAGTATATTGAAGAGGATAATGTCAAAGTTGTGAAGGATTAAAATAAAATAATTTTTATAGCATTAATCCAGTTGTTTTTTAGTCGAACCTCCTAGTGCAACTTGAAGATTGCCGAGAAAGGTAGTGCGGTTTACCATACCTTTAATTAATTAAAATTGTAGGCTACAACCTATTAAATAGTTAATAAAATTAATTACTCAAAAAGTAATACGGTTTAATTACATATCTTTTTAAAGAACGAATAAAAATTTAAAATAATTAAAATATCAAATTACTTTTATTTCCAGATTTAAAAATAAAATTCTAATTATTTAGATTTTTTTTTTAAATTATTAAACTTTGCAATAAATGTAATGATTTAAGTACAAAAGTATAAATTTTTTTTGAAGAAAGAAATAAAGTAATTAAATGGAATTATGGAAAACTAATAAAGTGTTTTAGCAAAAGGGGGAAAATACGGGAAATAATATTTCTTCTCTATCCCCCTCCATCGTTTATATCAGGGGGTGGATTCAACCCTACCACCGATCTTACCAACCGGGTAGGAGAGAGGCATGGAAAATAATTTATAAATTTATTAATGAAAAGCTCTGGTTTTTCTTCTTATTTTTCTAAATGAAACGTTTTTCTCATTAAGTAAAATTGCTTTTCTCTACTTTTATGAGTTGTAAAATTTTCCTGGAAAAGCCCTCCCTTCGTTTCCGTATCGCTCTTTCTCGTTTGAACCACTCTTAAGTTTTTCATCTCTGTCTACCAGTAACTTTGATCATAACTCTAAATGCATTTTAAATATTCAATTTTTATAATAAGCAAAGTTATGAGAGAAGAATAATGTCTTAACGAGTTTTCAAACTTTTATTTAATAACGGAAATTTACATTAT
Organism: Catonia carolina; assembly: GCA_035578175.1. Lineage (NCBI taxonomy): Eukaryota > Metazoa > Arthropoda > Insecta > Hemiptera > Achilidae > Catonia > Catonia carolina. Next base: position 14,480,181 of record JAQMRL010000004.1, read on the forward strand.
ACTTATGCGCGGCACTTGTTTCAAATTACATACAGCTAACTGTTCAATTAAATGGTGTATAGTTGCTTTTATTTTAATTAATAGTAAATGTTTCAAAAACAACTTTTATATCTTTTAAATTATTTTGAATCTCTTCAGTTCGAATTCAGCCCTTTATACTTTCTCTGGTCCTATTATAACACAAAAAATCTGGTGTGAAACACTCACACAACTTTCTCTTGCCAGTGCAAATAATTAACAATAAACCTAACATTAGTAATAAAATATAAGAAATAAACAAAAAACTAACCTCAAAAACATAACCTTATTTTAATCATGAGTGAAAGACGCAAAATGAAAATCGAACTCAGTTTGGCTTAAAAATACGGAAAATCACTCTTTCACGCTAAACTAGGCTCTGCAGTGAAAAATGCTTTAAGTAAAAGTTGTAGATCTTTTATTTCCTATAAAATTTATTATATACACTTTTGTCGTAAAATCCATTCTAAGGCCGAAATCTGAAAAAAATCAATTTTTCACACGTTTTCGTGAGAAAAAAATCAGAAAACTGCTAATTACTGTTAAACTAAGCGTTATACAAAAAATGTTTGAAATAAAAGTTGTAGAATTTTAAATTCTGTACAACTTTTATTATATAATTTTTTGCGCTAAATTGCATATTAGGCCTAAAGCCGTAATATTAAAAAAACTATGTTTTTACGTAAAAACAGCCTTATACAGAATTTCAGCAAACATGACGCCTACCCTATCTTGTAGAGAATAAAAAATTGAGTAAACCAGGCGATTTTTAAAAAAAATCGAAGGACCAGTTTTTGAGAAAATCGCAAAAAAGTGAAAAATAACACGAATAAACTACTACTTCCGGTTGAACGATTTGATGAAAATGTTCGTGTCGGATCCAATAGAGATATGTAACTTAAGTTTCAAGTTTCAAGTTCGTACGATGTTCCGTTCTTGAGATATTCTGTACACACACACACACACACAGACCAATCGCTAAAAACATGTTTTTTGGATTCAGGGGGTCTGAAAACGTGTAGATCCGGTGAAAACTCGATTTCTAAAAATCGACATGAAAACAATACTTTCCTTTCTATATACTGTATTCATATAGGCAAGAGAAAGTAAAAATGTAGTGCGGAGTACTCACACAACTTTCTCTTACCGATGTAAATAATAAAACTATTTTTGTCATCAGTCTCTCGACTGGTTAAAAGCAGTTGTCAAAGCTGTTTCTCATGCGCAAGTCGTTTCATATCTACACACCTGTAACACCCAACATCTTTTGTAATTTTCTTTATATATTTTCTAACCTTTGCCTCCCCCTACAATTAACTCTCTCAATATTACCCTCCATTATTGATAGAGCAACACCTGGATGTCTTAAGATATGCTCTACTATCCTGTTCCTTCTATTGGTAAGATGTTTCCGTTTACTTCGTCTTTCATCCACTCGTCTAAGAAGCTGCTCTAAATTACTTATTTTGTCCACCCACTTAATCTTTAATATTTTCCTATAACACCACATTTCAAAATTTTTTGCCTTTCTACAGCCGTTATCACTCACGTTTCAATCCCGTATAATGCTACACTCCAAAAACATTTTAAAAATGTTTTCCTAATCTGAAAATCAATGTTTGTAGTCAGTAAGCTGTTTTTCATTTCAAAAGCCCTTCTAGCTTGAGCAATCCTACTTTTGATATAATTTGTGCTTCTACCATTCTTTACTATTTTACTCCCTATATAACACTATTCTCCAACTTCCTATACGTTTTCATTAACTGCTTTTAATTTCCCGTTTCTTTTTAACCACTTTTGCTACTGCACAACACTTTCGTTCTGTTCTTATTAATTTTCATAAAGTAAAACATTATAATACCTAATAAAACAATTAATTTTCATGAAATAAAACACAAATAACGTGATTAATTATTAGTAAACAATTTAAAATGTAAAACATAACCTTATTTTCATCATGAGTGAATGGCTCAAAATAAAAATCAACCTCTCTAAGACTTAACAATATGACAAATCACTAATTGACGCTAAATTAGAAAAACTGTAGAAAAAATTCTTGAAATAAAAGTTGTAGATTTCTTAATTTTTCTACAATTTTAATTACGTACATTTCAATGAGATACTACAGTAAATATATTTACAGAAGGTACAATTATTCTTATCTTCGTCTTCTTAATTTATCGGTTTTCTTAATTTTTAGGTAGAGGGTTGTTTGTTGATGCCGGATCAAGTGGCCAGGCGGCGGGTTTTTGGTTAGTAGGCGGTTGCGGCCTCCTTGGGACTGGACGAGGACGCCTCAATTGAGTCCAACACTACTTCCTTCATCGCGAGGGAGTGAACATGAGTTTTTCTCGCCGCCTCGGATAAAAAAAAATGTTATACCAATGATATGAAAAAGAAGAAGAGGAGGAAGGAGGAGGGGTAGGAGAATAAGAACCCTTCCTACAAAGAACACAACATATTTATCTCTTTTTTTCTCTTTAAATCTTCTAAACCCAGTTAAAAGAGGAATATGTTATGTCCTTATTCAACAACAGCTCAAACTCTTGAATAAGTTTTGCCAGTGGTATATTCTTTTTGATTCCCCCAGGATCAAATACAGAGATGTTTTCTAGCGGATGATCCTAGACCAAGAGAAAGGCTAAAAAGTCGATCGTATATTTCAGCACAACTAATTATAACGGCAGAAGCTACTCTGGGAAGTCTCTTGAAGCCAGATCTTTAGTCTTGCCATGAGCACAAATGGTTCCTAAACCTCGAGTCCGGTATTTGGTTCCCAGTCACGTACGGCAATTTTTCCTTTATTATTTCCATGTATCACCTTTCACCAATTACATTAAATTTAATGTTTGTAAAGTATAAAAAAACGGTAACCATGTGGCTGCTTAAAGTAGGAAGAGAAGCTGTAGAAACAATGGTTACTCCAGGATAATTTTGTGAGCACGTCTACTGGTCCGATGATTAATTTTTATAGTTTTAAATAAATTCTTTTGGTTTGCACATTTTATTTATTTTGTTTTCGTGTATACATTTATACTACAGAAAACGATTACTGGTTTAACTAGTATTTAAGTGTTGTTGTTGTTTAGGTCAAAAGCCGAAAGGCTGGTTTGAACCTGTAGAGGTTTTACTAAGTAAAACGAGGAGTGAGGTGGTTTACAATTGCCTTCCTCACTGAATGGAAAAGTATGCTTATAAGCATGCCGGGCTCTCTGAAAAGCACATATTTTCCACTCTGTAAATGACATCTTCACTTCATTCACCACAGGGTCTGGCTGTACAATGAAATTGATTACTTTCAGAGGAGATAACTCTGATTAGCGTCTTTTACACCTCTACCTCTTCTGTTCTTAAATGACTTAGTCATTTAATTGGCTGACCATGTGATAAGAAACAAAACTATTTATTTTAGCCTTTAAGTAACTTAAACTTTAAGTAACTTAACTAATTGCTCTAATTACTAACACTCTAATACATTACCGTAGTAGCAGAAAATAAAGCCAGAAGCACTAAACTGATCTACCCTTGAACAATGGAAATCATAGATTTGTAGATTAATTTTCCCACCACAAGATAATAAAAATAGTTTTAGATTTTTAAGTTAAAATTAAGAAAATTAACATTTTTTTTAAATTCATTTATTTAGCGTCGCATCAACTACAAAGGACATTAGCGACGACGTTGGGGTGTAGCTATTATACAATGAAGGATGAAATGATTTTTTTTTTGTAACGTGTGAAAATATACCGTGCCTGAGTGGGATTCGAACCCAGGACCGCATGATGAGAGGCGAGCACGTTACCAACTGCGCCAATGCGGCCGGCTTGAATTAACATTGTTTTAGTGATTTTTTTGTTAACTGAATGGAACAATAAAAAATAAACAAATAAATGTGCATAGTGTTGCACATTGTTGCACATAGTGGTGGTGTGGTGGTGGAGGAGGAGGAGGAGGAGGAGGAGGAGGAGGAGGAGGAGGAGGAGGAGGAGGAGGAGGAGGAGGAGGAGGAGGAGCAGGAGATAAATGTGCATTACAGTAATCGTAAAACATAAAAAAAGAACTTCTTTTCAGTTTCAGAAATTTAATTGGATAATCTTCATCATCCAAATGTTTCTTTGTAAGACCTGGAAAAACATCATTGGGCAGACCTCGGTTGCAATGTATAAAACAATTCACTAGGGATTTCTATAGAAATCCCTCCAATCTGCATGATAATATACCGAACGATTTGAGAACCAAAGTCAGAAGAAGAATAATTGCAATGAAAATAATATTAATACAATTAAAATTACATAACAGGCAATACTGAAAGAATTATTCATATTAATTACGTACAATTATTGTACAAAATAACTAACAAAACAAAGAGTGATTAATTAGATAATTGATTATAAATTTATACGATTTGACATAAAAAAAAATTCTGTCTGAATGGTACTGACAGATCAATGGAACAAAGGATAGCCGAACGATGAAACCTTTCTGATTCAGACACAAGGGACATTCGGCAGATTAATTCAATTATTTAAATTTTAAAAAACAAAATGGAACAAAAGATAATTATAATGACACATTGACAATAATACATGAATTACCAGTTATTCATTCATGTTAACAGAAAAATAAAACAATGAAAATTTATATTATTGCAGTACAATGTAGTATTTTGTATAAATTGCATTATATATAATAGTGTTTATTTTTATGAAAGAAAAATCGGTTTTGTTCTTAATAATAGGTACATCTATAAATGTCTATTTGTATTTTCATATTCAAATAACCATTGGTTTAAAAAAATCTGATGCGAAATACTCACACGAATTTCTCTTGTCAATGTAAATAATGAGTAACATAACTTGTATTTTCAATCATCAATAACAACAATGTAGAATAAAAATGTAGCAATGTAGAATAGAACGTAGAAGTAGAATTTAAATCATGAGTTAATCACATTCCCATAAGAGACAGGTGGAGTGTTAAATTATTTGCACTCGATCTGCTAGTTCCAGGGCTAAAAAAAATAGTTGTGTTTCTTATCATATGGCCAGCCAATTATATGACTAAAGGATATAAGAACAGAAGAGATAAAGGTGTAAAGTACACTAGTCAGAGTTATCTCCTCTGAGAGTAATGAAATTCATTATACCTACAATCAAACCCTTTGGAGAATGAAGTGAAGGTGTCATTTGAAAGGTAAAGAAGAAGCTTTGCAAAGGGCCTGGCATGCTGATTAACACTTTTCAACTCAGTGAGGAAGACAATGGTAAACTACCTCACTTCTCGTTTTACTTAGTAAATCCTCTAGAAGTTCAAACCACCCTTTTGGCTGATGACCTAAACAACAACCATAAATGTCTGACTATATTTTTGATATTTGCATAATTTATTTAAAAAAATTAAATATTGTGTGAAATACTCATACGACTTTCTCTTACTAATTTAAATAATGAAAAAATATATCTAATATTTAATGATGAGTAAACAATGTACGTAATAAAACGGAAAAATATAATCTAATTTGAATCATGTGTGAATGACGGTAATCAGTAATTGACCCTATACTAAGCGTCATAGAAAAGAATATTTGACATAAAAGTTAGGTTTTTTAATTTTCTAGAACTTTAATATTATGAATACTTTAGTCGTAAAATGTATTGTGACACTTATCGCTAAGATCCGTTTTGGGATCTAGCTAACTAAATTTACTTAGAAACAATTATACAGAATGCACATACACAATAAAACTGAATAACAATAGTCGACCAATGCCCGGATACGTTTACCTTTTCTAACGCACCGATAGCACACACAATAAACACTCGTCAAAGATCAAACGAATACTAACTCTCCCCGACCCAACTTTGGGCTCTCTTTATAGGTGGATCAATAATATTTCTATAAGACAGAGAAATTCGATGCAATAATAAAATACAAAAATTCTTTTTATTGGTTCTGGCAAAATCTTAACTAATGTAAACAAGTCCCAATAGAATAAAAGGTGTTACAGGTAATCAACCGACTCTTTCACAAATAGTTGTACAACAAAGACCCCCTTATTATACACGGCCCTTTTTAAATATCCTTTTATAACTAACCTTATTGTTACTTTGGCATTCTATTATTAACTATTTAACACTTTATGAACTTCTAGAAGCCTCTCGAACCACATTTATTTTCGATATTGTCACAGTATATTAAGACACTAAAATCTTAACACTTAATCTTAAAAAAGTGAACAAAATATATAATTAAATAAAAAAAAAATTAAATACAAAATAAAAACAAAATATATAATTGGCTGTTTATTCGTGTAATTTTTCACTTTTTTGAGTTATCTTGACACTTAATCTTAAAAAGAAAACAATTTTTTATCACGGGAGGCACAGCTACCTCTCGAAAAATTTCGGCGGACATGCCACTACCTTATCTTTTAGAGCACAAAAAAGTAATCAGATACAATTTTTTTTATAATCATAGAAGCCGTTTTTAAGATATTTTCAAAAATAAACTACTACTTCTGGTTGACCGATTTTGATGAAAATGTTCGCGTCGGGTTTATTATAGTGGCCAGCTTCAAATTTCAAGTTTCAATTTTATACGATATTTCGTTCTTATGATATTTTGTTCACACTTACAGACAGATCAATTATAAAACCATGCTTTTGGGTTAAGGCGACCTGAAACGTGCACTTTCCGTGAAAACTCGATTTAAAAAACCTACATGAAACAATATTTTCATTCCCTATATATTCATTCATATAGGGTAAGTTAAAGTAAATACTATGTTCTAACCCAAGACTACTTAATATATATATATAATTATAAAAAAAATAACTTAAAGCTAAATATTCAATTTAGAAACAGAATATAAAATTTAAATAAAACAGTCGTACACATCACTGCACTGATTTGAATTTAAATTGTACAAACAAATTTAAATTTAATTTATCTTTATAGTAACATAATAACAGTAATGATATGAATATTCTAAGAAGTAACAGCAATTTCAAAATAAAGATATGGTCCATTAAACTTAAAGAGAATTTTATATCTATTGGATGTTTAAACAGTTATTTAAAAGGGATTTTAACGTTCAGTAAGTCTCTTTAGAAATACTGGGTGTTTCAGATAAATTGTCACACTTTTAATTTTACTTTCTCTTGCCTATATGAATATATAGGAAGGAAAGTATTGTTTTCATGTCGATTTTCGAAATCGAGTTTTCACCGGATCTATACGTTTTCAGACCCCCTGAACCCAAAAAACATGTTTTTAGCGATTGGTCTGTGTGTGTGTCCGTGTGTGTGTACACAAAATATCTCAAGAACGGAACATCCTACGAACTTGAAACTTGAAACTTAAGTTACATACCACTACCGGACCCGACACGAACATTTTCATCAAAATCGGTCAACCGGAAGTAGTAGCTTATTCGTGTAATTTTTCACTTTTTTGCGATTTTCTCAAAAACTGGTCCTACGATTTTTTTAAAAATCACCTGGTTTACTCAATTTTTTATTCTCTATAAGATAGGGTAGGCGTCATGTTTGTTGAAATTCTGGGTGAGGCTGTTTTTACGTAAAACCAAAGTTTTTTTAAGATTACAGCTTTAATATGCAATTTAGCGCAAAAATTTATATAATAAAAGTTGTAGAGAATTTAAAAACCTACAACTTTTATTTCAAACATTTTTTTGTATAACGCTTAGTTTAGCAGTAATAAGCAATTTTCTGTTTTTTTCTCACGAAAACGTGTGAAAAATTGATTTTTTTAAGATTTCGGCCATAGTATGCATTTTATAATAAAAGTGTATAAAACTAAATTTATAGGAAATTAAAAGATCTACAACTTTTATTTAGATCATTTTTCTCTACAGAGCCTAGTTTAGCGTGAAAGAGTGATTTTCCGTATTTTTAAGTTAAACTGAGGTCGATTTTCATTATGCGTCTTTCATATATGATTAAAATTAGGTTATGTTTTTTGAAGTTAGTTTTTTGTTTATTTCTAATGTTTTATGACGAATGTTACGTTTATTGTTAATTATCTGCATTGGCAAGAGAAAGTTGTGTGAGTGTTTCACACCAGATTTCAGATAAATTGTCACACTTTTATTTATTTATTTTATTTAGATATACAGAAGTGTGCAAATTATTAGACTCATGGAAAGAAATCAAAACAATAACCAGTAATTTCTACAAAATTTCTTTATTATTTGTTTAATTCCTATTGTGAGTAGGCTAGGTTGCAATCTGTTCAATTCAGAACAATAAGCAACCCTGTGACCTAATGAGATGAGGATGATGTAAATGAGGTGTAATCTTGTATACAAATAGGACGACCATTTTTCGGAGAGTTTCATTAATTAATTGAACTCCGAGCATTAAAATTCACCGGTAACCACTATCTAGTATTCATATGCGTATAAAAGTAACTACCTTCTCTAGGATTTGAACCAGGAACTTTCGTCTCCAAAAGTCAGCTGTTTCACAGCTGACTAGTGGGGACATCTTTACCCCTGACCAACTCGGTGAGCACTTCTTTTTTGACATAATGTTTACAACTTTTAACATTATTTTATATGATACCCTTTGTTATTTATAATCATTTTTATAAGGTTTAGCATGCTTGTTATAAGCGATTCACAATATCTATGAGTTTCTTCATCCATATGCTATATTTTGATAAGTGCAGCTATGAGATCAGTCTTTGCAGTGATTGTCTTCTTTTTGAGTTTTTTCTTAACAATGCTCCAAAGATTCTTTATTTGATTGGCATCAGGGCTATTGGCCAGGGAAGGATTCTCAAGTTATTTTCTCTAAGAAAATTTATAATTGATATGGCTAGGAATCCCGTCTGCATGTACACAAAGTCTTCGTCAGGGAACCAGTTGAGGAAGGAGTCTGGTTTGTATAACGTTTTTGTATTGGTCCTGCCTGTAGATTCTACTGGAATTCCTTCTAGTAGAAAGGACGTCCTTTCTACTAAAAAGTTACGTATACCAATCGGACGTTGTGGTACCCAACTTAAGTTTCAAGTTTCAACTTTGTACGATATTCCGTTCTTAAGATATTTTATTCTCACACACAAACAAACACAAACCAATCGGTAAAAACTTACTTTTCCGGTACAGGGAGACTGAAACGTGTATTTTGGGTGAAAAGTGAATTTTAACAAATTGACATGACAAAAATACGTTCTTTGCCTATATATATATATATATATATATATATATATATATATATATATATATATATATATATATTATAAAGGGCAAGGAGGTTCCATAACAGGCAGGTGGAGTGTTGAATTATTTGCACTTGATCTGCTAGTTCCAGGGATACAAAAAAAGTTCTGTTTCATATCACATGGTCAGCTAGTTATATGACTGAAGTATTTATTAACAAAACAGGTAGAGGTGTAAAGGACTCTAGTCAGAGTTATCTCCTCTAAGAGTAATTATTCCCATTATACGAGCCAGGCTGAATGAAGTGAAGGTGTTGTTTGCAGGATGGAAGGTAAATGTTTTTAAGAGGGCCTGGCGTGCTAATAAGCATACTTTTCCACTCAGTGAGGAAGCCAAAAGGTAAACCATCATCCCTAGTTTTACTCAGTAAAACCTCTAGAGGTTCAAATCACCCTTTCAGCTGATAACCTAAACAACAACAGGGCAAGAGAAAGTAAAATATTTCTATAAAAACACCCTGTATCGAGGTAAGAGTAGTGCTGAACACACAGTATTAAGTGATACAGTGTTGTATTACAAGGAGGGTAGAGAAATTTTGTTTGAATCAACCGACAGAAAGAAAAACATTTCGTTTAATGTTCACCCAGAGACTCGTTACAGAAATATATATCATATCATACGAATAAAAGTACAACATTATATGTTTTATTGCACACACTGCACACTTAGACACTTAAGACTATACACTTGCACACTTAAACACTGCATCTAACATCTAATATCTAGTACACCGTACTACTTTCCAAGTTATTACATTTTTTTTATTATACTCTGTATGATGTAATACATTTATTGGTCTACACTAAAACGCATTATTTCCACAGTAAATTTTATCAATAAATTTATTACTTTATAAATAATAGCTCAGGATCTGACTTCAACCGGATATAATATTATGTGCTATTTTAATAATTTTTAATTTAAGCGTTTTTAAAAAATCCAAAATAAGATTTTCTGATTTGTAAATATCTTCTACATATATATTTGGGCACCTTCTCGGAATTTCAGGTATCGAAATCGTTCGGAACTTAGTTTTTATCCCTAGTGTGTGTACGTTGGAATCTGTTCAATTGAGAATAATAAGCAACCCCATGACCCAATCAGATGAGGATGATGTGTACGACGTGTAAATTAGGTGTAGTCTTGAACAGACCCAGGTTAATTGAACCCTAACCATCAAAGTACACCTGTAACCACTGTCTAGTATTCAAATCCGTAAAATAGTAAATACCTTTACTAGGATTTGAACCAGGAACCGTCGTTTCCGAAAATCAGCTGTTAAACAGCTAGTTCTCGGCGATGACTTTACCTTTAGATCAACCCGGTATGTCCGGAACTTAGTAGCAGAAACACAAAATATTGGCTTAAGGTGCACTTACCGTTGAAAAAAGTACAATTGTACAAACAATGGAGATTATGGTAATTCCTAATTACCGTAACTTCCATTACTAAGGTAAAAACCCATTAAATAGTGTTTGGGAAAAACCCCCATTTTTAGAAGTAATTACATTAGGTAGTAGTCAGACAATAAGTCTTTAATATAGCCAATTTTCAATCATCTGATATTTGGTAGTATTCTTTAGACGGGCATATTTCTTCCTCTGTTTCAACCCAACAACTTACAGCCAATCATTGGGATGGTTCTCCTTTCCCGTTGTCTCTCCAGGTTGGTTGAACGGTTGGTGGAAGAGGGAGGCTTGTGAAACAGAGGTTTCCTGGTCCGGATCCAGGAAATTAAAATCAGTTCCCTTGGGACTTAAGAGTGGAACAGTTAGTTAAGAAGGAGCAGTATAAGAAGTGATGAGGAGAACGAGGCGTAACCAGGAGAACGAAGAGAAGAATTGGAAAAGGGAAACATATTTAATCGAAGATAAATTCATTCATATATTTATTTAGGGTTTGTTAAGTCTCGTTTGGGGAGTAAGGGGCGAAGTTCTAATAATGACAGCCCAAATGTCAACCTCACCTGCTCGTGCGATAACTAACTTTATCCGGTGCTCCCTGCTAGATAACTGACGAGGCTCTGACGACCGAATGATTGCCGGAATAAGCGATCCACCTTCAACTTGTCAACGGCTATGAGCGGATGAACGAGTTAAGGAAAGGGCACTCTTTTGTCCTGAGGTTGAAAATCGGCCTCAAAGGCGGAGGAATTACTAAGGTAATCAATGGCATAAGGATACCCAAGGCAACGGGAAACCAGGGTATTAAAGATCAATATGATATCCCTAGTACAATCGTTCACAGCAATCATGGCAATGTTCAAAACAAAATGTTCCGGAGTTAATAGTTCCCCAATCAGATCTCCGGGGGGAACAGTGGCGAACAAGTGTATGAAAGCAGCAGTGAAGAGTATGAAGATCGGAACGTGGAATGCAAGAAGTGTTTTTGCACCAGGAAAACTGGACAACATTGTGAAGGAAATGTTGAGACTGAATGTGGATTTTTTGGGGGTTAGTGATGTGAGATGGCCGGGGAGTGGCAAATGCGCAACGGAGAACGGCACTTTCTATTACTCTGGGAATAGCATTTGTATGGAGTTGGAGTGTTTGTGAATAGAAAGTTTACAGGGTCGGTTTTGAATTTTACACCTTGCTCAGACAGAGTCATGATGCTTCAACTTAAAACACATACGGGAATTATGAACATAATTCAGGTGTATGCACCAACAGCGGATAAAGAGGACGATGAAGTTGAAGAATATTATGCTGAGCTTGATGATATCTTTAGAAGCACAAAGAATAATGATATCACAGTGGTTATGGGAGATTTCAACGCCAAAGTAGGCAAAGAAAAAGTCGAAGCACACACAGGGAGTTTTGGCCTGGGAGAAAGGAATAGTAGGGGGGATCGGCTGGTAGAGTTCTGTCAAGTTAGAGATCTTATGATAGCAAATACGTTTTTTCAACTACCAGATCGTAGATTGTACACCTGGAAATCACCTAAGGATAACCCAGGAAATAGAGTTAGAAACCAAATAGATTACATCCTCGTTAACAATCGCTATAAGAACTCAGTCAAAACTGCAAAACCCTACCCAGGTGCTGACATTAATTCCGACCACAACCCAGTTATAGCCAAGCTCAGTATAAGGATGAAAAGGATAACAAAACGTTTAAACAACTATATAGACCCAAAACTCCTTAAGATCTCAATCTCTACAATCCATGACACAGTTAGGAAAGAGGTTAACAAATGTATGAGAGATATTGGTGCATCTGATGAAGTTAATGTGGATGTAAGGTGGAACCAAGTGCAAACAGAGTTAGAAACAATAGCTGAAAAACATCTAAGAAGCAAAAGAGCCAAGAAAAAGCCCTGAATGACATCGGAAATTCTGGATCTTATGGAAGAAAGGAGAAAGAGCAAAGGCAACAAAGATGAGTACGGGACACTGAATGGAGCAGTACGGAGAAAAATAAGGGAGGCAAAAGAGGAATACCTAGCAGCTGAATGTGCGGAAATAGAGGTACTAGAAAAGAAATTTGACAGCTTTCACATGCACAAAAGGATAAAGGAAATGGCTGGATGTAACAGGATCAAGGCAGCTGGTAATACTATCAAGGATATAAATGGGTGTATAATAACTGACGTGGGGGACAAACTTGAAAGGTGGAAAACATACCTGTCAGAACTGTTCGATGACGAAAGACCTCCAAAACCGATCTTAGAATCAAGTAATGTGCACTTGAAAATATTAAGATCGGAAATAGTATATGCCTTGGAAACTATGAATGAAACCCGGTAAGGCTGTTGGTCCGGATCGGATACCCATAGAGCTTATCAAACTCTTTGACGATGATGTGATTGTTATTCTTCTGGGCCTCTTTAACCGCATTTATGAAAAGGGAGAAATTCCTAAACAATAGCTCTCATCCACATTTGTGCTCATACCTAAGAAACCAAATCCAAGAGAATGCTCAGATTACAGGACCATCGCACTTATGAGCCACACCTTGAAGTTGTTCTTAAGGATCATTCACAAAAGAATTTACAGAAGACTGGAGGAAGACATAAGCAACACACAATTTGGATTCCGCAAAGGACTTGGTACACGAGAGTCGCTGTTCGGGATTAACGTTCTTTTTCAGCGCTGTCTGGATATAAACCAAGAGGTGTATGCATGTTACATCGATTTCGAGAAAGCCTTTGACAAGGTGAAACATAACAGGTTACATCAGCTGCTCATCAGCAAAAACATCGACTCCGACGACGTTAGAATAATTAATAACCTATATTGGGGACAAAAAGCCAAAAAAATGGTAGAAAACCAACCAACAGAAGAAATGGAGATTCGTCGTGGTGTGAGACAGGGTTGCATCCTTTCACCGCTTCTATTTAACCTCTATAGTGAAGCTATTTTTAGGGAAACCCTAGAAGATGAGTTGGTGGGAATAGTAATAAATGGAGAAGTAATTAATAATATGAGGTATGCTGATGATACCGTCTTGTTAACGAGCAACCTTGAAGACACACAACACCTATTAGAAAAATTAAATGATCGATGTAATGAATATGGGCTAAAAATTAACTTTAAGAAGACCAAGTTAATGGTAATTACAAAATTCCCTCAAGATCTGAACCATGTGAACCTGACAGTGGCAGGCACCCCAATAGAGAATGTATCGGCATATAGATATTTGGGAACATGGATAGAACAATCGGGTGACCAAACAAGGGAAATAAGAACGAGGATAGAGATAGCCAGATCAACATTAGTAAGAATGAAGAAGTTCTTTGCAAGTCGGGATATCAACATGGAACTTAAGATGAGGATGCTGCGTTGTTACGTTTTTTCCACGCTCTTGTATGGGGTTGAAGCATGGACCCTCAAGAAGAACCACATCGACAAACTACAAGCATTCGAGATGTGATGTTACCGTAGAATGTGGCGTATTCCCTGGACGGATAAAGTTAGTAATGCCGAAGTGCTGATCCGGATGCAGAAGAAATGCGAAATCATTAACACCATAAAAAGAAGAAAGCTTCAATATCTGGGTCATAAAATGAGAGGACAGAAATACAAGCTTCTTCAACTGATAGTCCAGGGAAAGATTAGTGGAGGGCGGAGCATCGGAAGACGCCGTGTGTCCTGGCTAAAGAACCTGAGGGATTGGTTTAACCTGTGGCAGTGTTAAACTGTTCAGAGCTGCAGTCGACAAGGTCCGGATTGCTGTGATGATAGCAAACCTCCGATAGGAGATGCACTATAAGAAGAAGAAGTTTCGTTTTTGTATTAAAGTCACGGCATTAAAAAAGGTTGGCTATATATAGGTTAAAGATAATTTTGTTTTTAGTTTCATAATAGTATTCATTAGTTTAGCATTCATTTAGTGCAAGTTAGTGTACAAGTTTAGTATTCATTAAATATTTAGTTTACAAAATGGAAATATAATTTTATTAATTTGTTTTTCTCATGCTCTACTGATAGAACTGGCGCCCAATATTTTTTATTATCATTCGTTTTTTAAGTCCGTAATAAATTATTTGCCCACCGGTATAGTTGTAGGCGGTGCAAAGGATATTCAACCTTTGAGGGGTACATTTTGGAAATTGTCATTAAGAGTTATTGCTTGATTCCCAGCTCCGTGTATTTGGAAGGAATGCATTGCGTTGTAGTATGTTTGTTTTTGGTTTAACGTCCGACTGTTTTGCAAATTGCTGCTAATGCAGATGGTGAAGGATGAAATGAATTTTTTGTAATGTATGAAAAAATGCCATGCCCGAGTGGGATTCGAACCCAAGACCGCGTGATGAGAGGCGAGCACGTTACCAACATCGCCAACGCGGCCGGCGTTGTAGTATGAATGCAGTAGTGGGAGAATGAATGAGTTAGTAGTGTTTTACAGCTGATGCATTTGTAGTAATAGCGTGTACTAACTAGACCAAAAAAATATTCTTATCATCCGGCGCATTAATTTAACAAATAACTACCGGGTTATTAACTTGGTCGGGTTCATAATATTTAACTTACCAATTCATATCAAAATATGTAAATAAATAAATGTAATAAATACAAACAAATATGTTAAATACGGAAAGTTTGAAAAACGAATGTTTTGTATCAGAGTAATACAAAAATCGTTCTCCCAGCATGCGTCACTCATTCATTATACCTCACCTGTACCCTTCACCACACTACAGGGAGCTTGGAACCGCACAATACTCTACATTGTCTTGAATATTACCGGATACAGTCGTACGACCATTATTTTTGACTCCGTGCGCCTCATCTCTTCTAAAGCTCCCGTTCATTCTTTAAGGATGAATTACTCGTAAACTTACATCTAAAGATAAATAAAATATGTGAAAATTGTATTACATATTTTAGTACTACAGTATGTACTTATGAAAATCAATGTATAAAAACAAACAATAGTTTTAGAAATAGTTTAAAAAATTAATGATAGTAATACGTATAAAAAATTAGAGCACACTGTTTCCTGGTGTAACTAGAGAAAGTGTCAACAACAATTTACTAGAAAAATAATACAGTAGTAGCATAAATAATAAAGAACATTTAAAGAAGTAATGTTACTATCATGGTTAGTAATAGCGTGAAATGACGATCTGCTAAGGTCATAATACAAAGAGAATTACTACAAAGAAATATAAAAGCGCGTTGACATAACATAGAGATTAAACTGTTCGTAATGTAATGATATAACAGATCAATTAAGGCAATTTATGTTTCAGGAATAAGTTTTTAATTGAAAGGTTTCCCTTTATGAATATTTTTAAGGAAGCAAATTATTTTTTTTAAGTTGATTTTTCGAAATCGAGGTTTCACAGAAAATAGTTTTCAGGCCCGTGAACCCAAAAAAAAACATGATTTTACCGATTCTTCTGTGTGCGTATTTGTGTGTCTGTCTGTCAATTATGAAAAATCTTAAGAACGGTAAGTGTACAAAGTTGGAACATGAACCTAAGTTAGGTATCACTAGTGAACCTGACATGAACATTTTCATCAAAATCGGTCAACCGGAAGAAGTAGTTTATTCGTGCAATTTTTCGCTTTTTTGTACTTTTTTGCAATTTTCTTGAAAACGGCTTCTACGATTTTTTCTTAAAAATCGCTTCTTTGCTACATTTTATATGCTCTACATGATGGAGAAGCGCCATGTCTGCTAAATGCCGGCCGCATTGGTGTAGTTGGTAACGTGCTCGCCTCTCATCATGCGGTCTTGGCTTCGAATCCCATTTAGGCACAGCATATTTCATACGTTACAAAAAATCATTTTATCCTTCACTGTCTGCATTAGCAGTAATTGCAGAACAGTCGGATGTTAAACCAAAAAAGCCATGTCTGCTAAAGTCTTGTGGGGCTCTCTCATATGGTACCAGCTTTTTTTAAGATTGCAACTTTAATATACATTTTATTTTATTTACTTATTTATTTATTTGTTTTATTCAGTTAAACATAATACAATTATTACTATACTAAGCTATAAACAATATTTTTAACTAAATATACTTATACGCAAAAACTCTTCTTCACGAAGAGTGCATATGAGTAAACAAAAACAAAAAAATATTTAAACAAATTTATAAATACTAATAAGTACTATAAAAATACCCAGGTTCGACTCCCGGCCAGGATCTGGAAATTTTTACGTGTTAAATCCCGCAGTTAATGTTTAATAACCTACCGTAGTCGCTAGTGACCAAGCAGTTGATGCGACTTTAAAAAAATAAAAAGTACTACTTTTATAAAATCTAAAAAGGGTACAAGAAATACATTAAACAGTTTTTGTTAAAAGCATTAAAAATAAATGATAAATACCAATAAAATAAAAAATAAATATATATAAAAAATATCAATAATAATAATAATGATTTTAATAATAAAAATTTTAAAAATTACCTTAGATTATGTACAATTGTATTAATAGAGAACAAACTTTCTTTTTAATAACTAAAACTACTTTACCATATATTTTAGGGAATACAATGTGGATATTTTTACTTAATAGATTTTTAATTAATTAATTCAAATTAATAAGCACAAAAACAAAACAAAAAAACTAATGCAATGAGGAAAGCAAAAAATAATCCGAGAACAGTTATTTTAAAACTTGGAAAAGTTTTTCAAGTACTAGCTCGTATATTGATAAGATATGATATTTAAGTTTATGTTTCATGAGATGTGGTGATATAATAATGTGTATATACGATGGAAGTACGTTGACGAACCGCCCTTCAAGATAGAGAAATGACTTCTGAAAAAAAGTACAATTTGGTTTTCTTTTAGGGCACAAACTTATAATTAAAGTTATAAACAATTAAAAACCCTTCAATTTTTATTTATAATTTTTTTCTTTAACGCTTTGTTAAGAGTCAGCGAGTATTTTCTGAAGTTTTCTCATAAATATCGGTAAAAAACGTAATTTTTAAATATTTTCACTCAATCAGCTATATTCTTTGGAATAAATAACGGAAAATTCTTTTTGATACCTACGCTCAATCCAAGGCTTGTTGTAGACATCATCTTGCAATAAGTAAGGTTTATTGTTTAGGTCAACAGCCGAAAGGCTGGTTTGAACCTATAGAGGTTTTACTAAGTAAAAACGAGGAGTAAGATGGTTTACCATTGCCTTCCTCACTGAGTTGAAAGAGTATGCTTATCAGCATGCCAGGCCCTCCGAAAAGCACTCACTTTTCACCCTGCAAATGACACCTTCACTTCATTCACCACAGGGTCTGGCTGCATAGTGAAATTCAGCACTCTCAGAGGAGATAACTCTGACTAGTGTCTTTTACACCTCTACCCCTTCTGTTCTTAAATAGTTCAGTCATATAAGTGGCTGAATATGTGATAAGAAGCAGAACTATTTTTTTAGCCCTGGACCAAACAGATAGAATGCAATTAAAATAACACTCCACCTGCCTGTTTTGGGCAAAGGTAAGGTTTATGAACTATAAAAATATCATATAAATTAGCTATTCATATTTCAATTAAAGATTTGAATTCATCGACTTAAATAGCTGATTTAATGTTCAAAAACTATTTTAGTTTCATTATTTACAACTACATACATCGAAACTAATAACGTATTACAAGGGGTACGAACATTTTGTACAGCCTATCTAAATTTATAGAACATGGCCGAGATAAATTTGGTATATATAAACTGTCAGATAGTATAAGGAATGTATTTATTTATAATGTAAACAATGACGTTTACATAAATAGAAACTTTACTGGATAATACTCACATTGTTTACATGCTTCAGCAATGCTCTTACCGTAATAAAACAGCAATAACATTAGCAAAAGGTACATGAGCTTACATTAAAGGTATAGATACTGAAGTCACGAGATTGCCTTTTGCGTATAGATGGGCTTTGAGGAAGTGAAGTGAAAATTTGACAGTGCTGCCAACCTCAACAGTGACACGCTACTCGTACATTACCCTACCGTGTAGTTTCTACATTCATTTTAAAAGCTGTAGTTTATTCCGAGAAAGTATTTTCTTCATAAATCTTATAAGAAATAAATATGACCTGTAATATTGCCTATAGCTTAAATATGACTAGTAATGTTTGATTTACTGTAATTACCAGCTACCTTATTTCATAGCAACAAAATTTTCTACGAATGAATCGCCTTCTTTACTATCGCTGTCACCGGCGTCTTCACTATCAGTCTCAAGTAACCGTTTCCTTTTTTTACCAGGTGTCAACAAAACTGTTGAACAATAACTTCTTTACTGCTTTAATTTCCTTCTATTTTTCGAATTGTGGAAAGAGAAACATCATAGTAGTTAGCCACTCGTTCATGGTTTTTGTTAAAAGGCAAGGGGAAAGGCTTTTTTTAGCTTCAACTTCACAGCATTTTATTACACTGCATATTAAATTTCGTTCAGCACTGTGAATAGTCTGCCAACGTTTTCGAGAAACTAACATTTCGGTTTACGGTAACAAACAGTTATATTCGTACAGTTAACCTACAAAAGGTTCGGCAATATACTGGATATGCTCTGGATATAGTATAAATTGTTGTGTTTATTGCACTGAAATTAAAGCAGTCGGGCATGCGCATTGTGGTTTTCCCCCTTTACCCCTCGTTGAAAACAAGAGCAAACTCGTGACTCAAATAACTATAAATGACAGAGTCACATTTGAATTACAGAATTATAATAGGGCCTATTATAGAGAACTCATAATAGAATAATAGATTTCATTATACAGCCAGACCCTGTGGTGAATGAAGTGAAGGTGGCATTTTCAGGGTAGAAAGTAGATTCTTTTCAGAGGTCTGTGTATGTGTATTTGTGCGCACGCGCGTGTGATCAAGAATGGCAGTTAAATAAATATTTTTTTAAAATTAAAACGACAATGTTCTTAATTAATTAACTCCTTATTTGTTAAATCCTGATGTTTCTAAAAATCGGTTACCAAAATTGGTCCACCCCAATTATTTCAGATAACAATATTATTACATTAATGAACGTGTCAGTACATTATAAGTATTTGGGAACGACATGTTAGATGGGATCGTTCTCAAGTGATTAGAATCCGCATTGAAACAGCTCATTAGACATTTGAAGAACTTAGTGGAAGAATTAGATGTAACAAAAATATTGTTTTGAGAAAAATGAAATCAAAATTCTAAAGCTCCCGTCTTTTTATGAATTGCCTAATTTCTTTCATTTTGGTAACTACATATTACGTAACTCTTTATGCAATTAAAATTTGTTTGAACATTACTTTTCATTACCACTTTTCAGTATCAATGTTAAAATTACTATTTTTAGGTACATTTTTCACAAGAATGGTAAACGATAGGGAAATGAAACTTTATTTACTTGTAGTTGTTGGGTTGCTCGAGTTACTGACATTTTTGCAATTTAATCCACTAAACCATAAAGTTAAAAACAGAATAAGGAATAACATAACATTTTTACAAATATTTTTTACGGTATTTTATATATAAATAATTTTTGTAGCTTTTGAGGAAGTCATAAAAGTGCCGGAATATGTGAATGTACAAGGTAAATAATTAGTAAAAAAGCCTTGTATGTTTAATGGTTTCCGAGAAAAATGTACCTAAATGTTAAAAATATAAATTTACGGGAACGGGCAAAAACACAAAAAGGCACAAATCAAAAACAAAATGTACACAACCAAGTAAATTTCCTATCAACATTTTTGGTTAGAAAGCTGAACCAACAGCTGTGAGTATTAAAAACAGTAATGCAGATATTTTAAAACCTAAAATTCCCTTTGCTCTAAAACGATCGGTATAAAATTATGAAAAATATTCGTTCTTGATGACACGATAATTTTTCTGGGTAAACCTCCTAAAAATTTAATTTTTTATTAAAATAATTTTTTTCACGTAATTTAATGTTGTTTAGGTTGATCCCGGTCTGAACTATTGAAAAATATAAAGAACCAAAATTCGAAATTTTCAGTAAAACCATCATACAGTCTCGCCTTAATGCACTACAAAACATTAAATTAAGCAGTACACTCGTGTGCCACATCCACTAGTATGTCCTTAATATGTAGAGACAGAGTTTAAACCTTCATCAATTACAAAAACTAAATTTGTTTTAAGTTAATGAAAAAAATGTTACATAGCACCTTCATCTAATATTACATACCTCTTCTTTTAATGGAATGAGTAAAGTATTTTTAAAGAACACGATCTGAATATTAAAACAAAAATCTGGTGTGAAACACTCACACAAATTTCTCTTGCCAATGAAAATAATTAACAATAAACCTAACATTAGTATTAAAACATTAGAAATGAACAAAAAACTAACCTCAAAAAACATTAGTGAAATACGTAAAATTAAAATCGACCTCAGTTTAGCTTAAAAATACGGAAAATCGCCCATTCACACTAAACTAGGCACTGTAGAAAAAGATGCTTTAAATAAAAGTTGTAGAGCTCTTAATTTCCTATAAATTTTATTATATACACTTTTGTCGTAAAATGCATTCTAAGGCCGAAATCTTAAAAAAATAGACTTTTCACACGTTTTCGTGAGAAAAAAAACAGAAAATCGCTAATTACCGCTAAACTAAGCGTTATACAAAAAAATGTTTGAAATAAAAGTTGTACAATTTTACATTCTCTACAACTTTTATTATATAACGTTTTGCGCTAAAATGCATATTAAAGCCGCAATCTTAAAAAGAAAATATTTTTACGAAAAACAGCCTCACGCAGAATTTCAGCAAACATGACGCCTACCCTATCTTGTAGAAAATAAAAAACTGAATAAACCAGGCGATTTTAAAAAAATCGTAGGACTAGTTTTTGAGAAAATGGCAAAAAAGTGAAAAATTACACGAATAAACTACTACTTCCGGTTGACCGATTTTGATGAAAATGTTCGTGTCGGGTCCGGTAGTGGTATGTAACTTAAGTTATAAGTTTCAAGTTCGTACAATGTTTCGTTCGTGAGATATTCTGTTCACACACACACAGACCAATCGCTAAAAACATGTTTTTTGGGTTCAGGGGGTCTTAAAACGTGTAGATCCGGTGAAAACTCGATTTCAAAAAATCGACATGAAAACAATACTATCCTTCCTATATATTCATATAGGCAAGAGAAAGTAAAAATGCGATTATTGCGATGGTATGTTTTCTCGGTTCTGTTTCATGGTGTGAAGTCTTGGATGGTTAATGATTTCATGAGTAAAAGACTTGAAGCGTTTGAAATCTGGCTGTACAGAAGGATGCTGAGAGTCTCCTGAGTGGATTGCGTCTCTAATAAGGAAGTACTGAGACGCATGCACAAATCTAAAGAAGTCTTGAACACGATAAGGATTGGTAAGCTCGTATTTGCACATATAAGTTAATGCACAACAAGAAAATAATATTGTGACAATATTGAAAAGTAATGTGGTTCGAGAGGCTTCTAGAAGTTCATAAAGTGTTAAATAGTAAATAATAAAGTGACAAAGTAACAATAGGGTTAGTTATAAAAGGATGTTTAAAAAGGGCCGTGTATAGTACGGTAGGGTCTTTGTTGTACCACCTTTTATTCTATTGTGACTTGTTTACACTAGTTAAGATTTCTCCAGAACCAATAAAAAGGATTTTTGTATTATATTATTGCATCGAAACTCTCTGTTTTTCTAGAAATCTCATTGCCCCACCTATATAAAGAAAGCCCCAAGTGCGGTCGAAGAGTTAGTATTCGTTTGATCTTTGACGAGTGTTTATGAGTGTTTATTTCGATGCGTTAGAAAAGGTCAACGTGTCCGGGCATTGGTTAACTATTGTTATTCTGTCGTATTGTGTATAATTTTTGTGTATGTGCATTCTGTATAATTATTTGTAAGTAGTACTAAGTAAATTATTTAATTTGTTTATTGTATTACTTCATTATAATTAGTTTATTATTTATTTTGTAAATCTTTTAGTTGTAATAAATACTTGTCATTTTAAACTTTAGTGTATTAATTATTTAGTTAGCTAGATCCCGAAACGGACCTTAGCGATAAGTGTCACAATATATAGGTTCCTGCAATCTGTATTACAAGGAAGCTGGACAACGTAACGTGGTGATAAGACGTATTTCCTGGTCGAAAAATCTGAGAATATAGTACCCGAAATCACACAGCTGTTTCGAGCGCAGTGCATAATGTTCTAATTGTTAATATGGTAGCCAACATCCAGAACGGATAGGAACCTAAAGAAGAAGAATATTATTACACTACAATGGTTACAACAGTGCATTGCAATTTTTTAAAATTCCCAATGTGTATACGTTGCAATCAGTTCAATTCAAAATAATAAGCAACCCCATGACCCAATGAGTTGAAGATGATGTGTGAGACGGGAAAATGAGGTGTATTCTTGTACAGACCCAGGCCGACAATTCCTGAGACATTATGGTTAATTGAACCCCAACCATCAAAGTACACCAGTAACAACTGTCTATATTCAAATCCGTATAGAAGTAACTACCTTTACTAGGATTTGAACCAGGAACGTTCGTCTCCGAAAGTCAGCTCTTAAACAGCTAATTCGTGGCTACGACTTTACCTCTAGACCAACCCGGTGGGTCATATTTAGCAATTTTAGCACAGGAACCTGATAATATTAATAAAAGGAAACACTAATTATAAAATAAATATTTATCTGCGTAGAACTTACGTTAAGTAAATACTAAATGTAATAATTTTAGAAAAATAGGAGTATTTTTCCTTAATAATGCACCATATTTTCAATCGATTAGAATTTGAGGTTAGATTGTTTTCTTTGATTTACTTTCGACTGTATTGAACTGTTTATAGAGTTTACTGCTTGTGTAAATTTTTAATTACTATGTACGTTATTTTTCATGATTTCTCAATAATAATTTATATATGAACTCCTAAAGCTGTCGCCACCGGCTTGTAGTAGCACAATCTGTAGAGCTGTCGTAGGACCGGCCGGAGCAGCAGGGCATCCGGCGGTGTAGTTCAAAAATAAAGAACATTGGTTCGGGAAGCCTTCACCGCTACCTCAAAGAGGAGCAATCGCTGGCAAGCGAATGGGAGGTCGTCTTTACTGTTGCCTAAACGATTAGGAGCAGTCGCCGACGCAGCGAACACCTTTTACCGCTGCCTCCAAAGAAGAGCAGTCACTGATGAAGCGAAGCGGGATCGTCTGTACCGCTACCTAAACGAATAGGAGCAGTCGCCGACGCAGCGAGCACTTTTTACCGCTGCCTCAGAGAGGAGCATTCACCGATGAAGCGAGGGGTAGGGAAGGGAGGTGTAAGGAGCAGAAAGAAAAGACTCAAAGTTGAGCGGCAATTCTTCCGTATTGACCTTCGATAGTGATTGAATCGACACTGCTTGGTCACCTTCAACTATCGCATTCTCCGGTACCTCTGATACATCTTGCCACTTGACACACTGCGAGAGGTGTGACCGCTGCGCTATCTATCGGCAGCAGAAACCTCATTACAGCGCCAACAGTGGGCAAAATATGAACTACGGACTGGCGTAAAAGTAGTACAGTATCAAAGCATTAAAAAAGTATTGTTTTCCAGAATTTACTTAGATTGTATAAATAAATAGAAAACTATGTAAAAACACACTGACAAAATTCATATAAATGAATACGTGCGGAGTTGTCAGAAACTGTCATTATATTTGATTTATTAGATTAGTAAAGGATGTTAACCCGGGCCGAATTACAAATATGTTCGAGCTTGTTTGCCACCTCATAAATTAGCAATAAAGTGTACTTGAAGTTCAATTTTATAAATTCCGTTTCATTGATGTTTTTACTCTCTGAGTATACTGCTACAACCAATTTTTGTTTATTCTTGTAATTTTTAATTATGTTCAGCTAAAATTAAGTAAAGATAATAATACGAGGATTATTATCTTTACTTACACATTCACATATTCCGGCACTTTTATGACTTCCTCAAAAGCTACAAAAATTATTTATATATAAAATACCGTAAAAAAGATTTGTAAAAATGTTATGTTATTCCTTATTCTGTTTTTAACTTTATGGTTTAATGGATTAAATTGCAAAAATGTCAGTAACTCGAGCAACCCAACAACTACAAGTAAATAAAGTTTCATTTACCTATCGTTTACCATTCTTGTGAAAAATGTACCTAAAAACAGTAATTTTAACATTGGTACTGAAAAGTGGTACTGGAAAGTAATGTTCAAACAAATTTTAATTGCATAGAGAGTTACGTAATATATAGTTACCAAAATGAAAGAAATTAGGCAATTCATAAAAAGACGGGAGCTTTAGAATTTTGATTTCATTTTTCTCAAAATAATATTTTTGTTACATAAAATTCTTCCACTAAGTTCTTCAAATGTCCAATGAGCTGTTTCAATGCGGATTCTAATCACTTGAGAACGATCCCATCTAACATTCAATGTCATTCCTAAATACTTATAATGTGCTGACACGTTCATTAATGTAATAATATTATTATCTGAATGTGTGTGGTTTCAGTCAGTATCATTGGTTCAATCACTTGCTGGATTAACGACGATCTCAAGGTCGTCGTTAATGCAGCAAGTGATTTAATTCGTGAGTTAATCCAGCAACTGCACATCAATGTGCAGTTGTGTTTTTATCCATTTGTATTCAACGAAGCTGCGATCGGGCTCAAAAAACATAGCACAAAAGATTTTTTTGTAGTGCGATTTTTTTTTGACCTTGATGTGCAGTTATGTTTTTATCCATTCGTATTCAACGAAGCTGCAATCGGGCTCAAAAAACATCACACTATAAAAAATTTTTTGTAATGCGAAACTTTTTTAAGCCCGATCGCAACTTGGTTGAATACGAATGTATAAAGAACACAACCGCACATCAAGGTAGATCAACTGATCAAGAGTATATCAAAACCGAGTGGCATTATGGAAGTTGCCTCAAATGCCAGTGAGAAAAAAATATCTATTTTTAATCACTAAGCAATGAATGTAAGATGTTGCTATGGCGACTGCAGGTATTCTAAAACATATTTTTTCTTATTTTTTCGGTTTTACGTCTCACTGTTTTGCAATTTTTACTTTCTCTTGCCTATATGAATATATAGGAAGGAAATTGTTTTCATGTCGATTTTTCAAAATCGAGTTTTCACCGGATCTACACGTTTTCAGACCCCCTGAACCCAAAAAACATGTTTTTAGCGATTGGTCTGTGTGTGTGTGTCTGTGTGGGTGTGTGTGTGTGTCTGTGTGTGTGTGAACAGAATATCTCACGAACGGAACATCGTACGAACTTGAAACTTGAAACTTAAGTTACATACCACTACCGAACCCGACACGAACATTTTCATCAAAATCGGTCAACCGGAAGTAGTAGTTTATTCGTATAATTTTTCACTTTTTAGCCATTTTCTCAAAAACTGGTCCTACGATTTTTTAAAAATCGCCTGAATTACTCAATTTTTTATTCTCTACAAGATAGGGTAGGCGCCATGTTTGCTGAAATTCTGCGTGAGGCTGTTTTTACGTAAAAACATTTTCTTTTTAAGATTGCGGCTTTAATATGCATTTTAGCGCAAATATGTATATAATAAAAGTTGTAGAAAATGTAAAATTGTACAACTTTTATTTCAAACATTTTTCTTGTATAACGCTTAGTTTAGCGGTAATTAGCAATTTTCTGTTTTTTTCTCACGAAAACGTATGAAAAATCTATTGTTTAAGATTTCGGCCTTAGAATGCATTTTACGACAAAAATGCGTAAAATAAAATTTATAGGAAATTAAGAGATCTATAACTTTTAGTTTAAGCATTTTTTTGTACAGTGCCTAGTTTAGCGTGAATGAGCGATTTTCCGTATTTTTAAGCCAAACTGAGGTCGATTTTAATTTTGCGTATTTCACTAATGTTTTTCGGGGTTAGTTTTTTGTTCATTTCTAATGTTTTATTACTAATGTTAGGTTCATTGTTAATTATTTGCATTGGCAAGAGAAAGTTGTGTGAGTGTTTCACACCAGATTTTTGCTAATGCAGACGGTGATGAATGATGATAATGAAAAATTATTGATGAAAAAATGCCAGACCTCACCGGGAATCGAACCCGGGACCCCGTTGTAAAAGTCAGTTGTACTACGCCAACGGGCCGGCCAATATTTTTTTCCTAATCTACAGTACTTTTGTATTTTCAAGGTACACGGTGTCGATTCTAAAGTATTTTGTTTTTTCCTTAAGGCCATTTTTTTCAACCTCTGATAGGCCTTAATACAGAAAAAAGTTTATTACTAAAAGTAACATACTTATGTAACACATGCCGATAACAGGCAGGTGAAGTGTTAAATTATTTGCACTCTATCTGCTAATTCCAGGGCTACAAAAAAATAGTTCTGTTTCTTATCACATGGTCATACAATTACATGACTGAAGCAGTTAAGAACAGAGGAGGTACAGATGTAACTAGTCAGTGAATTTAGTATCTCCTCTGAAAGTAATGAATTTCATTACACAGCCACACCCTGTGATGAATAAAGTGAAAGTGCAGTTTGCAAAGTGGAAAGTAGATTCTTTTCAGAAAGCCTGGCTTGCTGATAAACATACTTTTACACCCAGTGAGGAAGGCAATGGTTAAAACCAGCCTTTCGGCTGATGACTTAAACAACATATTATGACCAAACCATTGCAGCATTCTGTTCAACCCTCCTTAAAACCTTCCCATATGAACCCTAATTAGTATATTATTTTGTATTTCTATCTCTTTTTTTCTTCTCCAGCATACTCCGCTTGAGAACTTCATCTCTGCCGCGTGAATTTTTCTCTAACTTCTATCCACCCGTCCATGTCTCAGCAACATGAAGTGAAAATTGGCACAAAGTATGTATTATTCATAACTTTTTACCTTGTCTTGGCCTATATTAATATAGGTATATAGGGAAGGAAAGTATTGTTTTCATATTGATTTTTCCAAATCGAGTGTTCGCCTCTAGGCCTAATACACGTTTTCAGGCCCCCTGAACCCAAAACACATGGTGTTAGCGATTGGTCTTGTTTACGTTTGTGCGCTACAAAGAAAATTAAAATAATAATATAAAGATAATTTATTGGTAGACGTTTACAGTGTAATAAAAGCATGTAAATTAATTACATAAAACTATTTTTTATGTTAGGGACTTACTAAATAGTAAGTTATTACAGTATGTTATACTGTTGTTGTTTGAATCAACAGCCGAAAGGCTGGTTTGAACCTCTAGAATTTTCACTAAGTAAAAACGAGGAGTGAGGTGGTTTACTTCTGCTTTCCTCACTGAGTTGAAAGAGTATGGTGATCAGTATGCCAGGCCCTCCAAAATGCACCCACTTTCCACCCTGCAAATGATACCTTCACTTCATTTACCACAGGGTCTGGCTGCATAGTGAAATTCATTAATCTCAGAGGAGATAACTCTGACTAGTGTCTATTACACCTCTACCTCTTGTGTTCTTACATAATTCAATCATATTTGGCTGACTATATGATAAGTACAGAACTAATTTTTTGTAGCACTGGAAATAACAATTAATTTCACCTGCCCGTTATGGGCATTATTTTATGTTGGGTGCTTATTTCGCTGTATCTGTATTGTGTAAGAAAATAATTTACTTATTACTTACTTATATTTAATTTAATAAATAAACATGTGATCAAATTTTTTGAATTACGAAAGGAGGAAAATCAAAAAAAGAATTACCTACATACTACATACAGTAGAGTACCGATTTTCCGTGGATCGTTTAACCGGGGTTTGGATTAACCGTGCGATCACTAGAAATTTTTTTTTTTTTTTTTTTGGTTTAACGTCCGACTGTTTTGCAAATTGCTGCTAATGCAGACGGTGAAGGATGAAATGAATTTTTTGTAACGTATGAAAAAATGCCATGCCCGAGTGGGATTCGAACCCAAGACCGCGTGATGAGAGGCGAGCACGTTACCAGCTCCTAAAATAAGTTGCAAAGAAGCTTTAACTAGTGCCGAAACATCATAAACTTTCATGGAAAATCAGGATGACAAAGATTACGTGGACATTTTACATATTCGTGGTTATATAAGAAAAATAAACGAAAAAAATATTGCGGCATAAAATGAAACAAAGTAAAATAACAGATTTTTGTGATTTTTTTTGGTACGTAGTTTAAGGTAAGACTTATATAAATTAATGAAGTAAATATTTTTATTTCAATACAATTTGTTTATTTATTTCCGATATCCGATAGTATTAACATGTATTAATCAGTAGAATAAAACATACGCGTAACTGATAGTTTTGTTTATGACGTAAGTGGTCTCGACCGAATTGGGTTGTATTATCCGTATTTTCCGGTTATCCGGTATAGTTATCCCCCCAATTACCACGGATAATCGGTATTATACTGTATTAGTTTATTTGTGTAAAATATAACAATGAAAGATAGAGTACAATTAAGTAAATCTTTACATAAAAACAAATCAGTGTTTAGTTTTAGAAACACAGAGAAATTGTGTTATGCTGAAATGTGCATTTTGTATTATTATAAAGATACAAAAAAACTATTAAAACTTCTAAAAAAACAATTACAGGGGTCATGGCCCCTGTGCCCCCCCTTTAAATCTGCCACTTGTAATTTAATTTTAAAGAAATAAAAATAAAACGCAAATTTGAATTGAAATAAATTGAAATTTAATTGAATTTAGTGAAAATTGAAAATTGATTGACCAAAATTAAATGTTATAAAAATACTTGAATTAAATTTATTGATGACTCTGCTATTCTACAACTCTAAATATATACTAAATTAATTAATAACATGAAATGTTTATTCAAAATATTATATTGAATTTTTGTTTTTAATCTACTTAGGAGCTCAAATTTACTAAATTAATAAAATAGTCACGTTTTTTTTTTAATTCCTTGGAGTCTTAGCTGCATCATGTGTGTCCTTCCATTGACCGGGATCGAATGGGGCGAACTTGACCATTGTTGCAATTGGTTTTATAGTTTGTTGCTCATAATCTTATTTTTTTTATTATTAGTTTTTTTTCTGCCCATAACGGACAGGTGGTGTGTCAAATTATTTACACTCACTCTGTTCGTTGCAGGGCTAAAATAAATATTTCTGTTTCTTACCACATGGTCAGCCAATGAAATGACTGAATCATTTAAGAACAGAAGAGGTAGAGGTGCAAAAGACACTAATCAGAGTTATCTCCTCTGAAAGTAATGAATTTCATTATACAGCCAGAACCTGTGGTGAATGAAGTGAAGGTGTCGTTTTCAGAGTGGAAAATATGTGCTTTTCAGAGGGCCCGACATGCTGATAAGCATACTTTTCCACTCAGTGAGGAAGGCAATGGTAAACCACCTCACTCCTCGTTTTACTTAGTAAAACCTCTAGAGGTTCAAACCAGCCTTTCGGCTGATGACCTAAACAACAACAACATAATCTTATTTAAATCTTTTCTTCCTAATTTTTAAAATATTAAAGTAATTTTAATTAGTTACTCAATTAATTGGATTCTTGTTGTTTTATTAATCTTCTTTACTTATTTTCTTATTTTAACATTTTATTTAATTAAATCATACTTTCTTTTGTTTTTCTTGATTAAATTTCAACTATTTGGCTTCTGGAATTAATTTCTTTTAATATTTAATTTTCTTCTCATAAATCTTCTTAATATATATATTTTATTATTGTTTATTCTATTTATTTTTAAAATTGAAACTACTTAATTTTGATTATTTTAAGATTATTTTTAAAATTATTCCTTGAATTAACAATTGGTTACTTAAATTGAATCATCTATCGACGATGTAATAAAACATAGACTGTTATTCTACTCATTGACCTCACCTTTTCACATCTCTATACTTTAAAAATACTTTGTCAGGTACTTGATGCGAATAATTACTTGATATTTACAATTTTATTTCATTGTCAGCACTTTTAAAACTTAAATTGTTCAAAAACCCTTTTAGTTAATCTAGTATTTGTCCATTTTCATTTTATAATCAATTGATTGAACAATTTTTTTTCTTAGATTGCCTTTACAATGTTAATTATTTGATTTTATTGATTAAATCATTGATTGATCATAAGTTGAATCATTAAATGATTTATTCTGAATGTGTGCATTGATTTCAGTCAGAATCATTTGTTCAATCAGTTGCTGGATTTACGGCGACCTTGATGGGTAGTTGTGAAAACAACTGCACATCAAGGTAGATCAAGTGATCAGGAGGAGATCATAAACGGGCATTATGGAAGTTGCTCAGAATGCCAGTAAGAAAATATATATTTTTAATCACTAAGCAACGAACTTAAGATGTTGCTATGGCTACTGCAAGTATTATAAAAAACAATTTTTTTTATTTTTTATTTTTTTTTTTATTTAACGTCGCATCAACTGCTGTGGTCATTAGCGACAACGTTGGGGTGTAACTGTGTGTAATGAGGATGAAATGAATTTTTGTAACGTATGAAAATATGCCGTGCCTGAGTGGGATTCGAACCCAGGACCGCATGATGAGAGGCGAGCACGTTACCAACTGCGTCAATTTTTTTCTTATTTGTTTTTTACTTTTTTTTTTTTTTTAATTTATTTAACGTCGCATCAACTACAAGGTCATTAGCGACGACGTTGGGGTGTAACTGTGTAAAATGAGGATGAAATGATTTTTTTGTAACGTATGAAAATATGCCGTGCCTGAGTGGGATTCGAACCCAGGACACACACCCGTGTGTGTGTGTGTGTGTGTGTGTGTGTGTGTGTGTGTGTGAACAGAATATCTCAAGAACGGAACATCGTACGAACTTGAAACTTGAAGCTTAAGTTAGACACTTCTGTACCGTTTTTTGGTACCGGTTCTGAACCGTTTAAAAAAAATCGCAAAAAAGTGAAAAATTACACGAATAAACTACTACTTTTGGTTGACCGATTTTGATGAAAATGTTTGTGTCGGGTCCTCTAATGGTACCTAACTTAAATTTCACGTTTCAACTTTGTACGATCTTCCGTTCTTGAA
Organism: Catonia carolina; assembly: GCA_035578175.1. Lineage (NCBI taxonomy): Eukaryota > Metazoa > Arthropoda > Insecta > Hemiptera > Achilidae > Catonia > Catonia carolina. The sequence goes on from JAQMRL010000004.1 coordinate 14,511,900, forward strand.
AAATGTTAGTCCAGACAAACGCGCGCGCGCGCGCGCACACACACACACACACACACACACATACACACACACACACACACACACACACACACACACACACACACACTTACACATGCCAATCGGTAAAAACATGTTTTTTTGGATTCATGGGACCTGAAACGTATATTTCCGGTAAAAACTCAATTTTGAAAAATTAACAAGAAAAATTATTTTATTTCCCTAATTATATTTATGTACGGCTATGTGTTTGTTGTTTGGGTCATCAGACGAAAGGCTGGTTTTAACCTGTAGAGGCTTTACTAACTAAAACGAGGAGTAAGGTGGGTTACCATCCCTTTCTCACACATTGGGAAACTATGCTTGTCAGCCTACCAGGCCCTCCGAACAGCATCTACTTTCCGTCCTGCAAATGTCACCTTCACCACAGAGGATGTATAATGAAATACATTACTTTCAGAGTAGATAACTCTGACAATACTATTTTTCAAGGCTGATGAGCTTTGAACGTTTGCATTGCACCCTACCTATTTCATAGCTAGCCAATGACTTGTCAGCAACGTTGCCAATACTTGCTCTCGTAGCTCTGTTAAATATTTCGTCAGCCATTTTTTTGGTCTTTCTATAACAACTATAACCTATAAAGTATTTCATGTTAACGCTCTCTATAATCGATGTGTTTAGCACAAGATGCAAGACACGAGTGAACTACTGCGGCTCGTATAAGCATGCACGGATAATATTTGTCACGCTGATAGATTCCGTACAATTTGACAATGATGGCAAATGCTCTGATTGGCCTAAACACGTGAAAAAGATTATAGTGTCTGTTATACCTCTACCTTTTTTGTTCTTAAATGCTTCACTCATATTTTGACTGACCATATAATGAGAAATAGAATTATAGTTTGGAACCCAGGAACTAACAGATTGAGTACAAATATTTGAACACTCCACCTGCCTGTTATAGGCACATAGGGTAATAGAAAAAAACTTATCACTCAAACAGATGTAAATAAATATAGACACAGATGAAGTGTATATTTAACAGGGTTACACACATGTGTATTTTGTATGTGTGATAGTATTGGTAACGTAATAAAAAGTAACAACAGTAATGTAAGTATTAACAAAACTGTCACCACAATATATTTGAATACGTTATACAATTCTTAACATATTAAAACGAGCTATAATCATGTTTAAAAAAGAGATACGAGTTGAGCATTTTGTGGTTCTCATATTTTATGCATACATTATTATGTTTTATTTATTTTTTATTTAATATTATTATTATTATAGTTTTTAATAAAATATCATCCAGCTGTTTGTAACATTTATTTATGGTCATATTATTGAGTGACAGTTCCCGAAAATAAAGAAAGGGGGCCGGTTTATTTGTCATCGCATAATATCAATCCATACGAGGATTATAAAAATGAGTTAAGAATGAGCTCATTAATATTTTACTATGCAAATCCTCAACAGATGTTAATTTTCAACTCAACTCTTTGATACATAACCCTATTGTATGTATTTTTTTTCTTTTAATATATTCATTGGACACGCGTGTATTGAGTCAAACGTTTATTTTTTTGAATTTATTATAACCGCTTAATTTTCAAGGTTTATTGGTTTTAACATCAAGAAGACTTGTAACCGGGAATTTATTTTCTTCGTCTTCTGCCTGTTAAGGATTAAACATCTCTGCCTCTTCCGAACCATTCAAATCTGTCTATCTCTTTCTCGGGCGTCTTCGTTCTCTTTTTCTCTCCGTTTTATAGCTTAGTGTTTGCTTAGCTATCCTATCCTCCCTCAAATGCCCAACCACTGCATTCTGTTCTGAGATACCCTGTCGTTTATATAGACGATGTTGAGTTCTTTCCTTATCTCGGTATTCCTCTACTACACGATCTTCTCTACAACACCCATACGGATGCTGAAGTCATTTCAGATGCTTGCAATCTACTCTTCTCTCCCTTTGATAGCACCCAAGTTTTACTGCCATAGAGTAGGGTCGGCACTTTATTTATTTATTTTTAAATACAGTAAAATCTACATCTATTCTTAAATAGAATAATGAGTGGATGAGTTTTCTTTGTTTTATGTCATGATCAATGAAAAACCCAATAGGGGAATTTCGTGGATCTGTTCTCATGTTGATTTAAAATAAGTCGGTGGTATGTCTTTGTTAAAGTCGAGAAGTTAGATGGCCAGGTGATTTGTGTACAACTCGGGTGTCTTTGGTATTTTCTTATATATATATATATATAAGTTAGGTCTCGAAAACAATCAAGACACTTTTTAAAAAAACAATTTTATTTAATTCCACATACATGGGAATCGAACTAAGACTTTTACATATACACTGTAAAAAACATACATGTTCATTGTATGCGGTTGAGTACAAGACTAAACTATTGTTCTATTAACATTAAGAAAATTATAATAAAGAATTCTTAGAACTAAAGCCTAAACTATCAACTTACACCAGTATCTTATTCTATAACTTATATATATATATATATTAATAATAATAATAATATATTCATTGGACACGCGTGTATTGAGTCAACTGTTTGAATTTTTTTCCTTTTTTTTGAATTTAGTACAACCGCATAATTTTCAAGGTTTATTGGCTCTAACATCAAGAAACTTTTGTAACCGGAAATTCATTTTTAAATAATTACAGCAAAACCTACAATCTAATTTTAAGTAGAATATTGAGTCAATGAGTTTTTTTTATTTTATGCCAAGATTGAAAAAAACCCCAATTGTGGATGTGTCGTCATGTAGCTTCAAAATTAGTCGGGAAGTATCGTTTCAATTCTCTAAGAGTAGTTGGCGAGGTTATTTGTGTAACTCGAGTGCTCTTTGGTATTTTCTTTCAGTATATTTAATTTATTGGACATGAGTGTATTGAGTTAAACATTCAATTTCTTCTCTTTTTTGAATTTTTTTTACAACCGCATAATTTTTAAGATTTATTGATTCTAACATCAAGAAGACTTGTAACCGGGATTTATTTTTAAATATAGCAAAATCTACAATCTATTCTTAAGTAGAATATTGAATAGAGAGTTTTGTTTTATGTCATGATTGAGAAAAAACCCAATGGAGGATCTTCGTAGATGTGGTGTCATGTCGCTTTAAAGTAAGTCGGTAGAGTGTCTTCGTTTAAGTCCGGGAGATTTGTTTAAATTTTCTGAGAGTGAGATGGCGAGCTGATTTGTGTATAATTCGAGTCTTCTTTGGTATTTTGTGTGAGTTGATTCTTGTTGAACAGTAAAAATATGCAAATCTCTTTGTAATATGTTGTTCGTTATGTACCAAGGTAAAATTGTAATTTTGTTCTAAGTAGTAGTTCCGATTGCAACTTTGCATGATTCCGATGTTGGAATGGCTTGCCGAAAGTTTAAGAATTCCTTAGAAAATTGTAAGTTTATTTAAATTGAGTTTCGAACGTTTACCTAGAGCACAGTAAATCTGTTTAAATTTTGTGTTCAACTGTTTCCTTTTTTCTGTAAAAGTGTTTCCAATTCAGTCGTTTGTCAAAAGGTATACCAAGTTACCTCGCGGAATCTGCTTTAGATGTTGTTGTTGTTTATCAGGTGAATGGCTGGTTTGAACCTCGAGGCTTTACTAAGTAAAACGAAAAGTAAGGTGGTTTACCAGTGCCTTCCTTACTGAGAAGAAAAGTATACTTATCAGCATGCCAGGCCCTCCGAAAGGCATCTACTTTCCCCCCTGCAAATGCCACCTTCACTTCATTCACCACAGGGTCTGGCTGTGTAACGAAACTCATTACTCTGAGGAGATAACTCTGATTAGTGTCTTTTACACCTCTACCTCTTCTGTTCTTAAATGCTTCAGTCATATAATTTGCTGACCATGTGAAAAGAAACAGAAATATTTTTGTAGCCCTGCAACTAGCAGATCGAGTACAAATAATTTAACGCTGTACTTGCCTGTTGTGGGCATGAGTATTGGTATAAAGGACAAACAAAGAAACCATGATACTTTAATAAACTTACAAGGAGAAAACAAATAACATTTTATTAGATCCAGGCTACAGGCGGTAATTAATTTCATTACCGGCAATTCGAATCGGATAGTCATGATAACCCACAACACAATTTTTTTGGGAGAACCAAAAAAACTGATTTACTAAAAATCATCTTATGCTACAAAAACAGGGTTTTTTACAAGTTAGAGTGAAATTAATATTTTCTTAAAATATTATATTCATGCTAAAAATTGCAATGTAAAATTTGTATCTCGATAGACGTTCTAAATTAAACATGCCACACAAATTAACAATCTACAAGATAGTCTAAGACCAATCTGGACATATGGAGTTCAACTTTGGGGATCTGCTAAACCTTCACACACGAAACGTATACAAGCGATTCAGAACAAGATTTTACGAACGAAAACGCAATGTCCTTTTTACGTCACAAACTCGATGTTGCACAAAGACTAACAAATCCAATACGTAATTGATGTCACTAAACAACTTTACAAGACGATCCATGAAAAATTTGAATTACGTGGCAACCCTCTCATACAAAACAACCACACAACAAAACAACTAAAACAAAACACTAGGGCGATACCGGTTACTCAGAGCAGACCTTTGAAGCGCCTCTGACCAAGAGATCTTCTTCTGTGGTGATGACTGCACGCTCCTTCAAGTAAATCAAGTTTTGGGACATTAGCTTCACATTTAGTAATTGTTATGTTAATTTAATATCAGATACTAAATTTCAATTAAAAGTGTCAAACAAATTTATATAAATAATCTTTTTATCTGTCACATACATTTTGTTTTTGTGAGCTCATATGAAAAATATGCACTATCCAATTTTAAAGGATTTCATCAGGGCATTTGAGAATAGTACAATGACAACGATGTAAAGCCATTGATATTAAACCATAATAAATATCTCAATTAACTCAAAAATTGATAAATTGTTAAAATATTGGATATAAAACAAAACAAAACGATGAGAGAACATTAGTTTATCATAAAGTTTACATACAATAAATTTCTATAACTAATTATCGTTAATTTATAACGGGATATAAATAATTACTCGCAATACATCTTAATAATGAATGTCGGACATGAAAAACAACCCCTGAAAATGTTATATTGTCGGGTTTAGTGATTAAATATAAATTCTGTTCATTTTCAACCCTCCTCCCTTAACTTTTCATCCCCTACCCGATCCGTAGCAACATTCACAGTCACCCCGTATAGAATTTAGAGGTTTTGATAGTGGTTATTATTATGATTCGCGTCTCGTTCGCAACATTAATATTTATGAGTACGTCATATTTAATGCATGATTACGAATCCACCATCATCATAATAATATTTGGAATCGTGTTCAAAATTCTCCTTCTCCTTCTCCTTCCCCTTCTTCCCCACCATCATTCCTACTCTCTCAATCTATTCATCATCAGATCTCTCATGGTTGTATGTTCGCTCATGTATTACTATCTATGATAAATAGAATAACAAGCCTTGTTGTATCAGTTCTAATCAGTCAACCATACATTATGTATCGCTTAATAAATAAGTGCAATTACATTAATATATAACTAACTGTATTCAAATATTGTTATCTAATTTTGGTATTGTTTACTTGATTTATATTGTAATTTTACGTTGAATTTTTCTCGATGAATAAATAAGTAAAAAATCTGGTGTGAATCACTCACACGACTTTCTCTTGCCAGTGCAAATAATTAACAATAAACTTAATAATAGTAATAAAACATTAGAAATAAACAAAAAACTAACCTCAAAAACATAACCTTATTTTAATCATGAGTGAAAGACGCAAAATGAAAATCAACCTCAGTTTGGCATAAAAATACGAAAAATCAATCTTTCACGCTCAACTAGACTCTGTGAAGAAAAATGCTTTAAATAAAAGTTGTTGGTCTTTTAATTTCCTATAAATTTTATTATGTACACGTTTGTCGTAAAATGCATTCTAAGGCCGAAAACTTTAAAAAATCAATTTTTCACACGTTTTCGTGAGAAAAAAACAGAAAATTGCAAATTACCGCTAAACTAAGCGTTATACAAAAAATGTTTGAAATAAAAGTTGTAGAATTTTACATTCTCTAAAATCTTTCTCTAAAATCAATCTCTTTTATTATATCACGTTTTGCGCTAAAATGCATATTAAAGCCGCAATCTTAAAAAGAAAATGTTTTTACGTAAAAACAGCCTCACCCAGAATTTCAGCAAATATGGCGCCTACCCTATCTTGTAGAGCATAAAAGATTTAGTAAACCAGGCGATTTTTAAAAAAATCGTAGGACCAGTTTTTGAGAAAATCGCAAAAAAGTGAAAAATTACACGAATAAACTACTACTTCCGGTTGACCGATTTTGATGAAAATGTTCGTGTCGGGTCCGGTAGTAGTATGTAACCTAAGTTTTAAGTTTCAAGTTCGTACGATGTTCCGTTCTTGAGATATTCTGTTCACACACACACACACACACACATACCAATCGCTAAAAACATGTTTTTTGGGTTCAGGGGGTCTGAAAACGTATAGATCCGGTGAAAACTCGATTTCTTAAAATCGACATGAAAACAATACTTTCCTTCCTATATGTTCATATAGGCAAGAGAAATTAAAAAATAAATGAATTTTATTGGTTATTTGATATTTTTGTTTATTTATTTTACCATTAATTTAATTTAATAATTTATTTATTCCCATAATATTACACATTACATAAAAAATAAATTTCGATAATACAAAATTTTTTACAGTAAACTAACGGGTGATTCAAAAAGAGCGCCGGTTTTTAAACGGCTGGTAAATTTTTGTTTATCGGTTGGCAACATTGTTAGACCTCATTTCTATTTCGGAGAACATTCCGATTGACGATTCAGTTGTAGTTTCTCTTGTTCGCAGTGTAGTAGTCTCGCAGTCTGTGTCTAACCATGGAGAAGTTTACTATTGCACAACGAGTGTTAATCGTCAAAACATTTTACCAGAGTGGAGAGAGTTATGCGGCTACTGTCAGGCGACTTCGCGGTACTCTAGGACGTAATGAAGCACCGAACGAAGCAACAGTTCGCAGGCTCATGAAAAAGTTTTTTGAGACGGGTTCAACAGTCGACCTTAAAAGTTCTGGACGTCGTCGTTCTGGCCGAACTGAGCAGAACGTTGCGTTGGTTCCTGACAGTGTGGCTGTTAGCCCAGCAAAATCAATACGTCGCCGTTCTCAACAATTGGGTTTACGATGTTCTTCTGTACGGAGAATTCTTCGGTATGATCTCCAATATCACCCGGATAAAATTCAGTTGCTGCACGAGAAACAATGTTGTTGCTCCGTGAATGGTTCCAGGATCGCATCATTTCTCGTAATTCCGACCATCAATGGCCACCAAGGTCGTGTGACTTGACGCCTTGTGACTTTCATCTTTGGGGTCATCTGAAGTCATTGGTGTATGCCAATAAACCCCGAAACATCAATGACTTGAAGGAGGAAATTCGACGGGTTATCGGGCAAATGGAAGGCGAAACTTGTCGTGCAGTAATATCCAATTTCATGGACAGAGTTGATGCGTGCCAGCGCAGTAGAGGAGGACACATGCATGACATCATTTTTCATACATGGAATTGGAAGGTAAGATGAACTTGTTGATGTATTTATTTTCAGTTTTTCAATAAAATAAATCTCTTAATTTGATATATCAAAACCGGCGCTCTTTTTGAATCACCCTATACTATCCAATTACGCTAGAGGTGGTGGAAATTTTCCAATTCAACTATGGACAAAATAATGTACTAGGATGGGTTGGAAACTTTTAAATAAATATCAAAATAATTTAAAGTATCAACTATTAGCTATAGCATTCAGAATCTACTATCTTTACGAACTATACTAACTTAACTAATACTTTGTTTGCTATTTACTAAGATTACGATTGTATCAATTATGATACATTACATTTTAATAATTATTAAACTTACACTATTTTTAATAAAATAAAGATAATTTAATACAACCTAAAATTTATTACTACGCTTAAAAACAAAATATAAAAAAAACAATAAAAAAGTAAAAATATATAGCCTACTATTTTATTTCTTCTTGTCTCATTAGTTACATCTACATTTAGATATTGCTAACCATTTTTGCTATTTTCTTCTCTACCTTTTTTGGCTATCCAATTTGTTAGTTCCTTATGAAATTTTAAACCCGTTAGATTTTTTAAATCTACAGGATCAGGTTATATATTTTGGGTGCCAAGTACTCAAAATGATGCTGGTAAAGAGCAATTCTCGTGTTTATAACAATTATACGATTTTCTTTTATACCAATGTAAATATTTAAATATATTGTCACCGGATGGCGACATTAAGTGGCTAACCTTATCATTTTGGTGGCCCTGAAAAGGGCCGTTTAGGTGTGTGCCGCCGGGGCGGGTAGAGATGTTTGATGGCCCTGAAAAGGGCCGGTGTAAACCTTCTTGAATTAGTCCTGAGAAGGATTGTTGTGCCGGTCTCGAAGGAGACCGGTGTAGGCAGCGCGTGGCTGCGATGAGAGCCGTGGCTCAGGTTGATGGACCCTGAGAAGGGCCGGTTAAAACCTTATTAAATTGGTCCTGAGAAGGACCGTTGTGCTGGTCTTGAAGGAGACCGGTGTAGGCAGCGCGTGGCTGCAACGAGAAGCTGGGAGACACGGCGTGTCGTCGACCAGCGGAGACGTCATCTTCTTCCCTCGCGGTAGTGCGTCGATGGCTGCTTCGTCGGGTCCGGTGGACGTAAGGCTCGGTCGAGGGACCGCTGTGGGCATCGCTCGCGTCAGCGGGCGATGACGGTCCGGTCGACGGCTTACGGTGACGGGTCGGCGAGCGGAAGCATCATCTTCTCTCTTGCGGGGTCGTCGATTAGTTCTCGCTGGAGTCTGGCAGCCGTGTGCCGTGGTGGACGTCTCATCTGCTGTCTGGTGGAAATGAATCCCTCGGTGTCTTGATTGGAATTGCATTCCTGCTCAGTGCAGCGCTCTTTAAAAAGTCGCCGAGAGTGCTGTGGTAGAGTGCGGCTACTGGTTTGGCCTTGATGACAAAGGCCTTTGCGGGGCGCAGCCGTAAGCTTTGTCGCTATGCCGACAAAGGCCGGGAGAACTATTGAAGCCGGCAACACAGTAACTGATTAATTAGAAGGGGTGGCGGTGACAATATTTTACATTTTTTTTCTTCACATTTTTTTACTTATTTATCAGAAAATACATGAAAACTTCAATTTAAATTTAATGTTTGACCATGCGCACAAATCTGGACAAAAACCTCGATAGCGTTTTAGAAAAATGTAAATATATTCCAAAATAAATAGTGTTTTCAATCAAAGTATTCACGTAGAAAAAAACACGTAATACATGGAGAATTAAAATGGCATTAACATAAAAAATTTAATTTCTCTTATATTTTGATTGGCACTTAACTTAAAATCTAAACATTTTTACTTTCTCTTGCCTATATGAATATATATAGGAAGGAAAGTATTGTTTTCATGTCGATTTTTCGAAATCGAGTTTTCACCGGATCTATACGTTTTCAGACCCCCTGAACCCAAAAAACATGTTTTTAGCGATATAAGTTTAATAAAAGTTTTAGGAAATTTAAAATACTACAACTTTTATTTCAAACATTTTTTTGTATAACGCTTAGTTTAGCGGTAATTAGCAATTTTCTGTTTTTTTCTCACGAAAACGTGTGAAAAATCGATTTTTTTAAGATTTCGGCCTTAGAATGCATTTTACGACAAAGGTATATAATATAAAATTTATAGGAAATTAAGAGATCTACAACTTTTATAAAAGCATTTTTTTGTACAGTGCCTAGTTTAGCGTGAATGAGCGATTTTCCGTATTTTTAAGCTAAACTGAGGTCGATTTTAATTTTGCGTATTTCACTAATGTTTTTTGAGGTTAGTTTTTTGTTCATTTCTAATGTTTTAATACTAATGTTAGGTTTATTGTTAATTATTTGCATTGGCAAGAGAAAGTTGTGTGAGTGTTTCACACCAGATTTTTAAATTTATTTTAGTATTGACCAACAATATTTATTTATTTATTCATATACTTTTTTAAATTAACAGAATACAATATAATCTAGTATAACATATGAACTCATGGTACATCAAAGGCAATCAGTAGAAGGGAGGCTTCGGGTGTGTCTCCCTTTGAGTCCATTCATCTATTACCCCTCATAACCATCATTTTGTACTAATAATAACATGAAACCAAATAAAATTGTTTGGGAAGGCCAAAAAATTGATTTTCTAAAACAAAAACTACAGAAACAGGTATTTTTTACATGTTAGAGTGAAATTTAAATTTTCTTAAAATATTATATTCATGCTAAAAATAATTGCAATGTAACATTTTTTATTAATCATTTTTTTATCTGTCGCACAAATTTTGTTATCGTGGGTTAACATCTGTTCTTAAATACTTCAGTCATATAATAGGCTGACCATTTGATAAGAAACCGAACAATTTTTTGTATCTGGAACTGCAAATAAATAATTTAACATTCCACCTGCCAGTTATGGGCGTAAATGTTTCTGATAAAGGTAAATAGGAAGGCCTTTTTTATTCATTTTTAATTTTTCTTGCCTATATGAATATATAGGAAGGAAAATATTGTTTTCATGTCGATTTTAAGAAATCAGTTTTCACCAGATCTACACGTATTCAGACCCCCTGAACCTAAAAAACATGTTTCTAGCGATTGGTCTGTGTGTGTGTGTCTGTGTGTGAACAAAATATTTTAAGAACGGAACATCGTACGAACTTGAAACTTGAAACTTAAATTAGATACTACTACCGGACCCGACACGAAAATTTTCGTCAAAATCGGTCTACCGGAAGTAGAAGTTTATTCGTGTATTTTTTCACTTTTTTGCGATTTACTCAAAAACTGGTTCTACGATTTTTTTTAAAAATTGCCACGTTTACTAAATTTTTTATGCTTTACAAGAGAGGCGTCATGTCTGCTGAAATTCTTGGAAAGGATGTTTTGTCGTAAAAAACTTTTTGTTTAAGATTACGGCTGTAATATGCGTTTTAGCGCAAAAATGTATAGTATAATAAAAGTTGTAGACAATTTAAAATCCTACAACGTTTATTTCAAACATTTTTTTTTGTATAACGCTTAATTTAGCGGTAATTAGCGATTTTCTGTTTTTTCTAACGGAAACTTGGGAAAAATCAAGTTTTTCAAGATTTCAGCCTTAGTATACATTTTACGACAAAAGTGTATATAATAAAATTTATAGGAAATTAAAAGATCAACAACTTTTAGTTAAAGAATTTTTTCTACAGAGCCTAGTTTAGCGAGAAAGAGTGATTTTCCGTATTTTTAAGCCAAACTGAGGTTGATTTTCATTTTGCGTCTTTCACTCATGATGAAAATTAGGTTATAATTACTGAGGTTAGTTTTTTGTTTATTTCTAATGTTTCATTACTAATGTCAGGTTTATTGTTAATTATTTGCACTGGCAAGAGAAAGTTGTGAGTGTTTCACACCAGGTTTTTTGTAATAATAAAAATACAATATACAATACTTTTATAAAAGTGAGAAGAAAAAATCAGATAAAATTTATGAAATTTGAAAAGGTAATATATTTAGATTATCTTAGTACTGTTTTTAAGTATACTGTTATACCGTAATTTAAGTTGTAATAAATTTTTATACAAAGTACTTTAATAATAAAGTCAGATAATAAATTATGTTTTATGGTAATATATTCTTCTTTTACATTATCCTTTAATAGGTAAAAATAAGAAAAATAGGTTGACACGATGACAGGGGAGGAAATTTCTTTTTCTTTTTGCTTATAAAAGTTATTAATAAAAAGAGAGGTAAACTCATCAAAATTGGAGGTCGTTTTCTTCATGTTATGTTCTTAGAAAAACTATTTCTTTATCATCTTAGGCCTTTATATATGCATATAATACAATACGACCTCATCGTCTTCATTTTTATTACATTCTTTTTCCTCAGAGGAAAGTTTTCTTTTTTGTGAAAAAGATAATAATTATTGCTAACTTTTCCTTCAACAACTTTTTGATATGATTTTCTCGGTAGAAAAAGAAGAAAGATGAAAAAGTTTTATTTCATTTTTCAAGAGTTTTTCGAATAATGCTTGCACAAACTTTTAAATCGAAAATATAACAGTAGTTTATGGGTTCTGAGTTGCGCTCTCTCTCTCTCTCTTGAATTCTCTCTGACCCACCCTTCGCTTTTAGTGAGAGATTCATGATACACGACCTCATGTATTAAACCTGCAGCCAACTTTGCATCCTGATAACGAAACTCTCATTACTTCCACACCAGCTATTTTACACACTCTTACTTTCTTGAAACACATACACGCGCGCACACACACACACACACACACACACACATACATACACACTAACATCTCCTTTCATCCCACCCCTTATTATTTTATTTTTCTTTAATCATAATCTCTCTCTCTTTCTCTTTTCCCTTCCATTTCTTATCGTCCCCTTCCATCTTTCTTCGTTCCATTTCATTTTATTTTCCTTTAGCGTTCCTCTATTTGTTGATTTAAACTGGAAATTATTGTTACCGAATTAATTACATAGCGGTTATTACATCCGTTTTGTTATTTTGTTATTGTTACCATTATTATTAAACTCGTACTTTATCTAAAATTTTCTTCTGTTATCTTTATTGCTATTTTATTACTATTATATTATTAATTATAATTTAACGTTAAATTTTGCTTGAATTTATAATTTATTTTCTTCCCAATTAAATTTTCGTTCTGTTATTATAGAGATCTGTAACGTTATTAAAATGGAACGTACTTATAACCCATACTCTTTAACACCTTTTCAGGCAGATAACAAAACCTTGGCATCCCCATCATTAAATATCTATGTAAGCTAATATTTAAAACGCAAAATCTCTTCCAATATATTTTATATCGTCATTCTATTAATTCCTAAATCTAGAGTTCTACTGAACGGATTTTTATAATTTTTACTTGGTTTTAAAGAATATTCTTTCCTGTTTCCCCAAAAATTCCAAACTTGAAATTTATGTTAATATAACGTTCATTTTACGAAATGAAAAAGAGTAAATTTCGTTTACAATGTAGCGGTAATTCAGCGTAATTTAATGCGGTTCGCCCACATTTACCCCTCCACACTCAAAATAATCCTTGTTCCCCGTCAATCATATCTCAAACGACTACAGCATTCCGAATAAAACAACAGTACAGTGTCGAAATAATACACTTTTCTACTAAGACAAAACAAATACACCTACAATACTTTCCAAACAAATGCGAGTCAACTTGAAAAAATACACTTTTCGACTATAAGCGAATAACAAAACAAGTAATTCGGAAGAAAAAAGAATATAATTGGCCCCTGGGGATGAAAATAATAATCCATTTTCTTACAGTTTTCACGGGAGATACTACCCTCTATACTTACTTCATTATTATGTAATAAAACGATTTTTAATTTTTTACAATTACGATAGTTTTCTTCGGAATGTACGAAATAATAAGAAGATACAATTTTCTATTAGAGGGGACCTGGAGGACAAGGAGAAGAAGATAAGAAGAAGAAAAAGAAATACTTCAGCATATGCCCATAACGGGCAGGTGGAGTGTTAAATTAATTACACGTGATCTGTTAGTTCCAGGGCTACAAAAAATAGTTCTGTTTCTTAACATATAGCCAGCCAATTATATGACTGAACTATATTTAAGAACAGAAAAGGTAGAAGTGTAAAAGACTCTGGTCAGAGTTATCTTCTCTGAGAGTAATGAATTTCACTATACAGCCTGACCCTGTGGTGAATGAAGTGAAGGTTTCATTTGCAGGGTGGAAAGTGAGTACTTTTGGAGGGCCTGGCATGCTGATAAACATACTCTTTCAACTCAGTGAGGAAGGCAATAGCAAAACACCTCACTCCTCGTTTTTACTTAGAAAAATCTTTAGAGGTTCAAACCAGTCTTTCGGCTGTTGACCTAACAACACACACATGAAAAAACAAACAAACAAACAATAAAATGTGATATGTATAAAACAAAAGAATTTATTTACAAATAGAAAACTGATGATCGAAACCGGTAGACGAGCTTACAAAATTATTTGTTTTCTGGTGTAAACATTGTTTCTATGGCGTCTCTTCCTACTTCCAACAGTCAAATGGTTACTGATTTTTTATACTTTATGGTTTCCGGCATATTTTTAATTTGTAAGGGGAGCAGATTGAGCAGCTTGAGTGCTAAGTAACAGAAATGTCTTTGGTGTAAAGTGTTTGAGGCCATGTTTTTAGATTCTTGTTCCTTATAATGTAACGGTGTGCTCTTGAAGTAAAATAGTTCATATTTTTATAAGCGAAAATATGAGCTTCTCTTGCAAATATTTGGTGGTTATCAAGTACGTTGAATGCTTGAAAAAGCTGTTCTGATGGATACCTTGATGTCTTTTATTCTTCTTCTTCTTCATGTACCATCTCCATTTCGGAGGTAGGCTATCATCATTGCTATTTTAACTTTGGAAGCCACAGCCCTGAAGAGATCAGATGACCCGACATTAAACCACTCTCGCAAGTTCCTAAGCCAAGATATTCTCCTCCTTCCAACAGATCTTCTCCCTACAACTTTTCCCTGGATTATGAGCTGCAGAATCCTGTATCTTGGACCTCTCATGATGTGGCCGAGATATTGCAGTTTCCTGCTCTTCACCTCACGTAGAACCTCTAAACCCTTGTTCATTCTCCTCAAAACCTCCACATTTGTCACATGTTCTGTCCATGAAATTCTCAATATCCTGCGGTAAGTCCACATCTCAAAGGCTTCCAATTTCCGCTCACACTGTACATTGAGGGTCCAAGTCTCTACACCATATAAGAGAACTGGGAACACATAGCATTTGAGCATTCGAATTCGGAGGTCTAAACTCAAATCACGGCTACAGAGCAGCTTCTTGATTTTCACAAAAGATGTGCGTGCTTTCTCAATACGACTCTTTACCTCCGAACAGAACTCCACAGAACAACTGACACTTGTACCCAAATAATCATATCTCTCCACTCTTTCCAGCCTTCTACCCTCCACATAGAGATGTTCATTGGGCACTTCAGTTTTGGTGACAATCATATATTTGGTCTTCTTAACATTGAGTGTCAGACCATATTCCTGACTAGCTGTGATAACCTTATCCAACATATTCTGTAGGCTTTGCATGTTTTCAGCAAGAAGTACTGTATCATCAGCATAGCGCAAATTATTCAGAGGAATGCCATTAACTGTTATTCCACCCACCTCATTTTCAAGGGCATTGGCAAAAATTTCCTCAGAGTAGAGGTTGAAGAGGAGAGGTGAAAGAACACACCCCTGTCTGACACCCCGCCTAATTTCCACTGCCTTTGTCCGCTCAGATTGGATGCGGACAGCTGCACTTTGATTCAGATATAATCTTACAATTATTTGTATATCTTTTGTGTCAATGTTCTTCCGTTGTAGTGCTTCTATAAGTTGATTGTGTTTCACTTTATCAAATGCCTTATTGAAATCAATAAAACAGACGTAGACATTTTGATTAACATCAAGACATCGCTGCACCAAAACATTGTAGGGAAAAAGACTATGTCTTTTATTAATTATTCATAAAATCAACTTCCGCACCTCCTGTATGGAGTCCAAAAAAGATAAATTAGTACCACCCCACCCTATTATACCGTACGGTAGTACCGACTGCACACTAGATAAGTAAACAATTTTTGATGTATCCCTCCAGTACTCCTTTAAGTTTCTTGAATTTAAACACCAATTTTCTTAGACGCTGACGAAGACCTTGAATGTGCTCAGTCCATTTAAAAAGCCAGTCAAATTTTATTCCCAAGTATTTTATTATTCGCTGACAAAGAACAGCTTTGTAAGAATAGTTCACTTCTCCTGGACATGCGTGAACTTTTAAATTATCAAATTTGGGTACTCCTTGGACTGACGCAAAAAGTTATAATTCGTTAAAGTACGGATAAATTACAAAATAAAATGTTTTAGGTAAATTATATTATTCCTTATAATAATACTATAAAAGTAATGAAAAACATAAAATTAAAATGATAATAGGGATTTCATATAAAGTTTACAAAACCATAAATAAAATAAATGGAAAGAGAAAAATACTCAAGCTTGAAAACTACGAGTAGAAAGGAATTACTAGGATGATAAATTTTTGTGACAAATATGCCCTGCAAATACAAATTTTATTGATAGATGTGTAACGATTTTCGTGGAAAAGAGAGTATAACAAAAAAAAAATGGAAAAGAAGTAGTACTTTAGTAAAAGATTGTATGTGTGTGTTTGTGTGTTGAGGGAGAAACGTGACTTGAGATCCAAAAAACGACATGTCTAACTTCTAATACGGATACCGTTATTTCTACAACACTAGTGTTTTATAAATTCGACTTAAACGAAACAAAAAGAAAAGAAAAATTCAACAAACAATTTCTATTTCAATAAATCTAGTTTATCTTCTAAGCAGCAGTCCATTTTGTTAGTTTTCTTATTTTTCCTATTTTCCAAAGTTTAAATAAGATTGTTGATTTATTTAATATCATTTTTATAGCTTCTTTCTCAGAACATTGCCCAAGAATGTTCTTTTACAACTAAACTATAAATTTTAACTAATGTATTTAAAACACATTATACATTGTAACATTATAACAGTGATATTCTAGAAATAGTTAGGGAATAAATTGTGTATTGTATGAGGGGAAGTGTATTAGAAAAGCATAGTGGCTTGCGATGAATGAATAGTTAAATAGAAATTCTCGGAAATCTAAACTAATGAAACCATTTATTTTCATTTTGATTCCTCTTACCATGTTCTGATAAATAAATTAATGCTTATTACTTTTATTTATTTCTATTTTAATTTTGGAGAAATTTTTAAAAAGGGCTCGATTGTTTTATGAACTATCAGACCGCAGGTATAAAAACAGCTAACGACTTTGTAGTTAGTAAGTACTTAAATTGTGTATAAACAGTATAGTCAAGTTTAGTTTAATCTTAATTAAGTTTTGTAATATTAATTTAATAGAAGTGATCTAATTGGATTTCTGAGTAGTCTTGAGTTTAAAAAAATATTTTCTTTAGATTTTATTTTTGTTATCAGGAACTACACTTTATTAATAACTAACCAATTTTGTTGCTGCTTTTTGCTGTATTTTTTATTTCAGTAATGAGTCACCTACTAGGTACTTGACTGCAGTACTACCATTTTGGTTGTAATTATCTTAATCAAAATTGTATAATAATTATCAAAATTACGTTTTATTCCTTGAAAAATGAAGCAAACGGGTTTTCATTGTGATAATAATTAAGAATTTCCGATGTTTGATTTCATTCTGACTGCCGTTGTTCAATAATATTAATAAATTAATAAATGTTATGATAAATTTAACAATTTATTATTATTATAAATGTAACTATTAGTAGTACAAAAAAAGTATAATAAAAATAATAAATAAATAAAAAATATAAATGCAGTGCTATTTAATTTTATAAAAACGACAGTGCTAATCAAATATTATGTTTTGATAAAATTAATTGAATAATATGTAATAATTGTTACATGTGTAAAAAAATAATATTAGTTGTGTCACCGGATGGCGACATTAAGTGGCTAACCTTATCATGTTGGTGGTCCTGAAAAGGGCCGTTTAGGTGTGTGTCCGCCGGGGCGGGCAGAGGTGTTTGATGGCCCTGAAAAGGGCTGGTGTAAACCTTATTGAATTGGTCCTGAGAAGGACCGTTGTGCCGGTCTCGAAGGAGACCGGTGTAGGCAGCGTGTGGCTGCGACGAGAAGCTGGGAGACACGGCGTGACGTCATCCAGCGGAGACGTCATCTTCTTGCCTCGTAGTAGTGCGTCGATGGCTGCTTCGTCGGGTCCGGTGGGCGTAAGGCTCGGTCGAGGGACCGCTGTGGGCATCGCTTGCGTCAGCGGGCGATGACGGTCCGGTCGACGGCTTACGGTGACGGGTCGGCGAGCGGAAGCATCATCTTCTCTCTTGCGGGGTCGTCGATTAATCTTCGCTGGAGTCCGGCAGCCGTGTGCCGTGGTGGACGTCTCGTCTGTTATCTGGTGGAAGTGAATCCCTCGGTGTCTTGATCGGAATTGAATCTCTGCTCAGTGCAGCGCTCTTTATATAGCTGCCGGGAGCGCCGTGGTAGAGAGCGGCTACTGGCTTGGCCTTGATGACAAGGCCTTTGCGGTGCGCAGCCGAAAGGTTTGTCGCTATGCCGTCAAAGGCCAGGAGAACTATTGAAGCCGGCAACACAGTAAATGATTAATTAGAAGGGGTGGTGGTGACAGTTGTTAAATTTATTAATATTATGAAACATCGGCAGTTAGAACAAAATCCAACATCGGAAATTCTTAGAATTGTCTCAATGAAACTGTGTTTGGCTTCATTTTTCAAGGAATAATACGTAGATTTTGAAAATTATTATACAATTTTGATAAAGCTAATTACAACTAAAATGGTTCTATTGCAGTCAAGTGCCTAGTAGGTGACTCACTACTGAGGAATGTAGAACACAGCTAAGGCAGGTTTAGGGGTGCTGCGCGCGCGCGCTTGTGTATGTGTAAAGGTCGGTTTATGATGTAGGATCCACGGAGCTATGGACATAGACTATAATTTAAAAAAGTTAGATTCCAAAAATGAAAGAAAGAATTGATGATTGAAAATTACCAATGTAGCCTATTCGAAAAATCATAATTAGTCAACGAAGTGTTTTATAATATAGAATGTTTAAATGTAATATTTTCATACTTTAGTATCTTGTACCGGTAGAATATACTCAGAAAGGGCCAACAAAACTTCGTGAATCATTCAGTACATAATAGTAGGATATTGCCTTAATTACAAATAGTTTTGTAGATCATTAATAACTGAAATTACATAACACTATTAATCGGGAATCTGGCATTCGTATCAATAAATTTATACAATACAATACCTACATTGTATCAAATATACAAATACATAACCTATTGATCGTAATACGTAAGTAGTGTGGTTCGATTTCGGAGAATTTAACCACCATTATTATATAACCTCTTCTCATATTAACATATCGTGGAAATTCTATTGATCTATAATCGTATAATTCATGATTATAAACAAAAGATGACCAATTTCTATCGACACAAAACCTAATGTAAACATATTGATATATCATTATTATTTTGCTTTCAATGTTTTGTTCGGTTTTGATTAGTTATGTTGGATTGGACAACCAACCTAATGGGGTATAGTGCTTTTAATTTATATGCACTGGTTCTATATCTATTTTGCAATAATTATCCCAATAAATAATAGCTGATCCTTGAATTACAATTGTTACTGGTTAACTAGAACAATTGACTAAAACAATAACCTGTTATTCAATAAATTCATTTCGTTTTCACTCAGGAATTTGTTCACTCGTCATTTTGGTTACTACATTAATAAACAAATCAACGTTTATTGTTGAATTTAGTGTTTTTACTTTCTCTTGCCTATATGAATATATAGGAAAGAAAGTATTGAAGACCTGAAATGCTAAGTGATCTAAGTGCCAAAAAGCAGTTTTTCGGGAAAACGAAATAAACATCGTAACTTTCAAAAAAATTAAAATATTTATTTAAAAAGTATATGTATGTGACATTCTTCACTGCTAAAAAATATTTATTTATAACAGATCTATGTCCATCATGTTTTATACCTGCTAAGTGATCTATGTGTCTCTTAATTATTGAGGATTGAGTTGAAAAACTCTCTGTTCGGTTGATCAATGAAGTCCATCATGGAGAAAAGATCTTTTTTTTGTTTTCTGATAAAGGGACTGCATTTGGCAGCATATTCAGTTCTGACGAAACTATGTCTTGCATGGACACGTTTTTCTTAAGTACATACATTTTCTACCAGTCGAGAATCTGAGTAAAACTTTTCTTGTACAGGACATACCCAGGGTAGTTTATGTCAACTTTCAACCATGAAACTTGTGATATTTTTAAGTCTTGAGTCTTGATAAATTTTTTCGAAGCCTCATCAAAATTGAAAAAATTTGCCATGCTTAAGACCTTGAAAGGTTTTGCTGTTCTAGCAGAGCTTATTACTTTTTCAACATCTGCTACGGTCTGCATTTTGGATACTTTTGCTTTTTTCTCAATTATTGCGAAGTCTTTATCCGCTGCCGAAAAGCTGTAAAAACTCATATTGTACTAACCTCTTCAGAAGGTGGTTCTTTTGCTGGTATTATCTTCTTATCTTCTGTTGTGTAGCACTTTCCACTAACTCTGAGCTTTTTCTGTTTTTTTCCTAAAGTCCTTAATTGCATCGGGGTCATCACTAAAAGCTCTTGAATTATTTAAATTATCATTATTTAAATTATCATTATTTAAAGCCATTATGTAAACAAAACGTCAGTCTTTGTCATGTAAACACGCACAAGAACGTCTTTGCAACAGCGACGCAGCAGGTGGCACATAGATCAACTAGCACCGCAGACGCTCCAGGAGATACACACAGCTCATTCTGTTAGATTTTTTTTAAACTACTTGCAGCTGATTTGGCACTTAGATCATTCAGCAGTGTATTGGCGCGTACATTTAGATCACACAGCAGTGAAAAAATCGTAATAAAACAATAACCTGTTATTCAATAAATTCATTTCGTTTTCACTCAGGAATTTGTTCACTCGTCATTTTGGTTACTACATTAATAAACAAATCAACGTTTATTGTTAAATTTAGTGTTTTTACTTTCTCTTGCCTATATGAATATATAGGAAGGAAAGTATTGTTTTCATGTCGATTTTTCGAAATCGAGTTTTCACCGGATCTATACGTTTTCAGACCCCCTGAACCCAAAAAACATGTTTTTAGCGATTGGTCTGTGTGTGTGTGTGTGTGTGTGTCTGTGTGTGTGTGTGTGTGTGTGTGTGTGTGAACAGAATATCTCAAGAATGGAACATCGTACGAACTTGAAACTTGAAACTTAAGTTACATACCACTACCGGACCCGGCACGAACATTTTCATCAAAATCGGTCAACCGGAAGTTGTAGTTTATTCGAGTAATTTTTCACTTTTTTGCGATTTTCTCAAAAACTGGTCCTACGAGTTTTTTTTAAATCGCCTGGTTTACTCAATTTTTTATTCTCTACAAGATAGGGTAGGCGCCATGTTTGCTGAAATTCTGCGTGAGGCTGTTTTCACGTAAAAACATAGTTTTTTTAATATTACGGCTTTAATATGAAATTTAGCGCAAAAATTTATATAATAAAAGTTGTAGAGAAATTAAAATTCTACATTTTTTATTTCATATATTTTTTTGTATAACGCTTAGTTTAGCAGTAATCAGCAATTTTCTGATTTTTTCTCACGAAAACGTGTGAAAAATCGATTTTTTTAAGATTTTGGCCTTAGAATGCATTTTACTACAAAAGTGTATATAATAAATTTTATAGGAAATTTAAAGATCTACAACTTTTATTTAAAGCATTTTTTGTCCAGTTCCTAGTTTAGCGTGAAAGAGTGATTTTCCATTTATTTTTAAGCCAAACAGGTCGATTTTCATTTTGCGTCTTTCACTCATGATTAAAATAAGGTTATGTCTATTGAGGTTAGTTTTTTGTTTATTTCTAATGTTAAGTTTATTGTTAATTATTTGCATTGGCAAGAGAAAGTTGTGTGAGTGTTTCACACAAGAATTTTCTTTTTGTTTTACGTCCGACTGTTTTACAATTTCTGCTAATGCAGCCGATGAGAAGGATGATAGATGAAAATGAGTGATGAAAAAATACCGGACCTATCCGAGAATCGAACCAGAAATCTCAACGTAGAAGCCAGTTGAACTCCCCACTACAACCCGGGCCAGCCGAAAAGAAATTAAGTACGTACTCGTAGTAATAATTGATCTAAACTTTATGCCCCATATTATTATAATTTTAAATCTTATGTTCAAGAATAATTGAATGTTTTGAAATATTATTCAGAACAAATTACAAAAAGACAAAATAATTAGCAGAAACTAAACATTAGACCTGAAATAACAAAAAATACAAAAATATCATAAAAAAGAAAAACTAATTAATAGAAACTGAACATAAGAACAAAATTAAACATATATTTAAAAAAAAAACCAATTTTTAAATTTTATTTTCCCAAAAAATTCTATGTCGTAAAATTCCCAATACTTATCAGTTTAAAGGTTCGCATTTTAATTAACAAAAACTAACAGATAAAAATTATTTTAATATATATTTGATACACATTTTAATACTAAATAATTTTAAAAAATAGGAATAATAAAAATAACTAATTATAAAATTGTAATTGTACATTTTTAATTGTAATTTTTTGTCATCAGTCTCTCGAATGGTTTGATGCAGTTCTCCAAGCTGTTCTATCTTGCGCAAGTCTTTTCATATCTATATACCTGCAACACCCTACATTTTTTGTAATTTGCTTCAAGTGTTCTAACCTCTGCAATTCAAACAGGGTTATTCTAACCCCTACAATTCATACTCCTTCAGTATTTCCCTCCATTCTTGATAAACCAATACGTGGATGTCTTAAGTTATGCCCCACTACCCGAACCCTTCTTCTGGTAACATGTTTCCATATATTTCTTCTTTCATCCACTTGTCTAAGAACCTCTAAATTACTTGCTTTGTCCACCCACCTAATTTTTAACATTTTCCTATAACACCAAATTTCAAAAGCTCCAAACATACTGTTTTAAGAAATTTTTCCTAATCTGTAAATCAATGTTTGTAGTCAGTAGGCTGTTTTTCATTTCAAATGCCCTTCTAGCTTGAGTTTTCACAAAATTGTACAAAGAAAATTGTTTGTGTTTTATATTTATTTTTATTTATTTAAGGTTACATCGGCAATAAGTGATTAGCGACTATGCTAATATGGTCGCTAAGTGAATTGTGTTTAAGTGGTTACCTTTTAATCTAAGGATATTTAATACAAACTAATCAGTTATCCTACACTGCAAATATGCGTGGCTAATTAACGATCACACAATCCCGTATACTGAAAACTGTACTCAAATAAAATATTTTTGTACAGAAAATTGTTTTTTTTTCTTGTTCGACCTCAATGGATCACTCTAGTCAACCTTCTGGTTCGCTTCCCATGTACTTCATTGGGTCGCCGCTTTTGCCAATACCTCCTCATGTTTTCAGATCTTGCTTTTCGTTGTTCGTCAGTTACCTGCACAACTCTAGCCACCTTGTCCACATTAAAACATTTTGTATTTAGAAACGCCCTTATCTTTCGTTTATTTGTCGCATCTTCAATCCTCAGTCCAACTTCGTCAAGATCCTCTTTAATTGCTGAGATGTATCTTCCACCAGATTTCACACTGATTCCTCTGGTTATAAGTTGTTTTAATAACCTATTCTCTGGCATTCTTAATATGTGAAAGAAATAAGAAATTCTGCGCTTTTTCATTAGACTGATAATCGGTTCCACGACTTCATACACTGTTTCATTAGTGGGGATTGTCCACACACCATCCTTTTGTCTGATCACTTTTCCCTTCGTTTTTAATTCGTATTAAGGTTTCGCTACCATATAGTGCCTCTGGCAGAATCACAGTTCTATAGTCCCTCATCTTTGTGTTTGTAGAGAGACATTTTTTATTGTATGTTGATTTAGTTAAAACAATTCAGAAAATTGTTTATTATAAAGAAAATATAAAATTATATAATGAAAGAAATTTCATGAGTTTTTTGGAGGAAGATTTGTAAAAGAAAAGAGTAAAGTAGGCGTGACAGAGGATCATTGTTGGGTGGGTATGTTTGTGTTTAGCAAGCAAGGAGGAACAATGAAGTGAAGTGAAGCTATTGATTACACGTGGTAAACCGCAATCCAAAGTGTTTGTTCAATACGTTACGTTACGTTGATTGTTAATACTAAACATCATTTCCATTTAGCTACACTCAAAATGCAATACTACTACTGCTACTGCTACTACTACTACTGACAGCCACGCTAGAGTAGTCTGTTTAGCTTTTAGATATTAGAATCTATTATTTTTTAGTCTTTTATCATCGATAATCTTGTTTAAACTTACTAGCCTATCGTATATTGTCACATATTAATTTTACTCTGGTTTTCACGTCACACAGTTAATTTTTTAATATATTACTTTAATGCTCTGAAGCCCAGCGATTTTTAAGTGTGTTTGGTCCAGGTGCCTAAAGTCGTTTGCAAGTTCAGTTGACACAACGGAGCAGTATATGATTGTGTATTTCTTATGGGGCTCTGACAGCTACTAGCACATATACAAACATCGGCTTTACGTACTATAGTACGAAAAATGAAAGAAGCATACTGTAACAAGATCGAAGAAAAGACGGTTCGCGAAGGTTCCGGAATTTCATTCATAAAAATAGTAAAGAGGACAATGGAGTAATAAAGACAGAAATAACAACACACAATAGCCATAAAGGTGTGTCTATTCATAAGGGTTGTATCACTACTATAAAAATTCAGGTTTTGTGTACAGCTAATATGAGGGGGGCAGGTTGTTTACGTTTTCTATTTACAAAAGACCTATTCTTGACCTGTTTACTACGGATTTTTCTAGCATTCATTAATAAAAGGTTATTTATTTTTTGTACTTTATTGTTTGCATGATTTCTCTACTTTTCTCTGGAACTATCTTTGTAAAAAGGTATATAAAGAGGCCCCGAGCGGGGTCCAGTAGTCAGTAATCGTTTGATCTTTGACGAGTGTCTATCGGACGTAGGCAGGCGCGTACCGAGCATTGTGTCAGTCAACGATTGTAACACTGTCTTTGTGTGTGTATTGCGTAAAGTCTTTTTGTGAGTGTATTGTAAAGTTAAGATCAGTTTTGTGAATTCAGTTTCTGTGTTTTGTATGTTCGTGTAATCTATAAAAGTGATTGTAAGTTATTTATTGTTTATTATCTATTTTAAGTGAATTATTGAATCATTTATTGTATTACTTAATTATAATTAGTTTATTTATTTATTTTGTAATCTTTTAGTGTAATAAATATTTGTAATTGTAAACTTTAGTGTATTAATTACTTAATAACCTAGATCCCGAAACGGACCTTAGCAATAAGTGTCACAATACGTTTCCACTCAGTGAGGTAAATCAACTCACTCTTCGGTTTACTAAGTAAAGCCTCTAGAGGTTCAAAACAGCCTAGATAGTCTAGAGGTTGATGACCTAAACAACATCTTGTGTTGACACATTCTATTCTGTAAAATAGTTAACAGTCATTAAATAGACTTATTATTGTTAACACTACTTCTCCATTGTAAGGGAGTGAACATGAGTTTTTCTCGCCTCCTCGGATATAAAAAAAATCTTGAAGTGACTCCCTGTAGGAGTTTCCTGGATCCTATTAACCCTTTATAGGGCAGTACTACGGGGAAAAATATACATGTTGTAAAATGTTAAATTTTGTTTTATAGGGACTTGAGTAATATATTTCTAGTGCCAGAACAGTAAGATATATATTTATTTATGTTCAGCACATGTAAGTATACTTACCAGGGAACGTTTATTGAAATGGGAATCACATAATTTTTAGAGGTAAGAATGCTCATTAAAACGACTTGTAGTTCTGTAATGATTGTAATATGAGACATCTCCACAGACACACAACAAACAGTATAAACACAGTCATAACATTCTAACGTAAACATAAACATAACTTTACAGCATCAACACACACACCAGATGATCTCAACTACAGATGTAAAAGGAAAATTTTAATTTTGATCTAAAGATATAAGAGGAAGTAAAAAAAAAAAAGAACAATTTTATGAAATTCATAAATTGGATTGTTGAACTCATTCCTTTTTAAACTTTTAAAGGAGTGAAGTGATATACAAGTTTTTTTATAAATAAATAATTTTTGATAATTTAGTAACATATAGAGAATTGTATTAATATTTGGAAAGAATACTTTTTAGAAGATTTGTGAAAAACGATTTAATATTTTTTAAATAAGTTTTAAAGAATTTTAACGATTTTAATTGTTTTTTAAAAGTTTTTAAATATCTATCTCTAAATTTGCGAAATAAAACAAATTGAATTTCGAACACAAAAACTTTCAAATTTATTGATTTGTACGAACCTGGGACAATAAAATGGTGCCCTGACCAGGATACATAATTCATTTTCAACATAATTTTCAAGACAATTTCAAGAAAGGAAACAAAATATCAATACGTAAGGCAACGACAAGATTGGAAGGAAACCATAATAAAGGAAAAGGAATAAACCGGAATCAAATTCACCAAATAAAAATTAATCAAACAAAAAATAATAAACCAAATCTTCTAAAAAATTTACAAAATAATTTATAATTTGTGTAGGCAAGTACATTGAGATCATCCGGTAAGTGATTTAACACATACATTTAAATCGTCATCATCATTAAACAAAACAGGTATAAACATGAATAGAGACGTAGCACCAATACTTGACCCTACCAAATTAGACGAGACAAACATTAACTTCCAACTACGCATACGAAAAAGCACGACTATAGGAAACATAAGACAAAAAAACAAAGGCTACAGAAACTATTAGATAACGGACGCCAAATTGATTTAACTACACTGCACAGATTTGACATAGACAAACAACTGACGGAATGTCAAAATTATTTAGCGAGGTTACGGAACATAGAGAATTTAACTGAATTAGAAAGGTATAATGCCGAAATATTTGATGATAGGCTTAACAAACTATTAACATTCATATTACCAAACAAACCAGATAAACTCGTAGGATTTCAAAATTTAAAAGAAGGATTTGAGATTTGGAAACTCAATAGGTTACAAAATTTCGAAATTGAACCTAATTTTGAACAAAATAACATAAACCTTGAAGACGTACATTTAGGAAATAATTTTTTACCTGATCAACAAGGAAATCTTGATGTTGGTCATGTTAATCTTTTACATCCCCCAGTAATGCAAAATCCTGCTCCTAGAAACGAAACTCCCGACATATTAGTACCGAATGCAGTAGGTAATCATAATCCTGTTTATTTTCATCGTGAATTAAATTTTAATTGGACGAAAATTGCAAATCCAATTGAAAACGAATTAAAACAATTAACTATAACTGATGGACGTGATATTGACATGCTAGTACGAAATATCAAAATTATTAAACAAATACAAAAACGTTATGCAGTAGATTTACCTTTGGTATTGTTGACTCCATTTATGACTGGATTCACTGAACAAATTTTTGAAAATTCTATTAAAAATAATCATAATTTTGATCAATTTCATAGAGATTTGGTAAGCAAACTAATCACACCAAAAATGAAAGAAATATTAAAACTCAAATTGTTATACCGAAATCAGTCACAAACAGAGACTCTTACTGAATACATAAAAGAAATCTTAGAAAACCATGAAGTGTTAAGATTAGATCTGACAGAAGGTGAGTTAATCAATATAATTTTAACCGGTTTAAATGAAATATATGCCACGCATATAGGTATAATCGGCAAACCTAATAATTTACAAGATTTCAATAAATTAGACACATATGTCTACGAAAGAGTTTATGCTAGGACCCTTAATGATATCGGTTTATCTAAAATAAATGATACGAGTGTAATAAATAATGTGAATAGCGTGGTACCTAAACAAAGTAAACAAAATACTTGCAAAATCAGTTCACAAATGCCTGCAACATCCTTAAAATGTTTTTATTGTCATAAGCTAGGTCATATCAAAAGACATTGTAAACTGTTACAACAAAAAGAAAATAATAATGTTTCAAAAAACTAAATCTTTACAAATGCACTGACCATAGACATATGATGTGTGTTTGTAAACATAATCCGTGTAAACATTCAAGGTTAAAAGAAAACACGTTGAACCATAATTATACGTTGAAAGCTTTATCGGTAAAAATCAAAAATAATATATTTAACGCTCTCATTGATTCTGGTTCCACTCATAATATTATTAATCAACAACTATATACATTTTTAAAAACTAAGAAAGCGATTATAAAGGAAGAAAACATTAACACAATTTGCCTCACAGCTGACCGATTTCCTCTAAGAATTAATAAACAGATATGGGTTAAACTTACTCTTCACAACATATCGTGGAAAATTAATTTTAAAATTTTAACAAAAATACACCATAAAATAATACTTGGAATGAATTTCTTGCAAAAAACCCACGCAATATTCAATGCTTCGAGATCTTTCATAACCTTTGATTGGGCAAAAAATCAACAATTTTCTCTAACCAATTTATATCCCGAACAAATTAACAACATAGAACAAAGTGAATATATTAAAAATACAATTAATGATTTGTGTAGGAAATTTCCTGATGTACTCACAACTAAATTAGGTTGCACCCATGTATTAAAATACGATATTAAACTAAAGAATAGCGAAATTATAAAATCTAGGCCCTATCCATTAAATCCGATAAAAACGCTCCAAATGAAAAACCAAATTGACAAATTATTAAAAGACAAAGTAATTAGAGAAAGTGTTTCACCTTATTCCTCCCCAGCCTTTTTAATTCCGAAACCGAATGGTACAAGTCGCTTAGTTGTAGACTATCGCCGAGTCAACTTAATAATTGACTCAGAAGCCCAACCTTTACCGAATATAAATCATGCTTTTCAATGGTTCTCTAATGCCCGTTGGTTCAGTACCTTGGATTTAGCACAAGCGTACCATCAGATACCATTGACAGAAAAATCTCGTCAAATCACCGCGTTTTGCACACCGGATGGCTTATACGAATACGTCAGATTACCTTTTGGTCTCTCGACTGGTGCACAAGTTTTAACACGTCTTATGAATACATTATTCAAAAATATTAAACATAAATTTGTATTTAATTACATGGACGATATATTAATATATTCTAAAAGTTTTACAGAGCATGTCAAACATATTAAAATAGTATTGGCAATTCTGCGGAAAGCTGGTATTACAGTTAATCCCGATAAGGTAACATTTGCTGTAAATGAAATACCGTTCCTTGGGCACACCTTATCATACAAAGGAGTTTCTATAGATCCGGCGAGGACGCAAAAAATATTACAGTATCCACAACCGACCTCGGTAAAACAAGTGCATCGATATTGTGGTATGATTAATTATTTCTCTAAATTTATCAAAAATTACGCTGATAGAATAGAACCCTTAAATAAGTTACGTCGTAAAAACACTCAGTTTATCTGGGGAGACTCACAAAAAATTGCGTTTGAAGATCTCAAACAGGCAATTGCTAATCCCCCGGTATTGGCAATACCAGATTTCTCCAAAGCTTTCATTTTACAGACGGATGCGTCTGATACAGGTTTAGGAGCTGTCTTACTTCAGGAACATGAAGGATTTAGAAAACCTATAGCGTACGCTTCCAAAACATTAACAGAAGCAGAACGAAAATTTTCTGCATATGAACGAGAGTGTCTTGCAGTTGTTTTTGCAACAGATCATTTTAGAACTTATTTAACACATCGAGAATTTCTTTTAGAAACCGATAACCAAGCCTTAGCCTGGCTTCTTTCCAGACCAAAGCAGTTAGGTAGACTCGCTAGATGGTTACTTAGATTATCTGTTTTTAAATTTAAAATTAATCACATCCGTGGTTCAGATAATAATGTGGCTGACGCATTATCGAGGATGTATGATTTAAATAACGAAGATATCTCAAAAGATATATCTTATATTAATACCTTATTATCTCAATTCCCCCTATCTTTTACAGATTTAAGACAACATCAAGAACAGGATACCTTTATCCTTCAACAAAAACAACAAATAATAAATAATAATTTGAATAATAAATTTTGTTTATCTAAAGGTGTCCTATGCCTAAAAGATAAAAACAATAACCCAACCAAAATCGTTCTCCCCGAATCCTTAAAAGATTTAGTATTTAAATACTTCCATCAGTCCGAAATCGGTGGACATTTAGGTGTTGATAAAACCATACACAAAATTACACGGTATTTTTATTGGCCAGCTATATATCGAGATATTCCTTTAAAAGTGAATGCTTGTACCACCTGCCAACGTAGTAAACCTGGAATAAATTATAAATGGGGAAATCTTAGTTCCAGAGTTCCAACAGTGCCATTTGACACTTTGTTTATTGATACTGTAGGTAGTCTGCCAAAAACCAACCAAGGTTATAAATATATTCTAGTGGTAGTAGATAGTTTTTCAAAATTTACATGGCTAGCTCCATTAAGAAACACTAATACATCCTCCATTGTCGATGAATTAAAACGTATTTTCCAAAATTACTCCATTCCGAGGTTAATTGTCACAGATAACGCTAAAAATTTTAATTCCATAATGTTTAAAAACTTTTGTTTCAATCTAGGCATAAAACGAACCACCCTCTCGCCATATCATCCTCAACCATCTCACGCCGAAAGATTAAATCGAAATCTTAGGTCTATCCTTATTGCATATCA
The DNA here is from genome assembly GCA_035578175.1 of Catonia carolina. Taxonomy (NCBI): domain Eukaryota; kingdom Metazoa; phylum Arthropoda; class Insecta; order Hemiptera; family Achilidae; genus Catonia; species Catonia carolina. Next base: position 14,542,468 of record JAQMRL010000004.1, read on the forward strand.
TGCAACGACTCAAACAACTTGGGACAAATCTCTCTTTTGGTTTCAATTAGCCTTTAATATAGCTCGACATAATGCTCATGGGAAATGCCCATTTGACATATTACATACATTTTCAGCTCAAACACCGTTGGATAGAGCATGGAATATCCAAGATATCCTCCATAGAAATCCTATACGTTCCAGTAACATGATGTGTGATATTAGAAGAAAACTAATTAAATCCCATCATGATATGGCGCGCAGATATAATGCTACACGCCACCCCAATCCGTTTTCGGTGGGAGACAAAGTTTTACTTAAAACTCACCCCGTAAGTTCGAAACGGAAAAACATTTGTGCGAAAATGGCATATCGATGGTCTGAACCTTTGTATATCATCGGTTTCTCTACTCCAGTTACAGCCTTACTCCGTAAGACTATTGGAGGAGAAATAACTAAAGAACATATTTCTAACCTTAAAAAAGTTACATAATTTATTCATAATTTACATAATTTATTTTCATGAGGATTTATTTTGGTGATGTCTGTCGCGATACTCGAGCTTGAGATGATTGTAACAAAAATGTAAACTGTGCTGTTTGCATGTTATTTGAATGTTTTATTGAAAGGGGCCCCGAATGAATGAATATTACCATCTCAGGCCGACAACTGTTACATACTCACCTTCTCTTTTTCATTTAAGCACTCACCCCCATTATTTTGCATACACATACCTTTGTACTTCAGTTTACTCTTCGGGGGGGGGGAAGATTGTAATGATTGTAATATGAGACATCTCCACAGACACACAACAAACAGTATAAACACAGTCATAACATTCTAACGTAAACATAAACATAACTTTACAGCATCAACACACACACCAGATGATCTCAACTACAGATGTAAAAGGAAAATTTTAATTTTGATCTAAAGATATAAGAGGAAGTAAAAAAAAAAAAGAACAATTTTATGAAATTCATAAATTGGATTGTTGAACTCATTCCTTTTTAAACTTTTAAAGGAGTGAAGTGATATACAAGTTTTTTTATAAATAAATAATTTTTGATAATTTAGTAACATATAGAGAATTGTATTAATATTTGGAAAGAATACTTTTTAGAAGATTTGTGAAAAACGATTTAATATTTTTTAAATAAGTTTTAAAGAATTTTAACGATTTTAATTGTTTTTTAAAAGTTTTTAAATATCTATCTCTAAATTTGCGAAATAAAACAAATTGAATTTCGAACACAAAAACTTTCAAATTTATTGATTTGTACGAACCTGGGACAGTTCTATATAACAGAAAATGTGTAGAATAACTTATTGCAACTTTATATTAGCATGAATACTTGCTTTCCCGTAAAACACCCAAATTTTCCAAGCACTGTACACAAGTAACAAAAAACAACACGGTTGCGTACGCTGGCATGAATTCTTACTACATTCGTGTAACTCATGAAGCAAATGGTCGCTGCGCACTAATTTCAAAATGTGAATACCCTACTTACCAGAGAACATCTATAAAACCGTAAAAATGCCAATACGGTGCAAATACATAGCTTATTCTTTTTAAAAAAATCGACCTTATTGCCAGTGGTAAGTATACTTACCAAAGACCTATAAAGGATTAACAAAAACATCTGGTATGAAACACTCACACAACTTTCTCTTGCCAAAGCAAATAATTAACAATAAACCTAACATTAGTAATAAAACATTAGAAATAAACAAAAAACTAACCTCTAAAAATATAACCTTATTTTAATCATGACTGAAAGACGCAAAATGAAAATCAACCTAAGTTTGGCTTAAAAATACAGAAAATCACTAAAATAGGCTCTGTAGAGAAAAATGCTTCAAATAAAAGTTGTAGATCTTTTAATTTTCTATAAATTTAATTATAAACACTTTTGCCATAAAATGAATACTAAGGCCGAAATCTAAAAAAAATCGATTTTTCACACGTTTTCGTGAGAAAAAAAACAGAAAATTGCTAATTACCGCTAAACTAAGCGTTATACAAGAAAATGTTTGAAATAAAAGTTGTAGAATTTTACATTCTCTATATTTTTATTATATACATTTTTGCGCTATAATACATATTAAAGCCGTAATCTTAAAAAAACACTTTTTTTACGTAAAAACACCCTCACCAAGAATTTCAGCAAACATGGCGCCTACCCTATCTTGTAGAGAATAAAATTGAGTAAATGAGGTGATTTAAAAAAAAATCGTAGGACCAGTTTTGAGAAAATCGCAAAAAAGTGAAAAATTATACGAATAAACTACTACTTCTGGTTGACCAATTTTGATGAAAATGTTCGTGTCGAGTCCGGTAGTGGTATGTAACTTCAGTTTCAATTTTCAAGTTCGTAGGATGTTCCGTTCTTGAGATATTTTGTATACACACACACACAGACCAATCGCTAAAAACATATTTTTTGGGTTCAGGGGGTCTCAAAACGTATAGATCCGGTGAAAACTCGATTTCGAAAAATCGACATGAAAACAATACTTTCCTTCCTATATATTCATATAGGCAAGAGAAAGTAAAAAACAGTTAGCTAGATAATTACCAACACTATCACGGGAGACGGCATCTATAGAAGAAGGTATCTAAAATATTGACAGACACATTGACTTTCACACAAATATCTTAAATATATTAACAATGCCGAGGGAGGTGAAGTATTTTTGCAGTTGTCAGATCAAGTGGTCAGGTGGCAGGGTTTTGGTTGGTAGGCGGTTGCAGCCTCCTTGGGATTGGATAAGGATACCTCAATTGAGTTCAACACTACTACATCATTGTGAAGGAGTGAACATGAGGTTTTTACTCTCCGCCTTGGATACGAAAATGAATCAATAAATAAACAATCTTCAAATGACTTCCTGTGCAAGCGTCTCCTGAATGCAATTAACATAAAAACAGTTAGCTAGATGGTTGCAAACACTATCACAGCAGACGGCACCTATAGAAGAATGTACCTAAAATAAATACAGACATATTGACTTTTACACAAAGATTTTAAACCGATCATGAATGTTGTTAAGATCATTAGCCAAAAGGCTGGTTTGAACGTCTAGAGGCTTTACAAAGTAAAACGAGGAGTGAGGTGGTTTATCATGCCTTTCTCACTGAGTGGAAAAGTATTGTAACACTTATTGCTAAGGTCCGTTTCGGGATCTAGGTTATTAAGTAATTAATACACTAAAGTTTACAATTACAAATATTTATTACACTAAAAGATTACAAAATAAATAATTAAACTAATTATAATTAAGTAATACAATAAATGATTTAATAGGTAATTCACTTAAAATAGATCTTCTTCTTCTTTTAGTGCGCTATCCGTTTCGGATGTTGGCGACCAGCATGGCAATTCTCACTTTGCTGACAGCAATACGGAAAAGTTCAGCAGATGTCTTTCCGGTCCATTCCCTGAGGTTGTGTAGCCAGGATATTCTTCTTCTTCCTGGTCCTCTCCTTCCATCTATCCTCCCTTGCACAATGAGCTGTATCAAAGAGTATCTGGACTCATTCCGCATGACGTGTCCCAAATACTGAAGTTTACGGATCTTGATGGTGTTCAATATTTCTCTGGATTTCTTCATCCGTCCCAGAGCTTCTTCATTTGTTACATGCTCTGTCCATGATATTTTAAGCATTCTCCGGTACAACCACAATTCAAAGGCTTCTATACGTTTAATCATACTCTTGTTCAATGTCCATGACTCTGCTCCATACAGCAAAATAGAGAAGATGTAGCACCTCAAAATAGATAATAAACAATAAATAACTTACAATCACTTTTATAGATTACACAAACATACTCACAAAGGCGGTATAACAATACCTCGGAATCGTTAACCTGAAATAACTTCCCGATAATCGCTCGACATAGATCACACCAATACTGACTCCTGACCGCCCTCGGGGTCTCTTTATATACCATTCACAAATATAGTTCGAGAATAGCAAAAATAAACTATAGCAAATAAATAGCAATAAATAAACTATTATAGCAAATAATAATTCGAGAACATGCAAAAATAAAGTACAAAAAATAACCTTTTCATGAATGCTAGAAAAATCCCTTGTAAACAGGTCAACAATAGGTCTTTTGTAAATAGAAAACATAAACAACCTGCCCCCCTCATAATAGCTGTACACGATACCGACCTTTTACGATAGTTATTACAACTTTTATGAATAGACATACCTTTATGGTTATTATTGTCCGTCATTTATTGCTGCTATTGTGTGTTGTTATTTTTGTCTTTATTATTCTATCTTGTTGTTACTATTATTTCACACTCTATACTATTTCATGAATGAAATTCTGGAACCTTCGCGAACGATCCTTTCCTTCGATCTGTCACAGTATTCTCTTCAGCATACCAGGCCCTGTAAAAATGATATCTTTTTTCATTCACCACAGGGTCTGGCTGTATAATGAAATAAATTCATTACTTTCAGATGAGATAACTCTGACTAGTGTGTTTTACACCTTACCTCTTCTGTTCTTAAATTCTATTGTCATATAATTTTTGACCTTGTGATAAACAAAACTATTTTTCGTAGCCCTGGAACTATTAGATTGAGTACAAATAATTTAACACTCCACCTGATTGGTATGGGCAGCGAATATTAATATGTATTATAACGGGTGATTTTTTTAGTCGTGTTACCCAATTGTTAATGTCTGGTAATTTTTTCTAAGAAAGGGATATTTTGTTTTGTGACACAAAGTTGGTAGCCCTACTCAACCGGTATAGATACGACAGTTTGAGTTGATTCTCCTTGAGTTGCGTAAAATTTTGTGCTGTTTCCAGTTGTGTTACGAACAGAATGTCTTTTACCCTAGAACAACGGGTTTTCATTCTTGAACAATATTTTGCTACAAAATCGTATGCGAGTGTAAAAGAATCATTTCAAATTAATTTTTTGGTGTTCCTCCACTCTATTCTAGTCAATTTCTAGGCTAACTAACTGATTTTTAGAGGCAGGTATTGTTTGCAGCAGAAAACGTAGTGGTCGACCAACTCTCTTGACAGATGACGTTAAGAGAATGTGAAAACAAGATTGCTCAATTCTCCATAGAAAAGTTTACAAAAACTTTCCTCGCATGTTCATTTGTCATGTTCGAGTGCTGAGAAAGCTGCTAAAAAATTGAAATTATATCCGTATCACATACGATTAGTTCTAGAGCTTCAGCCTCCAGATTTAAACAAGAGATTGTTTTAGGATAAAAGACATTCTGTTCGTAGCACGACCGGAAATGGCACAAAATTTTACACAGCTCAAGGAGAATCAACTCACACTGCCATATCCATACTGGTTGAGTAGGGCTACCAACTTAGTGTCACAAAAAAAAAATTATTTTTTTTAGAAAAATATTACCAGACATTAACAATTGGGTAACAGGACTAAAAAATCACTCTGTATAACAGATGAATGTTTCTATAACTTACCAAAACTTTTATGTTAGTTACTTTATATTTATTTTCTAATTACAAATACAGTGAATAAATTCAAAATGTATCTATAAAAAAGTGAAGTAAAAAAATGGATAAAATATACAGATAAACATTGTTTGAACGAGATAAAAACCCTGACTACTTACACACATACATGCAATTGTATAGATATACAATACCGATATGCAAATTTCGATGCAACGCAATATTGTATACGCATGCAGCAAATACATCAAGTTGCTATGTAATAAGCCTATATAGGATGACACAAAACATTTGTTCAGTTTTAAAAATCTGGTGTAAAACACACACGCGATTTATCTTGCCAATGTAAATAATGAACATTATAACCACAATCATGTTTACTAACAATCTATGTTGCATTGTCTATGTTTAATTATAATTTTAAAACAATGTAGCATAATATGAGAAAAAATAACCTAATTTGAATAATAAATGAATGACGCTAAATTAACTTTTGTAGAACTTAAAATACGGAAAATCGCTAATGAACGCTAAACACTATAGAAAATGTTTTTGAGTCAAAGTTAAAAGAACACTAATTAAATTCTCTACAACCTTGGTTATATAAAATTTTGTAGTAAAATTCAAACTAATAAGACGCAATCGTAAAAAAACCTTATTTTTTATCGATGTTAATGAGCGAAATACAAGAAAAATCACTAATTGACGCCAAAAACTGAGCGTTGTAGAAAAATAGTTTAAGTTAAAAATTGTAGGTGTTTTTTTTCCAACAACTTTGATTATTACAACCAAAACCTTTTGTTTTAAAATGCATATTAATTCTGCAATTTAAAAAAAAAACATTTTTTTATCACGACAGCACAGCCCCCAAGAATTTCAGCAGACATGGCGTCTATCCTATATTGTGTTGTTTAGGTCATCAGCCAAAAGGCTGGTTTGAACCTCTAGAGGTTTTACTAAGTAAAACGAGGAGTGAGGTGGTTTACTTTGCCTTCCTCACTGAGTGGAAAAGTATGCTTATCAGCACGCCGAGCCCTCTGAAAAGCACAAATTTTCCACTCTGCAAATGACACCTTCACTTCATTCAACACAGGGTCTGGCTGTATAATGAAATTCATTACTTTCAGATAAGATAACTCTGATTAGTGTCTTTTACACCTCTACCTCTTCTGTTCTTAAATGATTCAGTCATTTAATTGGCTGACCATGTGATAAGAAACAGAACTATTTATTTTAGCCTTGCAACTAACAGATCGAGTGTAAATAATTTGACACTCCACCGGTCTGTTACGGGCAGGTATCCTGCCCGTAGGAAACATAAATGTTTTATCCTATATTGTAGAGCATAAAATATTAGTAAATTGAGGCTATTTTAAACAAAATCTTAGAAGCTGTTTTTTCAAAAAATCGTAAAGGTGATAAATTGCACGAATATACTATTACTTCCGGTTGACCAATTTTAATAAAATGTTCATGTCGGGTCATTTTAATAGTTCCTTACTTAAGTTCCAAAAATATTTAGTAAATGAGGCGATTTTAAACAAAATCGTAGGAGCTGTTTTTGAAAAAATCGCAAAAGTGAAAAATACACGAATAAACTACTACTTCTGGTTGACCAATTTTGATGAAATTTTCATGTCGGGTTCTCTTAATAGTATTTTACTTAAGTTTCAAGTTTCAATTTCGTACAATATTATGTTCTTGAGATTGGCCTATTTTGTTCTCACCCAGACATATAGTACACACATAGATACATAAACCAGTCACTAAGAATATGTTTTTGGGTTCAGGGGGCCTGAAAACGTGTATATCAGGTGATAACTCGATTTCGAAAAATCGAAATGAAAATAATACTTTCCTCCCTATATATTCATACAGGAAAAGAGAAAGTAAAAATAGTTTTTATAACCTATACTCAGGATTTGTTCATCGAATGCTCCTTCTCTTTCGACCATAGATCTGCTACGTTTGTTATTCGTGGAAGCTCTTGAAATCAGTGATCTGAACTACTTGTTTCGGGCCACTATATTTTCTTGGTCTATTCAATTCTGATACCTTCGTTTATTTTTTAGTGTCACATGAATTTGTTTTGTCAAATATTCTGTTCAGGTGGCCATAAAATTTTAAAACGAATAATAAATGTAATTTTCGAACCACCGTATACAATACAAAAAAAATATATAACAAAACAAAACAATTTTATTGCATTTTGTTTTTCCATAGAATAATAAATAAAATTAAAACATTTAAACATGAGAAAATAAAGCAAAACTTAACAGAATTTAACAAAAGAATCGTAATAAGACCAATAAAAAAAGGTACCGAACAAAATGCAAAAGAAAATCAGTTTAATAAACATTGCAAGTCGAAACAAAAAAAGAAGGTAACTAACTGGTTATTTAAAAAGAGCGTTAATATTCTTTCGCTCAGTTGGTAGGCCTGTTATAACGTAGCCTATTAGAAAATTTATTACTTGAACAAGTAAATGTGGGTGGCAGCTTCATTATGAATTCAGAAATAATGTTCCACCACTCTTGGGCGTATTTTTAATTTTTTTTTGTTTAAAAATTTTATTTTTTAGCCATTAAAAGAATTTTTAAATACATAAAAATAAAATAATAGACTATTATTATTTTCTTTATTATTGTTATTAAGGTATACTAATTGCTAGTTTGACATTCAAAATTTTTAATTCCTTTTTACAAAAATAATAGTAAAAAGATAATTGTTTAGTACATGAAAACATAAAAAATTTATGCATGGATTGTACTAAAACGATTCAATATAGCAATTTTTTTATTATACCTTTAAATGTTATGGTAATTCGTTTACTTTTTTCTGTAAAAGGCAATTTTATACAACGTAATCATTTCAGACATTTCAGGAAGTTTTAAATATCTATAAATATAAAAGAGTCAGACAGGTAGAGTGTCAAATTATTTACACTGAATCTGTTAGTTGCAGGGCTAAAATAAATAGTTCTGTTTCTTATCACACGGTCAGCCAATTAAATGACTGAATTATTTTAGAACAGAAGAGGTAGAGGTGTAAAAGACACTAATCATTATCTCCTCTGAAAGTAATGAATTTCACTATACAGCCAGACCCTGTGGTGATTGAAGTGAAGGTGTAATTTGCAGAGTGGAAAATATGTGCTTTTCAGAGGGCTCGGCGTGCTGATAAGCATACTTTTCCACTCAGTGAGGAAGGCAATGGTAAAACACCTCACTTCTTGTTTTACTTAGTTAAACCTCTACAGGTTCAAACCAGCCTTTCGGCTGTTGACCTAAACAACAACAAATATAAAAGAGTATATGAATAGATACTCTTCGGGATAGCAAAGGAATGAAATAATATCAAGGATAGAAATTGGAATGAAGTTTATTCACGAGAAGGATTCCCGACTATAGTACGTAAAATGAAAGATGAAGCCTTTGTTTGGAACTGCAAACCCCATCAAGTAAGAAACATAAAAATTTCTGGTACGGCTCGTTTTCTGGCAGCTTGGTTTTCTGTTATTTAATTCGAGTAAATTACGATACACGGAAGTTTATTAGGCATTCTGTAGCGATTTAAAAACAAAATATATACTCGTTTTTCACTTAGTCCATATTTCAGAACGTGTAACACAATCAATTTTAAGAGGAAAAATATCGCGTTTTAGAGGAGTATTCCTGCATGTTTTCTAAATAATTTCAGCTAAAATTTAGGCTTTTAGTACAAAGGGTAAAGGAATTACATCGTTTTTAAAGGCTAAAGGCTGAATTTTAGCTGAAATTAATTAGAAAACGTGCAGGAAAACTCCTTTAAAACGCCATATTTTCCTCATAAAATTGACCATGCTACATGTTCTGAAACACAAAGTGAAAAATGCTCTAAAAAAAACGGTCACATATTTTGTTTCCAAATCGCTAAAAATGCCTAATACACTTCCGTGTTCCGTAATTTATACGATTAAAATAACAAAAAAACCAAGCATTAAAACGAAATTGCTGTGAAGTCAGGATCTTGACATTGAGCTGAGAATGCTGCGATGTTATCTCTTCTCTACTCTGTTCTACGGGATGGAGGCATGGACATTCAAAAATATCCATTTATAGAAATTATAGGCCTTTGAGATGTAGTGCTACCGCAGGATTTAACGCATTTCGTGAAAATATATAATAACAAATATAAATGTGCTTGATAAAATGGGTGAAGAATGTAAGTTGGTTAAGACGGTGAAGAAGATAAAACTTTAATATCTCAGAAATGTGGTCAGGGATTCTAAATATCACATCTTCAAATTAATCATGCAGGTTCCAGCAACAGCAGCTATTCAGGTGAGGTAGATGAAGAGCCTCTTCACCTATTTTCTGGATAGTATAGAGATTTATTTCTCTCACAAAATAAGTATAATAATTTTTAATATAATTATATTTTTTGTTTAACATAAATGAAGAAGAGATAGCAAGTGGAACTGGATTGAATAACTCCTTTGAAAAATCCATGTTCATGACCAGTGATAAAAATAAACCAAAAACACTGAAAACTAAGTATGGAAAATTAAACAAAGTAGATCATTTCAACTATTTGGGTGAAACCATCCAGCAAAACGGGTCAGACGCTCTAGCACTACAAAAAATTAATCGGAAGACTGGAGATGGCTTACACACAGATTAAAGGTTTCTACAACAAAAATCTTCCGCAACACTAAATTAAGACACGTAAATACAGCAGTCCTTCTCCAAGTTTTATACGCTGCGGAAACCTTGACATCCCATAGAAAAGGAGAAATTGCGAAACTAGACAAAATACACAGAAGATTCGCCCAAACAATATTAGGAACGGTTTACCCGGAACCTAAACTAAAATACACATAAACGATCAAACGAAACGGTGATAAATTTCCTGGAAGAATCTTTGACTAAGTAATTAAGAAAGAGACGACTGCAATATTACGGACACACAATGAGATTTAACGACACGCACAACGAGACTTACAAACAAATCAGGAGCCAAGAAGGACTTAAAACTAGAGACAGATGGCTAAAGGAGATAGAAAAGGACTTAATAACACTGGAAATCTCAGGCGACGACATTATTAACGGAGACATATTTAGATACAAAGTCAAAACTTTTGGAAATTTCCAATCTGCTGAGTCAAAAATTAGAATCTGGATAGAAGAAGAAAAACAAGTGGCAAGTATAAGAATAAAAGAATACCACGCCAAGAGGAGACAGCTCAAGAAACAACTTAAAGAGAAACTGACTTTACCTACTTAACTAGTGCGTTCTTAATAGGACTAAACAAAATATTATATTATATAATATTATAATATAATATTATATTATAATGTTTCAAATAACTCTTGTAACTCTCTCAGGATGGTCGGCCTGGGTCTGTACAAGACTACACGTCATACACATCATCTTCATCTCATTGGGTCATGGGGTTGCTTATTGTTCTAAACTGAACGGATTGCAACGTACACAAATTACGAATAAAATTAATAAAATATTAATTACAAAAGCTTTCATTAAAATGTTTAATATTTTAAAAATGTACAAAACGTTTTCTTAATTTTTTTACGAAGGATTTAAAACGTATCTATACTTTATCACTCTATGAATCACCCTCCATTTAGTTTAGAATCTGCTCGTTTTGAATAAGAGTCATTTCAGAAAATGTTTTCTATAAAACGCAATACAAGTATAGTCTTTTCGAACAACAATAACAATAACAAAAGATGGAGGTACTCAAAACACAAAGTAACGTTCAAATAAAAACAATAGTCCGTTTTTATGCACTCTAAATATTGTATGAACGTAATGTATAGAGAGTACAACATAATATCTTCCTTTAAAGTTTGATGAACTCTCTCTCTCTTCTACACTACAAAGGGAGGGAATATTTCAATTGATCATAATTCATCGCCTCTTGAAGCCAAAAAATGTTTTTAATATTTCCGCCCTTACAATTGTACATTTTTTAAAGCAAAAATTACCACAGATTGGTTTTTAATTAAACCTAGAGGGGATTGGCTGTATAGTTCTAAAATTAAGTAACATCGGCATTGTACGCTATTCTAATCATAAACATCCATTTGGCTATCACGCATCAAACGAATAAATTAAATATAATCCCACTGAGACCCATAGAAGGTGTTAAAAACGAATTTGAGAGATTAATTTAAAACTAATAGTGGAAGAGTTTAGCAACTAACCTACAAGTAGGGTAGAGTCGTGAGAAAGTGAGAAAGGAATTCCCCTTCCACTCCAAATCACGTGTAATAAATACTAGCCGAACCGCATAACAACGACAGCTTGAACGCTACTACTCTGCCTGATATTATTAGCTAATATTATAAGAAATGAAAACCATCAGGTCCTTATTTCACTTCCCGCTCAAAAGAAAATTATCAACTTAGTAATTTCACGACTTTGACTATGCAAAACTTGACCTTTTTTGCCGACTTTATTTTTCCCCTATTTTCACTCATTTTATATGAATTCAGAATTGAACCGAGTCAACGGAAAAGTAAATAGCTTTGAATAATATAAGAAACTACATTAGAAATTAAAATCCGATAAATAGCAATATAGTAAACGATAAAAATAAATACATCAGTTGTTGTTGTTTAGGTCAACAGCCGAAAGGCTGGTTTGAACCTCTAGAGGTTTTACTAAGTAAAAACGAGGAGTAAGGTGGTTTACAATTGCCTTCTTCACTGAGTTGAAAGAGTATGCTTATCAGCATGCCAGGCCTTCCGAAAAGCACTCACTTTCCACCCTGCAAATGACACCTTCACTTCATTCATTACAGGGACTGGCTGTACAATGAAATTCATTACTTTCAGAGAAGATAACTCTGATTAGTGTCTTTTACACCTCTACGTCTTCTGTTCTTAAATGATTCAGTCATTTAATTGACTGACCATGTGATAAGAAACAGAACTATTTATTTTAGCCCTACAACGAACAGATTGGGTGTAAATAATTTGACACTCCACCTGTCTGTTATGGGCAGAAAAAATTCATGAGATAGAACAACAAAGATACGAATAGATTATAAAATTTGTGTAGAATAACACTTCAATAACTAACAAATTAATTATAACTAATTAATCACTTCAATACACTAAGGTTAGAACTCAACTATAAAATTGTCAAGTAGCACTACTCACGCACACCCCTCTCCTTATTAAGTGGACTTTTCCATACAGACTACTCCCACCAGCTTAGACTGGCCCAAGACACTGTGACGTCACTTTTTCCTCTTACAGAATATTTTCACTATAGACCGGGGCAAGTTTATACAGTGCTCATATCTCACAAACCGTTTCGGAACGTAGCAATTGTCACATCAGACGAGTCTCTGAGACCAGCAGCATCGACCCCGGTCTGGAGTCAGTGTAACTAGTAACAATGAAGAGAGAGCAGTTTTTGTGATTTTTGTTTTGGTGAGTAAATTTTTACACCATTAGCATTACTAATAACCATTACTATACCATTTAATTTTATTTTATTTTATCCTGGTAAACTGTTTTTTGAATTTATTTTAATATATTCAGTTAAATATACAGGGTGATTCAAAACTACACGGCAATCTCTTGGGATCTCATTCTATAGCTAAAAATAAGAAAAAAAGTTCATATAAACATATGCCTGAAAACGCTTAGTTAACGAGTTACGGCTAGCGAAAAATTTCACCTAGAACTCTGTACCCTTAGTGAAGTAAGGCCGTATAAAAATGTTAAAAGTACTTACAAAGATACAAATACTAATGTTTCTTATGTTTTTTAATCTGAAAAATTGAATAAAATTGGTTCCAGAGCTGTAAATGCAATACGTTCAGAGATATCATACATAAAACACAAGATTTGGTACAAAGAAATAAAAAATGTTTGTGTTTAACGTAAGATTACTTCCATAAATGATAAATAAAGGTGTATTTTTTCTTAAATAAATTTGTAGAAAATTTAATTCTGAAAAGATTCGTGTAAATTACTCAGGAAAAAAATGAATAATAGATATTGAAATTTCGCTTTATTTAAAATCAAAACAGACGCATATAAAACGGACATTCTTAACTGCATAACATAAATTAGGTTGGGAGTAACAAGCTGATAATGATCAGCTGTTACTCCCAACCTACATTTATAAGTTAATATTTTATGCAGTTAAAAATGTGCGTTTTATGTGCGACTGTTTTGATTTTAAATAAAGCGAAAATTTAATATCTATGATTCATTTTTTTCCTGAGTAATTCACATGAATCTTTTCAAAATTAAATTTTCTACAAATTTATTTAAGAAAAAATACACCTTTATTTACCATTTATGAAAGTAATCTTACGTTAAACACAAACATTTTTTATTTCTTCGTACCAATTCTTGTGTTTTATGTAAGATATCTCTGAAAGTATTGCATTTACAGCTCTGGAACCAAATTTATTCAATATATCAGATAAATAAACATGAGAAAAAATCCTATTTGTATCTTTGTAAGTACTTTTAACATTTTTATACGGCCTTACTTCACTAAGGGTACAGAGTTCTAGGTGACATTTTTTGCTAGCCGTAACTCGTTAACTAAGTGTTTTCAGGCATATGTTTATTTGAACTTTTTTTCTTATTTTTAGCTATAGAATGAGATCCAAAGAGATTGCCGTATAGTTTTGAATCACCCTGTATATCTCATGAACTAAGTTTCCAGGTTACGTTTTGTCGGAACATGCCGAAGGGGCATGTTCAATTCATGTCATGTAAACATTCTTCAAATCATGTATACATGTCTTGTACGTTTTTATACCATTTTTAAACGCTTTCTAATGGCTATATATTGTTTTTGCAGGTAAAAAATTTTGTCAACGAACTAAAGGAAGACCAATAGATCCTCTATGGATCTCATGTGCGGCCATTTGAAAAAAAAAGGTTCAAGAAAAAGGATTCTAGAATTATAGAATGTAGTTAACATGATCAATATTGGCAATTTATATTAATTTAAAAATACTATAGGCTATACACAGAACTCGATGTAATATTTTATAGTAATGAAACTGACTAGTATAGTTTATTAACACTTAAATTTCTTTATTTTAAGAAGCGTGTAAACTTATCCCATGCACTGTGTAAACATGCCCCCTAAAGGGAGCTTGTTTACACAGTGCATGGAAGTGACTTACTTTCATAAAACATTTACATAATTCACATAAAAAGTATCATAGTAAGAGGTTCTTCACAGGTATCAATGTGGAGCTTAAATCTTAAGTAATGATTAATTGTGAAAAGCATGTAAATAACTGAAATATGAAAAAAAATTAGATCAAAAATCTGTGTAAACATGCCCCGGTCTACCCTACAGATTGAAAAACAGAAATTTTTGATAATAGACTAAATACAGTAAGAATTAACACGACTGTGAATTAACACAGTCACCTCGTGACGAAATAAGAACCTAATAAAGATAATCACTGCACAGAAAATTAATTGTATAGGTATCAGACGAACTAATGTCCCATAGCCGAGCGAGTGAGAGGGAGATATGTGGCATAACTACGCATGCGCTCAAAGGTCTTTACCGTTATAATCCAAATCTGAAAACATACTAGTCGTTATCTTGCTTGTTAGTTTACTGCATGCATAAACGCTTGCTCACAACAATTGAAGAGGTGGATTCCAAAACTGCTTAAGTCCAAAAAGTAAATTTTTCAGGAGCTAACTTTTTTATTTATAACAATACCTTCAACTTTTATTACTGGATAAAAATATTTATGACAGTTATTATTACAAATAATTGTTTAACTCTGTAAAAGTACAGTTTAAACAAAACACATGTATTTTATAACATGTTTAATATATGGATATTTTCCAAAAGTGCCTAAGTCACTGACTTAGGAACTTTTGGAACGAACAACCAGTTTCACTGCTGCTATTGGATTCAGCTGAAAGTTTTGTTGCTAAAACATCTGTTTGTCTTAAAATAAGTTTAACAATGGGTAACATAACAATAAATAAAAATAACGATAAAATTACTACTTAAAATGTTTAATTAGCACAAAAATATAGGCTACACAAAAATCAACAGAAAAATATATTAAGTGGCACTCTTAAGTTTATATAAATGGCTCCAGTTAATCATAGACGACTATGTTATTATTGTTATCACCTTCTTTTACATCATTGAGAACTGTGGTGTAGAACTGTTGTGCTTTTTCAGATAGGGTAATGAACTTGATAAGGTTTTCTACATCTTTTCTCTTTTTTTCGTTTACATGATTTACTTGTGACATGGAAGTAACTGAAGTGTAAACATTAAGTAAACTACATCCTTTGTTAACCACGTTGAACTTAGTTGTATCCCCACAATATGTATTTTTAGTTTTAATGCTTACTTTGCTCTTATTTGAAAACAAAAAAGTTCGTTGTTCACGCATCAAAAAAGGAAGCTTTTTCAATAAAATTTTTTTGCAGCATCCATGTAATCAAAAACTATCCAGTCTTTCCCTAACACTTTCACAGTAGCCGAAGAAGCAAAAACTTTGTAATATTCTTCTGGTTCTAATATAGTTTCCATTTTTCTAAATGTTTTTCAAAACGTCCAAAGGCTCTGTCAGGAGGCATATAACTGTGCCCCCTAATTGGAAAGCAATGTTCAATTTCCTTAAAAGCCCTGGAAGATTGTATATAATAGAGTAAATATCCCATAACATTCTGGTTCTTGTTTTGGTCAATATTGTCGTATAAGTTTACTAATTATTAGTAAAATTATACGACAATATTATTGGAACGGCGCGTATGGCTTGTACGAGTGAGAGCGTTATGCATTCTCTCTCTCCCACGGCTAGGGGACTTTAGTTCATCTGAATACTGTACATCACATCCTTATAAAATATCTTACTCAGACAATAATAAATAGAGTGAATTTCCTTACGAGGCACTTACAAAGATTTCGTTAACAACACACTCTAAACAAACTCACTAAAATTGATAAAATTTAAAAAATTTTAAAGATAGTTTCAACAAAAAAACATATTAAAAACTTTATATATAACAAACTTCCCATAACAGACAGGTGGTTTGTCAAATTATTTACACTCAATCTGTTAATTGCAGAGCTAAAATAAATAGTTCTGTTTCTTATCACATGGTCAGCCAATTAAATGACTGAATCGTTTAAGAACAGAAGAGGTAGAGGTGCAAATGACACTAATCAGAGTTGTCTCCTCTGAAAGTAATGAATTTCATTATACAGCCAGACCCTGTGATGAATAAAGTGAAGGTGTCATTTGCAGAATGGAAAATATGTGCTTTTCAGAGGGCCCGGCATGCTGATAAGCGTAATTTTCCACTCAGTGAGGAAGGCGATGGTAAACCAATTCACTCCTCGTTTTACTTAGTAAAACCTCTACGGGTTCAAACCAGCCTTTCGGCTGATGACCTAAACAACATATATAACAAGCAGGTGGAATGTTAAATGATTTGTAGTACTTTATCTGCTAGTTTCAGGGCTAAAATAAATAGTTCAGTTTCTTATCACATGGTCAGCTAATTTTACGATGAAGATTTAGAACAGAAGAGGTAACTACAGTGTAAAAGACACTATCTTCTCTGAGTGTAATGAATTTCATCATTATACAGCCAGACCCTGTGATGAATGAAATGAATGTGTCATTTGCAGGGTGAAAAGTAGATGCTTTTCTGAGGGTCTGGCATTCTGATAAGTTAACTTTTCCACTAAGTGAGGAAGGCAATTGTAAAACCACCTCACTCCTTGTTTTACTTAGTAAAGCCTCTAGAGGTTCAAACCAGCCTTTAGGCTGATGACCAAAACAATAATATGATATTGGATTGTTTGATTCAGCTACTTCCCATTTCTGTACTACAGTTACCAAACAGTTAAATAATGATTGTGACAAAATTTATTTATTTATAACATTTTTAAACAATTTAATTATGAATTGCTTAGGCTTTTTTATGGTTTAATATTTTTATAAAAACTGAAAACTAACGTAAAGTAATTAATGTAAAATAAAACATAAATATTTTGAACGTAAAAATATTCATTTTGTTAAAAGAATTTGGGGGCAACAACATCAAGTAAGTA
Source organism: Catonia carolina (assembly GCA_035578175.1). NCBI lineage: Eukaryota > Metazoa > Arthropoda > Insecta > Hemiptera > Achilidae > Catonia > Catonia carolina. The sequence continues at coordinate 14,560,003 of JAQMRL010000004.1, forward strand.
AAATCGTAAAGGTACTGAATATGGAAGGGTAGAAGGGGTAGTATAAAGAAGAACGCGAGGGGAATAAGGGGTGGGATTTTAGCGTACCATGTTACCATGGCAACCAGCCGAAATGACGCTGTTATCGATCTTCGTGACGTCTCATATGGCTATATTTGCATTCTTCTCTGCCATCTACATCAATTATTCATTATTGTCTCTTAAAAACCTCTTCTCTTCTCTATTTTTATTTTTTTTCATATTATCCCTTCCACAAAAGAATCTTTTACCCCCACCATGTTCTCTTTGCACAAAAACCTTTCTGAAAGCATTCTCTCGACAAACTGAACTTCCTTCCTCTACAACACTTAAACCCTAAAACCCACTGCTAAACAACCGTGTGTCCCCTTCGGCTAAGTAAGCTTTTCAACAGCTTGTTGCACGTTGTCCTCCTTTAGCCAGACGTCTCTAACCCTATGTCATCAGCCGGTGCATTTTACTAGATACGACCTACCTCAATTTAATCTATTTCACCCATGACCACTCTCAACTTTTTATACTTGAGTCAACTCTTTTACACGGCTTCATCTTCAGAAAAGAAATTTTTCAAAACGGCAATGTTTTTTTACTTCTTATTCATAAAACATTTTTTCACTAGCTTAACAATTAAATAAAATCATAACAGTAGGCCTACTAACAGTAGGCAAATCTATGAGTCTTCCTATACTAAACATAAAGTATTAATATAAGTATAAGACTTTATACTTAATACCTGTACCATTGTACAAATACAATCGTACAAACCATGGAAGTGTCACCGGATGGCAACATTTAGTGGCGAGTTAAAACCTTTAATTTTGGTGGCCCTGAAAAGGGCCGTTTAAGCGGTGGTCGTCTTGATGGGAAGCATCGGTCGTAGTCGTCGTGGCGGTCGAGGAGCTGGGTGACACGACGTGTCGTCGTCCAGCGGAGACATCATCTTCTTCCCTCGCAGCAGTGCGTCGATAGCTGCTTCGTCGGGTCCGGTGGGCGTAAGGCTCGGTCGAGGTACCGCTGTAGGCATCGCTCGCGTCAACGGGCGATGATGGTCCGGTCGACGGCTTACCGTGACGAGTTGGCGAGCGGAAGCATCATCTTCTCTCTTGCGGGGTTGTCGATTAGTCTACGCTGGAGTCCTGTAGCCGTGTGCCGTGGTGGACGTCTTGTCTGGTGTCTGGATCGAAATTGAATCTCTCTGTGGCTGGATCGAAATTGAATCGCTCGGCTCAGTGTAGCGTTCTTCATATAGTTGCCGAGAGCGCTGTGGTAGAGAGCGGCTACTGGCTCGACCTTGATGACAAAGGCCTCTGTCGGTGCGCAGCCGAAAGATTTGTCGGTTCCGCCAAAGGGCCTACCGCGCCGACAAAGGCCGGAAGAAGTATTAAGGCCGGCAACACAGTAAATGATTAATTAGAAGGAGTGGCGGTGACAGAGCTATGGTAATTCTTAATTACTATAACTTCCATTACTCAGTAACAATTCAATAAATAATGTAAGAGGAAACCCCCATTGTTAGAATAAGTTACATTAGAATAGTAGTTAGACTAGTAGTTAGATTAGGGTTGTAAATATAGCCAACGGTCAATCATCTGGTATCTTTGGACGGGTATATTTCTCCTTCTGAGTTTTTGGCCTTTCGTCCACCTACCGACATTCAGCCAATCACTGGGGTGGTTCACCTTCCCATTGGCTCTCCAGGTTGGTTGAACGGTTGGTGGGATAGGAAGGCTTGTCAACTAGAGGTTTCCTTGTTCGAATCCAGGAAATTAAAATTAGTTACCTTGGGACTTAAGTGTGGAACAGAGGAGTTTGTTAAGAAGAGCACTTTTTGAAGAAGTGAGTTGGAGAACTAGGAGAGACGGCGAACGAAGAGAAGAAGGAGAAACGGGGGAAATATTTGAGGTGAATTAATTTCGTATTTATTAAGGGTTTGTTTAGTTTTTTGTTTTTGTATTAAAGTCGTGGCAGAGTAAAGGTTGGCTATATTTTTAAATAGGTTAAGGATTATCTTGTTAGTAGTTTCATATCAGTATTCATTTGTTTATTATTTATTAAATATTTAGTTTAAAGCAAGAAGGAGATACAGTCTTATTTATTTATTTTCCTCATGCTCTGATAACAATTATTTTGTTATTTTTTTAGTTAATATTCAAGTATTTGCCCACCGGAAAAGTTGAAGGTGGTGCATACTATATACTTTTTTTTTAACGTCGCATCAACCTCAAAGGTCATTAGCGACGACGTTGGGGTGTAACTGTGTGTAATGAGGATGAAATGATTTTTTGTAACGTATGAAAATATGCCGTGCCTGAGTGGGATTCGAACCCAGGACCGCATGATGAGAGGCGAGCGCGTTATCAACTGCGCCAATGCGGCCGGCTCTATATACTTTATTTTATTATAAGTCGTATACTATGCTAAATGTAAATCATAAAGTATTAAATGTACATTCTAGGATTCTTAAATAAAACTCGCAGAAAATTCTGAGAAAATTAATTTAAATAAAGTCAACTACAATATCAAAATAAGTAGCAAAAATACATTTTATTGATATAGAAATATCGAAACCTTGGCTGGAAAAATGCATTAATGTTTATACAGGAAGAATAATACTTCTAATGTTTGTCAAAAGATTTTTAATTTATGTATACAATAACATACAAGATTTTGAAATCCATACCAACGACCACAAATTGCACCACACTTCTTTTAGCAGATATCAAAAAAAAAACTCTAACATTGACTACTAGACAATATGAGTACGGAGCTTATGCGAGAAAAATTATAAATATCACGGAGTGATATTAAACCTCCAATAAATCGGATCAACAAAATAATCTTGCTCTTCCAATTACTAAAAATCTGGTGTGAAACACACAACTTTCTCTTGCCAATATAAATAATTAACAATAAACCTAATATTAGTAATAAAACATTAGAAATAAACAAAAAACTAACCTCAATAAACATAACCTAATTTTAATCATGAGTGAAACACGCAAAATGAAAATCAACCTCAGTTTGGCTTAAAAATACGGAAAATCACTCTTTCACGCTAAACTTGGCTCTGTATAAAAAAATGCTTTAAATAAAAGTTGAACATCTTTTAATTTCCTATAAATTTTATTATATACACTTTTGTCGTAAAATGCATACTTTGGCCGAAATCTTAAAAAAATCGATTTTTCACACGTTTTCGTGAAAAAAAAACAGAAAATTGCTAATTATTGCTAAACTAAGCGTTATACAAACAAATGTTTGAAATAAAAGTAGTAGGTTTTTAAATTCTCTACAACTTTTATTATATAATTTTTTTCGCTAAATTGCATATTAAAGCCGTAATCTTAAAAAAACTATGTTTTTACGTGAAAACACCCTCACCGAGAATTTCAGCAAACATGGCGCCTACCCTATCTTGTAGAGAATAAAAAATTGAGTAATCCATGCGATTTTAAAAAAAATCGTAGGACCAGTTTTTGAGAAAATCACAAAAAAGTGAAAAATTACACGAATAAACTACTACTTCCGGTTGACCGATTTTGATGAAAATGTTCGTGTCAGATTCTGTAGTAGTATGTAACTTAAGTTTCAAGTTTCAAGTTCGTACGGTGTTCCGTTCTTGAGATATTCTGTTCACACACAGACACACACCCACACACACACAGACCAATCGCTAAAAACATGTTTGTGTTGGTTCAGGGGGTCTGAAAACGTATAGATCCGGTGAAAACTCGATTTCTTAAAATCGACATGAAAACAATACTTTCCTTTCTATATATTCATATAGGCGAGAGAAAGTAAAAATTAGCAGATCACCCGAATTGTTTGGCGCTTAATTTACTTGATAACAGCGAAGACGTGACATGACTGAAACGAATAAAATTGCTTGACCTTCCGTTTAGATTTACCGACTGACCTACTTTTTTTGATCTTCCCTTCTTTCTCTACCCATCACCATCTTCATCACCTTCTTCTACTATCATCGTTATTAATTTGGTTACCTTTTCTATTAATTTTATTCGTTTTTCACCTTGTTAATATTTTAACAACTTATACTTAAACTTTTTTTTTACTTTCTCTTGCCTATATGAATAAAGGAAGGAAAGTATTGTTTTCATGTCGATTTTAAGAAATCGAGTTTTCACCGGATCTATAAGTTTTCAGACCCCCTGAACCCACACAAACATGTTTTTAGCGATTGGTCTGTGTGTGTGTGTGTGCGTGTGCGTGTGTGTGTGTGTGTGTGTGCGTGTGCGTGTGTTTGTGTGTGTGTGTGTGTGCGCGCGCGCGCGTGTGTGTGTGTGTGTGTGTGTGTGTGTGAACAGAATATCTCAAGAACGGAACATCGTACGAACTTGAAACATGAAACTTAAGTTACATACCACTACCGGACCCGACACGAACATTTTCATCAAAATCGGTCAACCGGAAGTAGTAGTTTGTTCGTGTAATTTTTCACTTTTTTGCGATTTTCTCAAAAACTGGTCCTACAATTTTTTTAAAAATCACCTGGTTTACTAAATTTTTAATTTTTTTTTTTTACAAGATAGGGTAGGCGTCATGTTTGCTGAAATTCTGGGTGAGGCTGTTTTCACGTAAAAACATAGTTTTTTTAAGATTACAGCTTTCATATGCAATTTAGCACAAAAATTTATATAATAAAAGTTGTAGAGAATTAAAAATCCTACAACTTTTAATTTAACATTTTTTTGTGCAACGCTTACTTTAGCAGTAATTAGCAATTTTCTGATTTCTTCTCACGAAAACGTGAGAAAAGTCGATTTTTTTTAAGATTTCGCCCTTAAAATGCATTTTACGACAAAAGTGTATATAATAAATTTTATAGAAAATAAAAAGATCTACAACTTTTATATTAAGCATTTTTCACTACAGAGCCTAGTTTAGCGATAAAGCGTGATTTTCCGTATTTTTAAGCCAAACTGAGTTCGATTTTCATTTAGCGTCTTTCACTCATGATTAAAATTAGGTTATGCTATTACAGTTAGTTTTTGTTATTTCTAATATTTTATTACTACTGCTAGGTTTAATTTTAATTATTTGCACTAGCAAGAGAAAGTTGTGTGACACATATCAGAGTGCGTTTTCTTTTTTCGTTTCCGAAGCGATACGATTGGGTATTGTCTTCGTCATGTGAACCCGTTCATGCTATTTACTTATAGTTTTGTTTTTTAAACTGATTGTAAAATATTGTTAGATGTTAGAAAAAAAAATTAGGCCTAACCGACTGTAACCGTAGTTACAACCTATTTAACATATTTGTTTGTATTTATTACAATAATTATTTATTTAAATGTTTTGATATAAATTGGTAAGTTAAATAGCCTATAATGGATCGGTCCAAGTTAATAACGCGGTAAGTATTTGTTAAATTAATGCGCCCGATGATAAGAATATGTTTTTAGTCTAGTTAGCACACACTACCACTACACATGCATCAGCTGTGAAACACTACTAACTCATTCATACACTCATTCATTCTGCCACTTCTATAACAACGCACTGCATTCCACAAAAACTACACGGAGGGAGCTGCGAATCAAGCAGTATTTTTCCACTCACTGAGTTGTGGCAATTGTAAACCGCCTGACTCCTCGTTTTACTTACAGTTGAGCCGATGTTAGTTTGCTCCTACAGTCAACAAACCAAAGCCACCTACTACAGGGTGCACGCTAGTGTCTGCGACTTTACGGATGTCCTATTCCTATTAAGTTAACTATGTTTTAAATTATAAGCACTTAAAGTACTTTAAACATCAGTCATGATATGATGTAGGCCTAACAATTACATTTAGAAAAATACTTTTAAAAGTATTTTGTATTTAAACACTTTTGAAAGTATTTTGTTGTTACTTTTTAATCAACGTGTACACATTTTGATATAATGCGCATGCTCAGTGACGTCATTATTTTTGTTTACATTAGGAGCAAACTAAGAGAGGCTGCTCTATAACGGTGTACTGTGACACTAATCACAGTTATCTTCTCTGAGAGTTATGAATTTGATTATACAGTTGGGACCCTGTGGTGAATGAAGTGAAGGTGTCATTTGAAGAGTGGGCCCCCCCATCCTGATAAGCGTACTAACTTAAGTCCCAGCTCCGTTTAGTTGGGTGGTGAAGGGTACGGGTGAGGTATAATGAATGAGTGACGCATTCTGGGAGAACGACTGTTGTATTACTCTGATACAAAATATTCCTTTTCACACTATCCGTATTTAACATATTTATTTGTATTTATTACAAAATTATTTATTTAAGATGGTAAGTTAAATATTATGGATCCGACCAAGTTAATAACCCCTTGAGGTATTTGTTAAATTAATACGCCGGATGATAAGAATATGTTTTTAGTCTAGTTAGTACACTCTACCACTACACATGCATCAGCTGTGAATTACTACTAATTCATTCATACACTCATTTATTCTGCCACTACTACGAGGCGTGTTCAGATAGTAAGTACCGTTTCATTCTACTGCCGCCGTAGCGCTGAAATCGGTGTTCTGCTCATGCGCACTAGTCGTCCTTGTTCACTGGCTGTCGACTCACGCCATTGTATAGTCCAGCCTCTCTTAGTTTGCTCCTAATGTAAACAAATAATGACGTCACTGAGCATGCGCATTGTATAAAAATGTGTACACGCTCATTAAAAAGTAACACAAAATACTTTCAAAAGTATTTATATACAAAGTACTTTTAAAAGTATTTTTTTACATGAAATTGTTAGGCCTACATCATATCATGACGGATGTTTTTAGTATACTTTAAGTACTGTAATTTAAAAAATAGTCAACTTAATAGGAATAGGACATCCGTAAAGTGGTGGAGTGTAGCGTGCACCGTGTAGTAGGTGGCTTTTGTTTGTTGACAGTAGGAGCAACGGCTCAACTGTAGTTGTTCTACGTTGTGTTTTCAGTTTTCTCTGAACGTTAAAATGTTTAAGACAATTAGTGATCCCGCTGTTTTGAGATTCGTTCTGTAATAAGATTTTTGAACGCAAAGAATGTGAAACCGGGTGAAATTTATCGTCAACTTCGAGATGTTTACGGGGAAGACGTAATGGGTGAAGGAATGGTGAGAAAGTCGGTTAGAATGTTCAATGGCGGTCGAACAAATGTGCATGATGAGAATTTTTTTTGCTCCATGACAATGCTCGGCCCTATACCGCTGGTGACACTCAAACATTGGTTCAACCATTTCGTTGGGAGCAGTTCGATCACCCGCCCTACAGCCCGGAATTGGCACCGTCTGACTACCACTTGTTCCTGCACATGAAGCGCGAGCTAGGCGGCCAGCGCTTTGAAACCGACGATGACGTGAAAACTGCCGTGGAGTTGTGGCTACATTCGTGTGCGGGAACCTTCTACGAAGAGGGTATAGACAAATTGATCACCCTCTAAGACAAGAAGTAAAGTAATAACTAATAACATTAAAGAAAGTAGAGAAGTGGATGTATTTATTCATAATAATAGTTTAAACCATGTACAAACAGTGAAGTTCCCCTAACAGTATCTCTAGATAGATCTTTGTCTTGGCACTTCTATACCAATCAAGTTTGTAGTAAAATATCATCTGGGGTATTTGCACTAAAACAAATTGCCAGATTGAATGATAAAAAAATACTAATGGCAGCTTTTAATGGCCTTAACTTAAGTTACATACCACTACCGGACCCGACACGAACATTTTTATCAAAATCGGTCAACCGGAAGTAGTAGTTTCTTCGTATAATTTTTCACTTTTTTATAATTTTCTCAAAAACTGGTTCTACGATTTTTTTTTAAATCGCCTCATTTACTCAATTTTTTATTCTCTACAAGATAGGGTAGGCGTCATGTTTGCTGAAATTCTTGGTGAAGGTGTTTTTACGTAAAAAAGTGTTTTTTTAAGATTACGGCTTTAATATGTATTATAGCGCAAAAATTTATATAATAAAATATGTAGAGAATTTAAAATTCTACAACTTTAAGCCCAAACATTTTTTTGTATAACGCTTAGTTTAGCGGTAATGAGCTATTTCTGTTTTTTTTCTCACGAAAACGTGTGAAAAATCGATTTTTTAAAGATTTCGGCTTTAGTACGCAAAACATTTTTTACGATAAAAGTGTATATAATAAAATTCATAAGAAAATTAAAATATCTACAACTTTTATTTAGAGAATTTTTCTCTACAGAGCCTAGTTTAGCGTAAAAGAGTGATTTTCTGCATTTTTAAGCCAAACTGAGTACGATTTTCATTTTGCATCATTCACTCATGATTAAAATAAGGTTATGTTTTTGAGGTTAGTGTTTTGTTTATTTCTAATATTTTATTAATAACGTTAGGTTTATTGTTAATTATTTGCATTGGCAAGAGAAAGTGAGTGTTGTTTCACACCAGATTTTTTTTTAAAAACGGTACTTACTTTGTGAACACGTCTCGTATAAGAACAACGCACTGCATTGCTCCCAACTACACGTGGCGAGGGAGGGAGCTGGGACTGAAGCAGTAGATGCAAGGGTGTCATTGAATCGCTTCATGCAAAAAGAGCCTCAGTCCAATTTTTTACGAAATTGACTTTTGAGTACTTCTGTATTTTTTTAACGTAAACGCACATTTTCATTATTAAAAGACTTCAGTCCGAGCAGTGTAAGTGATAGTAACCATGTGTAGATTTTTACAACTCATGCTAAAAGTGCCTCACTCAACGGACTGAAGCCCTTTTTGCTTGAACAGCTGATCAGCTGTTTTATATTTTATAACTTCTAAAATTCATACTGTCAAAATATCTAATTACAAAGAATAAAAGTCCAAGTATTTAGATGCAAAATTAAATATTAAAACAATGTTTGATTTATTTCAAGTGAAATACCACACGTCCAAGTAGGGTATATTACGTTTTGTAATTTTTTTAAGAAAAGTTTTGTTTAAGATTTGGGCGTCCACAAGTAGTTAGATGTTTGTAAAGTTTTACAAATAAAATAAAATTCAAGATTTTGGATTTACGCAAAAAGGCCCACATATCAGAGTGCGTTAAGAGCAGTATAGCAAAATTTAAATCATGAAATATCATTTTATTTCGTAAATTATTTTCTTAAGTCAAAAACTAAAATTCTATCACTTTATCGCAATGATATAATATTGTAAGATGATAAATTCCTCCACGAGATATCCCCACAAGGGATCGGCAAATTTGTGGTGTACTAAATACTCCACATACGTTGAATACTGAATTTGCTGTGAATAAAAGTAAACTCAATTATCTTGTATGAATTATATTTAATGATTTATCATATTTTTTCAGCATGTACGTTATATCAAATGTTTTATTATATTTTAAACTTTCACTGGTTTAATTTTAATATTTTTTAATGTTAATATGTCCCGTTCATTTTAAATTATACGTCGTTTTTAAATATAGTTTCACTTTACATCGTATCGTCTTTTAAATTTATTTTAACTTAAACTTTTTTCACTGAGATTGTGGACTATCCATCCTGTTCGATGTCCGGAACCACAGTCACCATATTCTTTTACAAAATTCATCATTTTTCTTCTTTAGTTTCCTAGCAACCAGTAAATAACTCTCTTTTCAATATTCTTTTTTCTTTAATATAAATTAAATAGTTTCAAAAAATGTTTACTTTCCAGTCAGCTGGAGTTTGTTTATATACTCAACTATAGCAAACATAAACAGACTTTACTGTAGCTGATTTGGTTCGTTACAAATACCCCCCCCATTTAAATTTTGAAATCAAAGAAAAATTTAGCCCTTTACTAGAATTATATCTAAAATTTTGAATTTGATTGATAAATTTAAATGTACTAATTATGGCCCAAATATTTAAAACTTATAGTGCTAGGTAACTTTACAACTTATTACTCAATCAACACTAATATAATTAAATATAACTTAACAAATTATATAAACAAATCACTAACAAAATAACTACTTAACGAACAATATAGACAGCTCAATAGATTATAAACTATAAACATAAAGTAATTGAACATAACCCTGTCAAACATTAGAGTGTATAAACATTACTAATAAACATTATGTTTATCGGTTCTCAACTCAAAAAAAATATAAAATAAAACAAGTAATTGAACATAACCCTATCAAACATTAGAGTGTATAAACATTACTAATAAATATTATGTTTATCGCTTCTCAACTAATAAAACAATTAACAATAAACATAACCAACATATGTACATAATTTTTACATTTATCATGATTAGAATATCTAGCATCGATATTTATCACAGGCACATTCTCTTTAACAAAACTCATTAGTATTTCACTAAGTTCATTAAGGTTGTTAGTTCTTTTGGTTTGGAAATTCCTACCAATACTGAGTTTATTGATTACATTGTTTTTAACAAAACCTAACATTGAAGTACTATTTCTATCATCCTCTGTTTCATTGTATAGTCTACTATTATTATTATTATTATTATTATTACTATATTTTACCCTATCATTTGTTATATAACTTGTTATAGGAGAATTAAAAAACTGTTTGACACTATTCAGACCTAAATCAATTGGAAAATTATCCACACCTTTACTGTTATCAATTGAACTTTGTTTTACTTTCATCTCGGTACAATTATTATTAGTTACCACACTATTTATTGTATTATCAAAGGTTACTTCATTGTTTTCTACATGATTATTAGTTTTACCTATATTTTCAGTATTATTTTTACTCATATCCTTATCTTTTTCAAAATAATTAGCATTTCCTTTATCTTTACTTTTATTTCTATCCTCTAACCTACATACATAACCTTCTATTAAACCTGGTTTATTTGAAAATAAATCCCTGTTATTTACAAATGTTTCAATTAATTTTAACTTATCTTTACTGCAGCTACTCTCATCATTGTCTAGAATTTTATGAATTACTTGCACTTGTTGTTCCCACTCTTTATTCTGTTTTTCATCTACATTAAATATTTTTAAGTTGCAACTATGTATCTCTACATTCTTGTTTTCAGAAAAACTAACCTTATCTTTCCCTACACAGAATAAATAATTTTGAAAATCTAACTTAACTTTATTTTTGCAAAAGAAATCACATCCCAACAAAATATCAACATTCAAGCCCTTTATCACATAAAATGTATGAATACATGTAGTATCACCTATTTTAAACTGAATTATTACTTGTTTGTTTATACCAGATCTTTTTTTACCTGCTGCAGTTATTATAGTAATAGCTTTGACTGATAACCTAGAAAAACTTTCATTCATCTCAGCCTCTAACTGTATTAAAAACTCCTGGCTAATTGCAGTAATGTTGCTACCTGTGTCACACAAAACATTAAACATCCTATCCTTTATATTAATATTAATTTCAACTAATTTTATTTCTTTTTCGATTATATCATTATTTTCAGTAACTAATGTCTCCTCCTGTAACAATTCATCACCTAAATTATCATTAAATATAAAATCAATTAATTTTTTATCATTATCTTCCTTACAAGTTTCATTTAAGGTTAAACATTCAATATTATTACTGTTTTGTTTATTTACCTTTTTATTTTTAAATTTAATAACTTCCTTTTTAATTTCATTTAACCCTACACCATTGTCAGACGCACGGGATAAATTTGTAACTGGTTGCTGAATTTTTTGCACGCCTGTACCTAATTTAAATGTTCATCTTCCTTATGAACATCTGCCTGAATTTCAATTGCATTTACTTTAATGTCGGTCCTTTTATCTTTACTAGGGTTATTTTCATATTTATTTTCATAACTATTACCTTCACCTCTACTGTTGTAGTGAAATCTACTATTTTGGCCTCTATTGGTGTAACCTCCATTATTATTATTATTATTACCTCTACCTTGATTATTAAATGGTCGCCTGTCATTATTATTTCTATAAGTATCCCTATCTGCATTATATAATGGGTAATTTCTTCTATTATCATTAAATACATTTTTATAACCCTTATTGTCCACTCTGTCAAAACCTGAGTCTTGATTACAAGTATTCCATTCTTTACCTTCACAATTATCTTGTCTGTTCTCTATTTTCTCCACTTCCCTACATATACCTGAATTTTCTATCTCATCTAACAACTGAACAAAACTTTCCACATCACTTATGCACCCAATTATCCTAGCTCTATTTATTGTATTATTAAAATGCCTACTTAACAGTTTAACTAATTCTGGTTCTGACAATCTAGGCTCTAAATATTTTGCCTTATTTATCTTATTCATGAAATAAATTGACATTCTTGTATGTTTATTACTATAGTATCTACCAAATTGTAAATCTTGTCTTACTTCTGCTTGCCTACCATCATTCCAAAATTTTTCTTTAAATTTATCAATAAATTTCTCCAAATTGTCTATTTTTTCTCTAACATATATCCACCAAGAGCTACCTCCTACATTATCCATCATACTATCATTAATTATATTCTTAATCATCTTCCATCTTTTAATTTCATTTATTTTAATTTGATATTCAAGTGAACTAATAAACTCCATCGGATTATTATTTGAAAATTTTATCTTAATACTATTACCTACACCATCATAGTAACTATTCTTTATACCTCCTTGTTCTATATGTTTATCCAATTCTTTTTTCAAAAACTTTAAATCCTCAGCTACTCCTACCACAGCTTTCTCATGTTGTACTAAATTATCTGTAACCTTTCCCATAATTCCCTTTTGTTCTGACACCTTATCTTTTACTTCTGCTAATTCTTTATTGTTTACTTTAATATCATTAACAATTTTATCTACTCTTGTATTTACTTTATTTATTTTATTATTATAGCTTTTAAATTCTTCTACAACATTAACAGCTTGGTTCTCCACAACTACTTTCAATAAACTTATTTCATTCTCACTACTCGTTATCCTATTTTCAAAATCTTTCTTAAACTCTGATCTAACTTGTTCAATTAATTCCAAACAATCTTGCCTCATCTCCTCCCTAAGCTGCTTAATATCTCTCTCTTGCTTATCCAGCCTACAATCTAAAGCATCTATTTTCTTTCCTAACCTTTCCTCCTGTCTATCCATTTTACTGTCTAAATTGCTCAAACCTTCATTCATTTTTCTGTTTAGTTCATTTTTATGTTCATCCATTTTACTGCCTAAATTGCTGACTAACAACATTAGTTGTTGTAACATACCTGTATTCATGTTATTTTGATGATCATCACTATTATTATCATTACTCACGTTCTTTCCTCCACCTGAAGTCTGAACTAAACCTGTTAATTGGTTGAGATGACTTGGTCCTGGTAATGCTATCTGGTCTGGCTCATCCTTTCGACCCTCTTCAGATGTAATTGGAACCTGATCCGCTTCTGTTGTTGGTGAGACGATCTCAAATAGGCAGGAATCTGGATCTTGTCCTTCCTCAGCTAAAACGCTTCGTAGTCGCTCCATGAGTGCTGTTTTTACACCTTTGCTGTCCATACCACGCTTTCTGAGCTCCAACTTTAAGTCTGTGACACGAAGATCTACAATTTTCTTTTTATCAGCCTCTGACATAATTTGTTTTAAAAAAAATTCGTGAATTAGTTAATAAATTTGATTTATATCTTCCTTTCCCCACATCTAGGGTTGTTAAATTTGTTGTTTAATTATTTTATTACCAATATTTCCAATCCAAAAACCGTGAATGTTTCCCCACATCTAGGGTTGCCAAATTTGTGGTAAAACGATCTAATCTCCACAAGGGTATGACAAATTTGTAGTATATCCTCACAAGTTGATGCCAAATTTGTAAGATGATAAATTCCTCCACGAGATATCCCCACAAGGGATCGGCAAATTTGTGGTGTACTAAATACTCCACATACGTTGAATACTGAATTTGCTGTGAATAAAAGTAAACTCAATTATCTTGTATGAATTATATTTAATGATTTATCATATTTTTTCAGCATGTACGTTATATCAAATGTTTTATTATATTTTAAACTTTCACTGGTTTAATTTTAATATTTTTTAATGTTAATATGTCCCGTTCATTTTAAATTATACGTCGTTTTTAAATATAGTTTCACTTTACATCGTATCGTCTTTTAAATTTATTTTAACTTAAACTTTTTTCACTGAGATTGTGGACTATCCATCCTGTTCGATGTCCGGAACCACAGTCACCATATTCTTTTACAAAATTCATCATTTTTCTTCTTTAGTTTCCTAGCAACCAGTAAATAACTCTCTTTTCAATATTCTTTTTTCTTTAATATAAATTAAATAGTTTCAAAAAATGTTTACTTTCCAGTCAGCTGGAGTTTGTTTATATACTCAACTATAGCAAACATAAACAGACTTTACTGTAGCTGATTTGGTTCGTTACAATATGTTCATTTTAGACGTGAAATCAGTTTTTTGTATTTATTCTAAAGTTTCGGTTACCGGACTGAGGCCCATTTAGCATGAAGCGATTCAATTATTATTATTATTTTTTTTGCTTGCATCCAGGAGACTCCAAAGGGACATGTCAAATAAAACTGATAAACTGGAAGTTTATCACTAATGATAAATCCATCACTTATGAAATACAGACACTCACACATCACTTATGAAAGATAAATCAAACACTTATGAAACGGATGGTTAGCCTATAGCCTATAGCAGCCTATACTCAATGTGCTTATGTAATTAATCGACCATATAATTTTATAATTATGACATTTGTTGAGAGATAAACAGCAACCGTATCGCAATCTAAATCGGTCGCTATTATCGGCCTAAATAGGCCTACATTTAGACGTAGGGTGGTCACAGTCCATCTAAACATCAAACAATATGCTGCTTCTGCATTTCATGAAAATACTTTTCTTTTCTATCATTAAAAAGGTGTTCAAAATCGATTATTGAATCATGAATGACGGATAAGTTTAATATTTATAAGCATCAGTCATTCCCAGTGCCGGATTTAGTTGGGGGGGCACAAGGGGGGTCAAGACCCTTCAAAATTTTAAAACATATTTATATAGGTTTTACTTTCTCTTGCCTATATGAAGAAAGTATTGTTTTCATGTCGATTTTCCGAAATCGAGTTTTTACCGGATCTACACGTTTTCAAATCCCCTGAAACAAACAAAACATGTTTTTTCGCGATTGGTCTGTGTATATGTGTGTGGGTATGTGTGTGTGAACAGAATATCTCAAGAACGGAACATCGTACGAACTTGAAACTTAACTTACATACCACTACTGGACACGACACAAACATTTTCATCAAAATCGGTCAACCGGAAGTAGTGGTTTTTTCGTGTAATTTTTTACTTTTTTGCGTTTTTTTCAAAAACTGGTTCTACGATTATTTTTTAAATCATCTGGTTTACTAAATGCTTTATGCTCTACAAGATAGGGTAAGCGCCATGTTTGCTGAAATTCTTGAGGAAACCGTTTTCAAGTAAAAAATTGATTTTTTAAGATTACGGCTTTAATATGCATTTTAGCGCAAAATGTAGAGAATTTAAAATCCTACAACTTTTATTCAAATATTTTTTCCATAACGCTTACTTTAGCAGTAATTAGCGATTTTCTTTTTTTCTCACGAAAATGTGTGAACAATCGATTTTTTTAAAGATTTCGGCTTTGGTATGCATTTGACGACAAAAGTGTATATGATCAAATTTATAGGAAATTAAAAGATCTACAACGTTTATTTATAGCATTTTTCTCTGCAGAACCTAGTTTAGCGTAAAAAAGTGATTTTCCGTATTTTTAAGCCAAACTGAGGTCGATTTTCACTTTACGTTCATTCATGATTAAAATAAGGTTAGGTTTTTAGAGGTTAATATTTTGTTTATTACTAAAGTTAGATTATATTGTTAACTATTTGCACTGGCAAGAGAAAGTTGTGTGAGTGTTTCACACCAGATTTTTGTTTTTGCTTTTACGACCTCACAGTAGCCTATCCATTTAGCCCAATTTGTGGGCCAGTCCATTCTGTCCTGAAGTGTGTAGGCCTAAGTTGTTTTATTGTTGCTTCTTTCCTTTCCTTCCCGACCTTTGACCTTTGGCTTCTGTCTTCGTCTGAATAAACCCTCTTGGATTCGTTTCTAGTTTTACGCTTCACTACTACTACTATACATACCGAAGTCACGAGATTGCCTTTTGCGTATGTATTGGTTGTGAGGAAGGAAAGTGAAATATTTGCAGTGCTGCCAACCTCAACAGTGAGACACTGTTGTTGTTTAGGTCATCCGCCGAAAGGCTGGTTTGAACCTGTAGAGGTTTTACTAAGTAAAACTAGGAGTCACATGGTTTACAATTGCCTTCCTCACTGAATGGAAAAGTACACTTATCAGCATGCCGGGCCCTCTGAAAAGCACATATATTTTCCACTCTGTAAATGACACCTTCACTTCATTCACCACACAATCCAACTGTATAATGAAATTCATTACTTTCAGAGGAGATAACTCTGATTAATGTCTTTTACAACTCTACCTCTTCTGTTCTTAAATGATTCAGTCATTTAATTGGCTGACCATGTGACAAGAAACAGAACTATTTATTTTAGCCCTGCAACTAACAGATTGAGTGTAAATAATTTGACACTCCACCTGTCTGTTAAGGGCAGAAGTGAGACACTACTCGTACATTTCACTACCGTGCAGTTTCTAGATACGTTTTATAAGCTGTAGTTTATTTCGAGAAAATGTTTTCTTCATAAACCTAATAAGAAATAAATATGACCTGTAATATTGCCTATAGCTTAATTATATGACTAGAAATGTTTGATTTATTGTAATTACAAATGAATCGCCTTCTTTACTATTGCTGTCACCGGCGTTATCATTATCAGTCTCTCTAGTATCTACCTAACCCTAATTTCTACCTACTTACCTACCTAATTTTTCCAAGGAAGAACGCGTGTTTATTGTAGAGACTTAGGCCTACATAGCGAGTAAATCTTACAAATGCAATGCCAACGCGATAAGGATGCAAATGTAACTTTTTCGTAGCTCTGAAAACAGTAGTTAATGTTAGCCCAGCTTGCGATGATATTCTTCTAAGCGATTTTTTTAAGTGATTGAGTCAAACGATTTTTCAAATCTTGGAGAACTTCCGCGGTTAACTTTGTTGGGTGGCGAGGTGGTTTCTCATCGAGTACACTCCCAGTTGAAGCTACGGAATTTACTTATCAAATGCAATATTGACGATTTATTCGGAACGGCAGAACGGAGAAATTTCAACTGAAAGTTATCTTGCACACATTTGTAAGATTTACTCGCTATGTAAGTCTCTACAATAAACACGTGTTCTTCCTTGTAAAAAACCATTGGTGACACAATATAGCGAAACGACTGCTGTCACCACACTAATGGTTGACTGGAACATTTTAACTGTGTTAGGTAGTTGGCCTTGAGTACACTGTTGCCAACATACCGATTGGGGGAGAGAAAATTTACCGATGTATTACTTCTATCTTCTTATAATCAGGGTTGCGTCCTTAAGGGGGTAGTCAACTCAAGAAGATTTTTTGTTTAATTTTGATTGTTTTTTGCATTTTTATTTGAAGTTTAAAATTTTCTGAAGCACAACATTTGTTTACTTTGTATGTTGACAAAAGGTTATAAAAACATGTGTTTAAAATAAAGCTTACTAGCAAGGCGAGTTAAAATCATTCCTTCAACTTTTAGTTTCCCGGAAATGTAATTTTTGCATGATTGTACATTCTTGGGAATTAAATATTTTGGTTTGTATTGGAGGTATTCGAATGATGGTTTTTTCAAATATTCATAATTTCTTGCTCTATTATCTGTGGCCGTCTGCATTAGCAGTAATTGCAGAAGTCAGACGTAAAACCAAAAAAAAAAAAAAAAATTATCTGTGAAATGATTATTAAAAAAACCTTAATAAGAATTTAGTTAAAAAATAACTTGTGAATACATAAAATAAATGTTTTTGAAAATATGGTTTTTCTATAATAAATTTCTTGTACGAAAAAATACATACAAGCGCATACAACAGATAATAGACAGCAATTTTCCGTATTTTGTAGCATAAGAATCATGTTTTGATATCATTCTTGGTTCCTGAGATATTTAATTCCCAAAAAAAGCCTGCATTTCCAACCTCACCCTTATATTATAGGCTGTAATTAATTTTTTGGCTTGGTTCAAATGGTAGATCATTACTAGTAAATTACTCTTTCATTTAAAATAAATAATGATAAATATTATAGCCAGAAGTTTTGATTTTCTTTTTCTGGGTTGACTACCTCCTTAATAAAACATCCGTGTAGAATAAAGAAATGGACAGTACCTATAGTTCAGCCGCTCTAAGTGTGCTCCTACTGTCAACAAACCAAAACCAGCTACTACGGGGTGCACGCTAGAGTCCGTGACTTTATGGATGTCGTATTCCTATTAAGTTAACTATTTTTTAAATTATAAGTACTTAAAGTACTAAAAACATCAGTCGTGATATGATCTAGGCCTAACAATTTAATTTAGAAAAATACTTTTAAAAGTATTTTGTATATTTAAATACTTTTGAAATTATTTAGTTGTTACTTTGTAATCAGCGTGTACACATTTAGATATAATGCGCATGCTCAGTGACGTCATTATTTGTTTACATTAGGAGCAAACTTAGAACGGCTGAACTGTAGGTGACTAAGCCCCGCCTTCAACGTGTAGAAGTTTAAATCAGCCTCTAGGCTGATCACCTAACTAACGGTATAGAAATTTGAAGACAAATAATGATAGTCAAGCCTTTCTTAGTTTACTCCTAATGTAAACAAATAATGACGTCACTGAGCATGCTCATTATATAAAAATGAGTACCCCCTTCATCCCGCAGCTGCACAAACCAGCCCCTCTTAGTCCAGCCCCTCTTAGTTTGCTCCTACTATCAACAAATAATGACGTCACTGAGCATGCGCATTGTATGAAAATGTATGCACGCTGATTAAAAAGTAACAACAAAATACTTTCAAAAGTATTTTTATAAATGAAATTGTTAGGCCTATATCATATCACGGCTGATGTTTTAAAGTACAGGTAGGCCCTATCAGATGAATTAATGTCCCATAGCCGAGCGAGTGAGAGGGAGATGTGAAGCATAACTACGCATGCGCTCAAAGGTCTTAACCATTATAATTCAAATCTGAAAATATAGTACAGTCGTTATCTTGCTTGTTAGTTTACTGGATGCATAAACGATTGCTCACAACAATGAGTAAAATTAAAGACAATGTTATTGGACCCACCGGGTTGGTCTAGAGGTAAAGTCGTCGCCAAAATCAGCTGTTTAACAGCTGATTTTCGGAGACGAAGGTTCCTGGTTCAAATCTTAGTAAAGGTAATTACTTTTATACGGATTTGAATACTAGACAGTGGTTACCGGTGTACTTTGATGGTTGAGGTTTAATTAACCATACTCTCTCAGGAATGGTCGGCCTGGGTCTGTAGAAGACTACACAGTCTCATTTACACGTCATACGCATCATCCTTATCTGATTGGGTCATCGGGTTGCTTATTGTTCTAAATTGAACAGATTGCCACGTACACAAATTACGAATAAAAAAAATGTTATTGGAACGACGCGTATGGGTTGTGCGAGTGAGAGCGTTATGCATTCTCTCACTTCCACGGCTAGGGGACATTAGTTCATCTGAATACTGCACTTTAAGTAGTTATAATTTAAAATATAGTTAAGTTAACAAGAATAGGACATCGATAAAGTGGTGGAGTGTAGCGTGCACTTTGTAGTAGCTGGCTTCCAGTTGAGCCGTTGTTAGTTTGCTCCTACTGTCAACAAACAAAAGCTACCTACTACAGGGTGCACGCTAGAGTCTGCGACTTTACGGATGTCGTATTCCTATTAAGTTAACTATTTTTTAAAACTATAAGTACTTAAAGTACTAAAAACATCAGTCATGATATGATGTAGGCCTAACAATTTCATTTAAAAAAATACTTTTAAAAGTATTTTTTATTTAAATACTTTTGAAAGTATTTTGTTGTTACTTTATAATCAGCGTGTACACATTTTGATATAATGCGCATGCTCAGTGACGTCATTATTTGTTTACATTAGGAGTAAACTAAGAGGGGCTGGACTATAGGTTTGTTGAGAATAGGAGCAAACTAAGGACGGCTGAACTGTATGTGTTCATGAAATCCTTTATCGGGGTGCATTTATTTCAGAAGCTCATCGGCTGTAGAAGAGGTACGACCTTGTCAGAGCACCTACTCAACTAATAATTTGGCCATCTATTCCTCTAAATTACTCTCAAAGAGTAACAACATTTACGGATTGATCATAATCATAACGGTGAGCTTACTCTGTTGGCTCTATCAGAGCTACCACCTTAGCCACATAAACATCAACATGGTCATCTATCATAACATTACAGTGTTGCCAACTGTACACTATCACCAACATTTATTAGACGCTAAACAAAATAAATTATTACACATTGAAAATCATACAGAGAAGGAGAAAAAGAAAACTGATAATAAATATAGATCAGAGGAAAATATAAAAAAAAAATTTAATATTTTTAAATGGTTTCTAAGTATAACATGTAAAACGAATCAAGTTGGTAACATGTTGGTAACGTATGCTTCAACGTTACCCGTGAATAATAAGATCATGAAAAATGACAACATTTTGGATCGTGTCACAACGATTAAAACTATTATTAAGACCATTTCAAATAAAGAAAAAGAGATAAACAACAAAGTTGGTACGACTGTAATTCCGTCAACCGTTGGAATTATCGGCAACACTGTAACGGAACGATCTAACAATAAAATATACAGTGTTATTACTCAACAAAAAACCACAAATAAATTCGGTGATGAAAATTACGACGATAAAAATAATAAGGAAACAAAAAATAATAAGAATAAAAAAATGATAATAAAAAAAAGACAATCGATGAATTGGTGGGACGTTGAAGATTCGGCGCAGCAAACACCTTGGATGAAGAAAATGATCGGACAAAAATCAATAAAGAAAAGTCGGAGGAATATATTTTTTGTGGAATCGTCTTGTGGAACGAAAAGTCTGCGTTGTAAGCATTCATCGGAAGAAGGAATAGTTTTGAACGGACGTCAATGTTGTGCAATTGAATCCACCGCCAGATTGAATCTTAAATATAAAATCTACATATTTCACACGTGTAAATTAAACGAAGCGTTTTACGAACTGTCTTCGAACCACGTGAGAGCGTTGCTAGATAATTACAAGAATGTTTATTTGGTGAAGGTCCAAATGGATCGGATGTTCAACGGCACGCCTTTGAATGAGCTGTGGGTGAACGGCGCCTTTGAAAACTCCCAATACCCTTTGGAACACATCAGCGACGCCATGAGGTTACTATTACTTTGGACTTATGGAGGCACCTACCTCGACCTGGACGTCATCTCCATGAGGTAAATATTCCCCGTTCAATTTATTATTATTCCGTCGTTTTCATTACATACAAATATTGAAAAAAAAAACAATCTGGTGTTAAACACTCACACAACTTTCTCTTGCCGATGTAAATAATGACCAATATAACCTAACATTAGTAATATCTGGCCATAACAGACAGGTGGAGTGTCAAAGTATTTACACTCAATCTGTTAGTTGCAGGGCTAAAATAAATAGTTCTGTTTCTTGTCACATGGTCAGCCAATTAAATGACTAAAATCATTTAAGTACAGGAGAGGTAGAGGTGTAAAAGACACTAATCAGAGTTATTTCCTCTGAAAGTAATGAATTTCATTATACAGTTGGATTGTGTGGTGAATGAAGTGAAGGTGTCATTTGCAGAGTGGAAAATATGTGCTTTTCAGAGGGCCCGGCATGCTGATAAGTGTACTTTTCCACTCAGTGGGTTGTGGCAAATGTAAACCACCTCACTCCTCGTTTTACTTAGTAAAACCTCTACAGGTTCAAACCAGCCTTTCGGCTGATCACCTAAACAACACATTAGTAATAGGTATAACATTAGAAAGAAACAAAAAACTAACCTCAAAAAATATAACTTTATTTTAATCATGAGTGAAAGACGCAAAATGAAAATCGACCTTAGTTTGGCTTAAAAATACTCAAAATCACTCTTTCACGTTATACTCTAGACTCTGTTGAGAAAAATGCTTTAATTAAAAGTTGTAGATCTTTTAATGTCCTATAAATATAATTATATACATTTTTGTCGTAAAATGCATATAATCAATCTAAGGCTGAAACCAACTAAATTTTACACACGTTTTCGTCAGAAAAAAAAACAAAAAATCGCTAATAATTATCGCTTAACTAAGCATTATACAAAAAAATGTTTGAAATAAAAGTTGTAGGATTTTAAATTTTCTACACTTGTTATTATATAAATTTTTGCGCTACAACTCATATTAAAGCCATGTAATCTGAAGAAAATAATTTTTTTTACTTGAAAATAGTCTTACCAAGAATTTCAGCAAACATGGCGCCTGTCCTATCTTGTAGAGCATAACAAATTTAGTAAACATAGCAACATAAAGAGCAATTCGAGTGATTGTTTGATATGAGATTTGTTGTTGGTTTGTGTTTAGACCCCTGAAGTCACTTAAGTCGAATTTTGCTGGCGTTCAAGACGACGAGACGATTGCGAACGGGGTGCTGAATTTTGAGCCGAGTGGATTCGCGCACAATTTGTTGACCAACTGCATGGACAACTTCAGGGATTGGTTCGATGGCAACGATTGGTCCAGCAGCGGACCTGTTCTACTCACCAAATCTCTCCTAAAATTCTGCCAAGTCTCTGAGGTAACCTCTTATTTGAAACGTCACAACCGTATACAGAGTGATTCACGAAGATATGCAGAAACTTTGAGAGCCCATTGTAGATGTAAAAATAATGAAAAAAGTTTATATAAACATGGGTCCGGAAATGCTTCGTTACTGAGTTACGGCTAGCGAAAGATTTCGCCCGGATTTCAGCTTACCAGGTGAAATGAGGTCTTCCTGAAATTCTGGTAAGGTAGATTAAGGGGCGAATTCAATCGTTTCTTATGGTTTTTGATCTGATTAATTGAATAAAACAGATTCCAGAACTGCAAGTTAAATAGTTTTTGAGGAAACCAGTATCAAATGCAAAAAAAGGAGTGAAAAAAACACATTTTTTCATCTATGTTTTTCCGGTTAATTTTACTTTGTACTGTTATGAATAAAAATTCATTTAATCAAACATCTATTCGCTTTCTGTGTACTTTATTTACACCGGTTTGTTCAGAATAAAATTTTCTACATGTTTTATTGAAAAATTTTAACTGTTTATTGGTGAAATAACAAAGTTATTCTTGCCCAAAGATGAAAAAATGTGGTTTCACTCCATTTTTTGCATTTGACCCTGGTTTTCTTAAAAATTATTTAACTTACAGCTCTGGGACCTGTTTTATTCAATTTATCAGATCAAAAACCATAAGAAATGATTGAATTCGCCTATTAATCTACCTTACCAGAATTTCAGGAAGACCTCATTTCACCTGGTGAGCTGAAATCCGGGTGAAACTTTCGCTAGCCATAACTCGGTAACGAAGCATTTTCGGACCCATGTTTATATAAACTTTTTTCATTATTTTTACATGTACAATGGCTCCTAAAGTTTCTGCATATCTTCGTGAATCACTCTGTATAGAAGTTGTTTTACGTTTCACTCAAATTAAGACTTTTTTTTGTCATCAGACTCTCGACTGGTTTAATGCAGTTCTCCAACCTGTTCTATGTTGCGCAAGTCGTTTCATATCTACATACCTGTAACACCCTACATCTTTTCTAATCAGCTTTACATATATTCTGTTTTGTATTTTGTATTTAAATACTTTTGAAAGTATTTAGTTGTTACTTTTTAATGAGCGTGTACACATTTTGATATAATGCGCACGCTCAGTGACGTCATTATTTGTTTACATTAGGAGCAAACTAAGAGAGGCTGGACTTAAGTGAAAACTCGATTTCTAAAAACCGACTTGTAAACAATAATGTCCTTTCCTATATTGCCATAACAGGCAGGTGGAGTGTTAAATTATTTGCACTTCAATTATCTGTTAGTTGCAGGGCTACAATAAATAGTTGTGTTTCTTATCACTATGTCAATTATATGGCTGAAACATTTAATAAAACGACAGGTAGACGTGTACTGTGACACTAGTAACAGTTATCTCACAGCCAGACACCCTGTGGTAATGAAGTGAAGGTGTCCGGTTTCATCTTATCCAGTAATAAAAAAAGTTTAAAATAAAATTAAGCTGGATGACATTTTACCCTCCGGGTTGGTTTACAGGTAAAGCCGTCACCGCGAGTCACCTGTTTAACAGCTGATTTTCGAAGACGGAAGATTGCTAGTTAAAATCGTATTAGAGTTAGTGACTTTTGTACGGATTTGAATACTAGACAGTGGTGGTGTACTTTGATAATTGGCGTTCAATTAACTGTACTCACTCAGGAATGGTCGGTCTGGGTCTGTACAAGACTACACCTCATTTACACGTCATACACATGGGGTTGCTTATTGTTCTCAATTGAACAGATTGCAAAGTACACGAATTAGGAATAACAAAAAAGGATGAAATTTTAAACATTTTTACACGGGATAAGATGAAACCGGGTAGAAAATTAAGCAACCGAATTTTTGCTATGTCTCGCTTGCTTAGGCCTACTTATATTATGAAATAGGAGGTAAATGCTTCAGGTTGGCTGACAATGTCATAAGAAACACAACTAATTTTTTAACAAAGTGAAACTAAATATACTATTTTTCAAGGCTGATGAGCTCTGAACATTTGCATTGCCCCCTACACACTTTATACCTAGCCAATACTTGCTCTGGTAGCTCTGTTAAATATTTCGTCAGCCATTTTTTAGTCTTTCAATAATAATTGTAACCTATAAACATACAATCAGCTGATTATGTAGAGAGCCCAGCTGATTTACTATTGGTGTCAACACGCGTCTAATTGTTGTCTTCAGTATTTGGTGTTTTTCTGAATTATTTTGCGTGTTCATGTGTATATTTATGTAAAAACATGTAAGTTTTCGTATATTTTGACTTATTTATAAACTGTTATTTATTTTTCTTTGAATTATTATTATTATTTGTATTATTTTAAACGCTTAACCTAACTTCCAAAAAGGATGATAAGTGTGATGGCCATGTGACGTCACAGCAAACAGCTGTTTTATCCCAAACCATGCAGTGTAGTCCACGGGATCCTAGATTTCGTGGTTCATGTGTTCTCGATAGTAACTGGCAGGTTGATGCCGTTCCATTGGCCAAGAAGAAGAGGCCACACGCACACGATAGTCAGACAGAATTTAATACCGTTAAAATTAAAAAGTCAGCTGTTACAAATGGTTTCGAAATTCCGTTGACAAATAGATTCACTGCAATTAGTGATGTTGAATTGTTAGATGAGCCTACTTCGAGCCAAACCCGAATTAAACCAGAACCAATTTTTTTTACTGGTGTAAATTCGATTAATTTTTTAATAAATATCTTGAAAGAAATTTGTGGTTCCGCTGATAAATTTAAAATAACGACTATGAAGTCTGGCCATACGGTCAAGGTTATACCGGCTGATGTTGATACTTATAAGGTTCTTCGAGAACAATTTCTTAATAAAAATATTAGTCATTATACGTATAACCTCAAGCATGAAAGGGTGTATAGGGTTGTATTGAGAGGTATGCACCAATCTGAAAGTGAGGAGTATATTAAGGAGGAAATCATTAAATTAGAACATGATGTTCGGAAAGTCACAAACGTACTGCATTGTAATACTAAGGAATCCCTTCCCCTGTTTTATGTTGATTTAGAACCCAAAAACAACAACAAAGATATTTTTCAAATTAAGTATTTGGGTCACAGCGTAGTACACTTTGAAGCACCCTATAAAAAGAAAGAAATTCCTCAATGTAAAAGGTGCCAAAGGTTTGGCCACACTAAAAATTTCTGCAATAGGCCGTTTCGATGTGTCAAATGTCGAGAAGATCATGCAACTGACCTCTGTAATAAAACTTCTCAAGTTCCTGCACAATGTACAAACTGCGGTGAAAACCATCCTGCTAATTATAAAGGGTGTAACATCTATCATCAGTATAAAAATCAAATTTTTTCTTCAAATAAAAAAGTGGTACGACGAGATGAGCCCACAAAAAATACTGCTAGTAATCACAGTAATATTAATAATAGCCAGCCGTTACATTCAGAAATACACAATGATACTAACGCCACTAAATCCTACGCTCGTGTAGCTGGTGATTCTGTTGATGGTCGAAATAGTAGGTCATACGCACAGGTGGCCAGTGGTAGAAGGAATGTCTCGGAAAATAATCCTACGAATTCTGGTGATCAAAGCGCAACTGTTTTTGTTGATATTATGGAACAAATGATGACAAGGTTTGAGAGGATGATTGAGCGAATGATGGACAGAGTGTTGGACATTGTGTTAACTAAATTAAATAAATAAAATGATTTTTAATATTCGTGTTTCAACTTGGAATGCTAACGGCTTGTCTGATAAACGACAAGAATTAGAATTATTCTTAAATTCTAAAAAAATAGATATCATGCTAATATCTGAAACGAGATTTACAGCGCGTTCACATGTTTCTTTTTTCGGGTACACAATGTACATAACTAATCACCCTTCGGGAAATGCACATGGAGGAACCGCTATCATTGTTAAAAATTCGATTAAACATTTCAATATTCCTGGGTATAATAAGGATTTTCTTCAGGCAACTAGTGTTACTGTAGATTGTGCAAATGGGCCTTTAACGTTTTCTGCAGTGTATTGCCCTCCCAGGCACATTATTACAGAAATTCAGTTTAGTCACTTTTTTAATACGCTCGGACACCGTTTTATTTCTGGTGGTGATTGGAACGCCAAAAATGTTTACTGGGGTTCCAGGCTGACTACTCCTAGAGGACGACAACTTTATCGAGCTATAACGGGATATAATTTTGAAATTATGTCATCAAATGGACCAACTTACTGGCCAACCGACGTCAATAAGGTACCTGATCTTTTGGACTTTTTCATTTCAAAAAATATATCACAAAATTATTTTCAAATTGATTCCTGTTGTGACTTGTCTTCGGATAACACGCCTGTAATATTAACAATTGGCTCAAATATAATCGTTCGTGAGCAACCTCCTTCTTTGTTTAATAAGTATACTAACATTGAACAATTTAAACACCTACTTGAAGAAGATATTGATTTCAATATTCCACTAAAGGTTGAAAATGATATTGATGACGCTGTTAATAATTTAACCAGAGCTATTCACAGTGCTTCGTGGACTGCAACTCCAACTCCCAGTCCTATGTTACCTGCTACAAACCAATATCCACTAATTATTAGGGAAAAAGTAGCAGAGAGACGAAGATTACGAAGAACGTGGCAAAATAGTAGATATCCTGAGGATAAAAGAAGATTTAATCGTTCAAGGGAACTGAAAAAGCTCATTTTAGATTGGAAGAACAAATCTTTTCAAAATTATCTGTTGACTCTTTCGCCGACTAAAGATGGAGACTATTCACTCTGGAGTGCTACCAAAAAATTGAAAAGACCAAAGCAAAACGTTCCTCCACTTCGTAAATTTGACGCCAGTTGGGCTAGAAGTGGTCAAGAAAAGGCTGACATATTTGCTGAACATCTTGCAGGAGTGTTCCAACCTTTCCCTCCAGCCAACGAAGATGAAGATGATACAGAGATTGATAATTTCTTAGAAGCACCTTATCAAATGTCTCTTCCAATACGGAAATTTACTCCCGAAGAACTAAAATCAACTATCGACAAGTTGCCTTCCTTTAAAGCTCCAGGACATGACCTTATTACGGGAACAGTCCTAAAATATTTACCAAGGAAAGCTCTTATACTTTTAAATACAATATTTAATGCAATTGTGCGAATCGGCTATTTTCCAGATCTGTGGAAAATCTCTGAAATTGTTATGATTCTAAAACCGGGAAAGGACCCTACTAGTGTGAATTCATACAGACCGATAAGCGGACCCTACTAGTGTGAATTCATACAGACCGATAAGCCTTTTGCCAATATTTTCAAAATTATTTGAAAAACTTTTGCTAAAACGATTGAAGTCATTTATATCAGAATTTATACCAGACCATCAATTTGGCTTCCGTGAACATCACAGTACAATTGAACAGATCAACAGGGTGGTTCGTGTAATAAACAGTGCGTTTGAGAAAAAACATTATTGTTCTTCTGCTTTTTTGGATATAAGCCAGGCATTTGATAAAGTTTGGCATAAGGGTTTACTTTTTAAATTGAAAACCCTGTTGCCTCATAATTTTTACATAGTATTAAAATCATATCTGGATGGCAGATGTTTTCGAGCAAAATTTGATGGAAATTTTTCAAAATTATTCAAAATTAATTCCGGAGTACCGCAAGGAAGTGTTGTTAGGCCACTCTTGTATGTTCTGTTTACTTCAGATTTACCGACTACAGAAAATACAGTTTTAGCAACTTTTGCGGATGATACTGCCGTCCTGAGTGTGGATGAAGATCCGATTGTAGCTTCACGGTATTTACAAGATTTTCTGATATCCTTGCAAGATTGGTTACAGAAGTGGAGGATTAAGGTGAATGAAACTAAGTCAGTCCATGTCACATTCACTCTACGTAGACGAACGTGCCCACCAGTAGTACTTAATGACATTGTGGTGCCACGGTCAGAAGATGTGAAGTACCTGGGGCTTCATCTGGATCGCCGACTGACGTGGAAGAAACACATTTTGACGAAACGAAGACAATTGGACTTGAAATTGAGAAATACTTTTTGGTTAACTGGGAGACGCTCACAACTTTCAATTGAATCAAAACTGTTGCTGTACAAGACAATATTCAAGCCGGTGTGGACGTACGGGATACAACTTTGGGGGACAACTAAAAATACCAATATTGACCTTTTGGAACGTTTTCAAACAAAATTTTTACGATCATCTCTTAGGATACCATGGTACATACGAAACAAATATATCTATAACGACATACGACTTAACTCAGTAAGACAGGAAATTACACGATTTAGCAAAACGTACGAACAAAGGCTAAACGGACATCCAAATCATCTCGCTATAAACTTACTGGACAACAGTGACTATACGTTTACAAGACTTAACAGGTACAATGAGTTAGATTTAATTAACAGATTCGAACACAATTAAATTTTTATTTTAGATATTTTTATGTGTATATATGTAAATATTTTCTTCTTTATTTAAATTTTGAATCACTTCAAAATTAATTAATTTTTTAAAATTACAAAAAAATTATCTGTAACAATTATTATTAATGTATAATATTGTTGTAAATTTGTCTTTTCTATGTTAACCTTATTACTTATTGTTCTTGGATTTTTATAACAGAACAGATTGTAATTTTGCTGATTTGATAATAAAAAAAAAAAGCTGATTATGTTATAAAGTATTGGATGTTAACGCGCTCTATAATCGATGTGTTAAGTACGAGATGCAAGACGAGAGTGAACTATTGCGTCTGTTATACGCATGCGTACGTAATGTATGTCAGGTACTATCTGGCAAACGTTGTGATTGGTCTAAACGTGTGGAACAGCAGAGCTCATCAACCGTGAAAAGCATATTAAAAACCAATTTTTTGAGTGAAGTGTAAGAGGGCGTATTTTATGTGTGCAGGTGTTCCAGCTGACGATGAAAAGCCGTTGCAGAGGATTTCACTTGTACCCGCCGAACGTGTTTTACCCGGTACACTTTTCCGATTGGGAAAGTTTCCTGGACGAAAGCGAAACCCAAAGAATCATGAGGCAAATCGAAAATTCCACTCTGGTTCACATGTGGAATCGATTGTCGCGCATCGGCTACGTGCCGCACGGATCCAACCAGGCGTTCTCTATACTAGCCGACAAATATTGCCCCAACGTCTATCAAGAAGTCGGACCTAGTTTTAAAAAATAAATACAAATGAAAATTCAAACGCCTCTCTATTTTATTGATGCCATCACCCTCAACATCACACTTCAACAAAAGCGCGCACACACACACACACACACACACATACACACACGCGCGCGCGCGCACACACACACACACTCACATACACACACACACTCGCGCGCGCACACACACACATACACACACACGCGCGCACACACACACACAAACACACACACACACAAACACACACACACACACACACACACACACACACACACACATATACACACACACACAGACCAATCGCTAAAAACATGATTTTTGGGTTCAGGGGGTCTGAAAACGTATAGATTCGGTGAAAACTCGATTTCGAAAATCGACACGAAAACAATACTTTCCTTCATATATATTCATATAGGCAAGAGAAAGTAAAAATGGGTAGGCCTACCAGAAATTGTTTTATAATTGATTTCAATTTTCTGGAATGACCTTCTTGAAAATAAAAAACGTATTAAAGTCAACCCCTATTTCTTGGTTTCTTTTCATCCTTTTCCTTTTCCTTGATTTGGTTTCATATATTATTCTTATATATCATAGCCCTATGTTATATAAGCCATATACCTATGTTTCATATATTATTCATATTATCTTGCTTATACCAGTCAAGTGGTGTGTAAAATTAATTGCACTCGATCTGCTAGTTGCAGGGCTACAAAAAATAATTGTCTTTCACATGGTCAGCCAATAATATGATTGAAGCAGTTAGAAGAGAAGAGATAGAGGTATAAAAGACACTAGTCAGAGTTATATTATCTGAGAGCAATGAGTTTCATTATACAGCTAGAGACCTTTTGGTGAATGAAATGAAGTTGTCATTTGCAGGTGAAAGGTAGATGCTTTTTAGAGAGCCTGGATTGCTGACAAGAATACTTTTTTACTCAGTGAGGAAGGCAAAGGGAAATCACCTCACTGTTCCTTTTACTTAATAAAGCCTCTACAGATTCAAACCAGCATTTCGGCTGATGACCGAAACAACAACATTATTATTATTAGTAAAAAATTATGGTTATGAGGGGTAATGGGTGAATGAACTGAAACAGTAGTCACAGCCCAAGCCTCCCTTTTAATGGTTACCTTTGGTGCACCATTAATTAATAAATGTTATACTAAATTATATTGTATTCTGTTAAATTAAAAAAGTGTGTATCAATTGTGTAAAATGAATAAGTGTCCAAGAATCCAGATTTCTGTAAACCTACTGAAGATATTATGGTTCTGGAACCAGTAGTTTATTCGTTTTCTCAGGTCAAAAACAATAAACAATCACTATTTTTGACTCTTCATTAATACCTTAAATTTCATTACGACCTTGCTTCATGGGATGAGTCGAAATCCGGGGAAAATTTCTCGCTAAACGTAACAACGAAGCATTTCCGAACCTATGTTTAAACTGTCTGTCTATAACTTGATGGCATCCCGCAGAGAGGAGCAGAATCGGCCCACTACTAGTCTTCTCAAAAACATTTCATTATGTAGCCTACTACTACTAACTAGTACACTGGAATTTGATACATAATGAAGTGTTAGTGAGAAGGCTAGTAACGGGCCGATTCTGCTCCTCTCTGCGGGAGGCCATCAAGTTATAGACAGACAGTACAAAGGCGATAACTATTTTCATACGAAGATATTATACTACCATACTATAAGAATGTGCCGCTCAAAAATGATTGAAATGAAGCTCGCAAAAATGTTTGTACTGACACTTTGTACGCGATTGAAAATGACCCAATTTTTTTGGAAACGATAATAACATGTGATGATGTGATGAAACGTGCATGAAGCGTTATAGGGATAGAGAGGAGGGTATATTTAAGGTGGCAATAAGTGATCATGTATAAAATAAAAATAATTTTTTATACGTCAGTCTCGTTATTTGATAGCAACACCTCGTACAAAATTTTGTTTGAAATAAAAGTTGTAGGGTTTTAAATGTTCTACAACTCTGATTATATACTTCTGCTATAAAATGAATATTAAGGCCACAATCTTAAAATAACTTTGTTCTACGAAAGCACAGCCTTCTGAAGAATTTAAGCAGATATGGTGCTTATCCTATTTCGTAGTGCATAAAAAATGTAGTAAATGAGGCGATTTTTAAAAAAAATCGGTTTTTCGAGAATCGCAAGAAGTGTAAAATCACACGAATAAATAATTTATTCGTAGTAATTATTACTAGGCCTACTTCCGGTTGATTTTTTTTATTGATTTTTTTTTAATTTTAATTAGCACCAAGTGACTACGGTGGATTATGTGACTGTACCTGTGGGTTACTAGTAAAAATTTTCAAACCCTGGCCGGGAATCAAACCGAGGACCTCCACGTGGTATGCTAACGCGCTAACCACTACTCTACGAAGGCGGCCATTGCCTGATTTTGTTTGCAGTTTTCATATCGGGTCTTTTTATGATACGTAACTTAAGTTCCAAGTTTCAATTTCGTACGATATTCCGTTCTTGAGATATTTTGTTCACACACAGACAATCGCTAAAACATTCTTTAGGTTCCAGGGGCTTGGAAACGTGTATATCCCCAGTAAAAACTCGATTTCGAAAAATCTACATGAAAACAATACTTTCTTTCCGTATATAAATTCATATAGGGCAAGAGAAAGTAATAATTTAGTAATGAATATTATTATAGACAAACGCACATACATTTTTCCGTTCTAAGAAACCAGTATTATTGGTTGAGGGAATCATGAAAGGTAAAAATCAAAATGAAATCCAGGTTTATAAAAAAATTTTGTCCCATTCCAATCCTTTCTCAAATACTATTGTAGATAGAATGTGAGAAAGTAACACAAGTAAACATGTTAAGCGACTACAAAGTAGAAGAGCGAGTAAACCGTTGTACAATAGATTACGTGTGTTGTGGGACGGATCAAAAAGGCAAGAGGAGGTGAAAAGTAAAGGGGGTGGGGAAGATGGCCGGAGGTGGGGGTCGGTAAACTAACCACTGACAGCGTTTGACCCTTTGCAACAAGTGGCTGAAAGCGGCTGTCCAAAATTTAACCGCAAAACCACTCCAATTTATTGTCTTACAGTGTTTGTGTTGAATTACCTTTTCATCTGGCTATTAACTCAGCTTTTACTATTAATACTATTAAATACCTTTCGATTAATTTGTTCATCACTTCTTTTTTTATTCAAATAATCTTTTCCTTTCTCTCATATTCTTTTACCACGGATAGGTAAACATTCTTCTTCCGTTTCACACAATGATCAGGAAACAGATTCTGACCATCGTCTTTACGGCCTAACCACACCTTTATTTCCTTCAGGTTTTGTAAAAGTGCAGGCCAATCACATGTTTTCATTTAAATGTGTACCGTTGTAAAGTGCAATTGTACAAACAATGGAAATAATGGTAATTCCTAATTACTGTAACTTCCAGTACTAAAGTAATAACCCACTTAATAGTGTATGGGAAAAACTCCCATTGTTTGAAAAAATTACATTATACCCCAACGAACTAAAGACTGCAGATGAGATCTAGCCAATAACAGCCACTCTACCGCCGACTGCAGATGAGATCTAGCCAATCCACCGAACTCCAGCTGACTTTTTGTTAGGCTGTCACCCACAGTGAGACCATATCGTGAC
Source organism: Catonia carolina (assembly GCA_035578175.1). Taxonomy (NCBI): domain Eukaryota; kingdom Metazoa; phylum Arthropoda; class Insecta; order Hemiptera; family Achilidae; genus Catonia; species Catonia carolina. Next base: position 14,593,630 of record JAQMRL010000004.1, read on the forward strand.
AACGCAGGATGCGATTAACGAAAGTCAATTGGCTCTGTGCTGAGATCTAGGTCACTATGCTCGGCCTTCATCTGCAGTCTCTAGTTCGTTAAGCTATAGAATTGTAGGTAGACAATAAGTTGTAAATATAGCTGTTAATCATCTGATACGAAGTAGTTAGCATTCATTAGGTGGTGTATTTCCCCCTCTGTGTTTTTGAGCCTTTCTCCACCTACCAACTTACAGCCAATCATTAGGATTTAAACTTTTTTCATTATTTTTACATGTACAATGGGCTCCCAAAATTTTCTGCATATCTTCGTGAATCACCCTGTATTTATAAATATATAAATAAATAAATACATAAACGATATAAAAGAATAAATAGAATGAAAATCGAATGGAGTAAAGAAAATAAACACAAATACATTTAAGGAAATGAAATGAACGTACGAAATTGAAAATGAAAATATGAAATAACGATATTTGAAGGATGAAAATTCACTGGAATTATTCACAAATACGTATAACAAACAAATCGACAGACTTGGTGGAATTTCATTTATCTATAAACGGTGAAATTAGGAAATAGCAATTTGAAAACAGAACGAGTTATTTCCGGAAAGCATTAGTTAGAACACATGTACGTGCGCGTGCCATATTTTTGAATGTATTTATACACATATAAATTATTTGGTAGGGCCTGTACACTGCCTGTCATTAAGGGGAGCACTACACCTCGAAAATCTCAAAAAATCGATTTTTCTCATTTTGGCGCCATTGCCTTCTGTATATTTTCTGTGTAATTAGATATAAAAATTATAACTGAACGATAAAAATTACGAAAGCTATGCAGATTTTTATTGAGTAATGTTTTGACCAGAATTTCTTTTGAGTTAATCTGTGGAAACAATTAAGAGTTGCGATATTCAAAGAACACAGAAAGCTGAGAAGGCAATGGAATGTGTGTCGAAAGAAGCAAGACAAGAGAAAAAAAAGAGGAAATTATTTGAGGAAAAAGAACAGTCTGGTGCGGATCAATATTATGGTGCAGGCCAATTTTAGGGTAAAAAAAACACTTAACAGCTCATTTCCCGCAAATTCACTTTTTTCCATGATGGTACAGTTTTCTCAAAAACTATTTGACTTTGAAGGTTAAAATTCTTTCAGCATGTTTCCCAGTATAATTGCGACATATGGTACTAGAATCATTGCAGTATTATTACTAAGTTTAAAATAAAATACAAAATTCTACAAAAAAATTATCGAAATGGTATCGCTTGCTCTATATTAATAACTCTAGTACTAGAGCTTAAAGAGATGTCATAGAAAAGGTACAAAAAAATTAAAGCCCTAACTCTTAACGGTTTCTTAGGAATGTGTACCTAAAAAGAGATCAATTTAACATGGGTTAGATAGGAGGTATAGTGCTCCCCTTAAATTCCGTTGACTATAAATTTCATGGTAACAAATAAAAAATTTAACATTTAAAAAACAAAACATGATTATTACAGAGTATTTCAAGAGGAACGGATAATACTTCAGAAAATGATTATACAGCTAAAAATAAGAAAATAGTTCATATAAACGTTGGTCTCCTTATTGAGTTATGGCTAACAAAAGATTTCACCTGGAATTCAGCTCCCTTTTTCTTATAAACTCGTACAGAAATGTTTAGGGCGTTAATTTAATGTTGTTAATTCAATAGGTTTAGTCAAAACCCATTAATAAAGTTAGATAACCCATCGTAGCCACTAACAACCAAGCCACTTTAAATAAACAAAAAAAATATTCCGTAATGAAATCGGATAAGGCATTATGTTTTTGATATACTTACGTTTATCCCGTAAATATTATTAAAATTATTTCTTCGAATCTGATGTGAAACACTCACACGGCTTTCCTTTCCAATTAAATAACTAATGAAAAATACAACGTACAAGTATTGTAATCGTAAGTTAATCATGAGTGAACAATGTATAATTAAAAATCTGGTGTGAAATACTCACACGACTTTCTCTTGCCAATGCAAATAATTAACAATAAACCTTACAATAGTAATAAAACATTAGAAATAAACAACAAAACTAACCTCAAAATCATAACCTTATTTCAATCATGAGAGAAACACGCAAAATGAAAATCAACCTCAGTTTGGCCTAAAAATACGGAAAATCACTATTTCACGCTCAGCTAGAGTCTGTAGAGAAAACTTCTCAAATAAAAGTTGTAGATATTTTAATTTCTTATAAGTTTTATTATATACACTTTTGTCGTAAAATGCATTCTAAGGCCGAAATCTTTAAAAAATCGATTTATCACACGTTTTCGTGAGAAAAAAACAGAAAATCGCTAATTACCGCTAAACTAAGCGTTATACCAAAAAATGTTTGAAATAAAAGTTGTAGAATTTTACATTCTCTACAACTTTTATTATGTAACGTTTTGCGCTCAAATGCATATTAAAGCCGCAATTCTAAAAATAAAATCTTTTTACGTAAAAACACCCTCACGGAGAATTTTAGCAAACATGATGCCTACCCTATCTTGTAGAACATAAAAAATGTAGTAAACCAGGCGATTTTAAAAAAAATCGTAGGACCAGTTTTTGAGAAAATCGCAAAAAAGTGAAAAATTATACGAATAAACTACTACTTCCGGTTGACCGATTTTAATGAAAATGTTCGTGTCGGGTCCAGTAGTGGTATGTAACTTAAGTTTCAAGTTTCAAGTTCGTACGATGTTCCGTTCTTCAGATATTCTGTACACACACACACACACACACACACAGACCAAACGCTAAAAACATGTTTTTTGGGTTCAGGGGGTCTGAAAACGTATAGATCCGGTGAAAATTCGATTTCGAAAAATCGACATGAAAACAATACTTTCCTTCCTATATATTCATATAGGCAAGAGAAATTAAAAATGTAGGCCTATATATAATATAATGTGACACTTATTGCTAAGGTCCGTTTCGGGATCTAGGTTATTAAATAATTAATACGCTAAAGTTTACAAATTACAAATATTTATTAGATTAAAAGATTGCAAAATAAAGGATTAAACTAATTATAATTAAATAACTCAATAAATGATTTAATAATTCACTTAAACTAGATAATAAACAATAAATAACTTAATAACTTACTTAGCCTACTTACAATCGCTTTTATACGTAGATCACACTAACATACAACACAAACTGAATTCACAAAACTACACATTAACTTTACCCAATACACACACAACAAAGAGACGGTATAACAATCTTGAATCACTACAATACTCGGATGTGTAACCTGTAAATACACACCCCAATAATCTCTCGGCAAAGATCACACGAATACTGACTGACCGCACTCGGGGGTCTCTTTTTATACCTACTCATTCATAAAGATTGTTCCAGAATAAAGTAGTGAAATCTACTCAAGTACAAAAATAACTCTTTATTTATGAATGCTAGAAAAATCTTGTTAATAGGTCAACAAAAAGTCTTTTGTAAATAGAAAACGTAAACAACCTGCCTCCCTCATAATAGCAATACACAATACCTAAACTTTATGATAGTTATTACAACCCTTATGAATGAATAGACACTTTTATGGTTACAAATGTCATTTACAAAACTGATCTTATTGTGTATTGTTATTTCTGTCTTTATTACTCTCTCTTGTTGTTACTATTATTATTTCTTAACTATTTTTATGAATGGAATTCTGGAACATTCCTGTCTTTTCTTGGATCTTGTTACAATAATTTTAATCATGAATGAATGACGCTAAATTAAAATCAACCTTTGTAAGACTTAAAAATTCGGAAAATCACTGTTGTAGTTTAGGTCAACAGCCGAAGGCTGGTTTGAACCTCTAGAGAATTTACTAAGTAGACACGAGGTGTGAGGTGGTTTACCATTGACTTCTTCACTGAGAACGAAAGTAACCTATGCTTATCAGCATGCCAGGCCCTCCGAAAAGCATTTACTTACCACCCTGCAAATGATACCTTCACTTCATTCACCACAGGGTCTGGGTGTATAATGAAATTCATTACTTTCAGAGGAGATAACTCTGATTAGTGTCTTTTACAACTCTACCTCTTCTGTTCTTAAATAGTTCAGTCATAATTTGCTAACCAAGTGATAAGAAACGGAACTATTTTTTGTAGCCCTGGAACTAGCAGATCAAGTGCAACTAATTTAGCATTCCACCTGCCTGTTATGGGCGTGGAAAATCACTAATTGACACTAAACTAGACTATGTTGAAAAAGTGCTTGAAATAAAGTTGCAGGTTTTTTAAATTTCAATGTAGATTTTTTTTGTTGTACAGCTTTACTGCCAGGCAGTTGATTTTCCTCAAACTGAATGAAACGTGTACAGATTTGCTTTCATTGATCTTTATTCTCCAAGTGTCCAATTATTTTTCAAGTTTATCTAAATATTTTGGCAACTAAAATAATTGGATAAATTTTATATTTTTCTAATTATAATAATTTAATTATATTCATAATATTCATAAAATATAACACACAACGAACATCAAAATAGCCCCGCGTGACTTGAAGGCACAATACGGACAAATTTGGAAAGTTGATAGTTTCAAATCCCTCGGGGAGATAAAACAACCATAGATCAGCGAAAAGGAAGCGAACAACAAACAGTAGACGATGGAAGATGCCCGGTCCACTTCGAGGAACTCACCACTTGTATAAGAAGAAGGCACTCTCAAGACAAGCCAAGATCAGATATTATAATACTGTAATAAAACCTGTGTGTCTGTATGCAAGTGGAGTGCCTTAGAATGACCAGAAAAGCTGGTCTAAGAGAAGCTGAGAAATTTGAGAGAAAGATCCTCCGCAAGATAAGGTCTGAAAATAGTAGATGGACAATACACGTTACGAGAACGAGAAGAACTGTACAAGGAAAATGAACCATTAGAAAAATAATACTGAAATTCTACTAGTACCACTGTGTGGAATGGTCGATAAAACAAATTTTTAAGACACTAAACAATAAATCTAAGGTTCCGGATAAATGGTTTAAAGAAATCAGAAAGGATATTGAGAAAACCGGAATTAACGGAGAAAACTTGATAAACCGAACCGAATTTATACATCTAGTTACGGACATTAAGGGTTTCCATGAAGAGCAAAAACATAATAACTACCTGGTGCAAGCAATAAAGGTGAAAAACCTACAGTGAACGATTTCTGAGAATATGGGCTGCAAAAAGAGCTTCCAAAAACATCTAAAATCACGTCACTTGGTCTAAAATTTGCCGTATCCTAAGGAAAAATATAAATATTTGTATTATTTTTTTTGACAAGAGGAATAAAAATTATTTACTTGTTTCGGGGGGGGGGGGTTAGGTCAATTATTGGAACATTAAAATTTAAATATTTAATTTACAAATTTAAATTGGAAATTAAAATTTTGTACTACTGCAATAATTTCCCATACTATTGTACGGATAGACATAAAACAGGGAATAAAATGAAAAGAAAATAAGCTGTTACTGACCATTAAAAGATAAGTTGTGATTCTTTTTTAGAAAAAAAAACACGAAGTTACTAAACGAAAACCAATTACACGATGTTATAAATCAAACCGAATTCATTTAGGGGTAGAAAACACATTGTCAAAATAACAACGGAACAATAATTTATATATTACATTGTGGAGAGAAAGATATAGAGACAGATAGGCAAGGCCTATTGGAAGGTGAAGTGACGTCATCGACAATTGATATAGAGGAAAAACCATGTACGAGTATTATAGAACCTGAAAAAAATTCCGACCTCGAAATGGCTTTTCAAAAGGATATTGAGAAACAATATATTCGAGGGTTATAGTAAAAACGATAACTGTTTTTTAAGAGTGGTGGTTGGGGTAGTGGGGGTTGGAAAGAGATGGTTAAAAGGGAGGAGGGATAAGAGCGGTTTAAGGGCTAAGGTTTCGAAGGAGGGGTACGTTTGGATAATTTGATCCGAATGGTTCACCGGTTCCACCATTATCGTAATTCACAAAGGAATATTCTATTTGTTGCAGTCCCAAGTAGGCTACACCTTTTATTTTGTTTCCCCCAATTTCCCCCGCTTTGTTCTTTACATGTCTATCATTGAAATCTACTCAAATATAAATCAAATCAGTTGAACGGAAAATATTTTTTGTTTCTCTTTTAATTAATATTTAATAATAATAATAATATTAATAATCATTATTATTATTATTATTTATTATATCCAATTTTTTTATAAATCAGTAACAAAAAAAGAATCACCCAGGAAAAATTCACAAGTTTGTTTTACAAGTTTTTGTGTCCTAGGTACCAAAAGAAAGATACAATTTTAATTACTATATACTCGTATACATCTTGTATACGTTATATAAAAGAAAATCTAACAAAATGAAAATCGCATGAATAAGCAACTCCTTCCGGTGGACCAATATTGATAAAATGTTCGTGTCGGGTCTTTCACTGGTACCCAACTTAAGTTCAAATTTTAAATCTCGCTCAATATTTGGTTATTGAGATATTTTGTTCACACACACACACACACAAACACACACACACACACACACACACATACACACACGCACACACACACACACACAAACGGACCAATCGCTAAAAACCTTTTTTTTTAATTCAAGGGGCCTAAAACGTGTATTTCCAGTGAAAAATCGACATGAAAACAATAGGTGTACTTTCCTTTCCTATGCATTGGGGCAAGAGAAAGTAAAAACCTAAACGTAACTAAAAAGAAAATATGACCATTTACAATCAAATAAATAATGTAAACAGTTATACACTGATTGCTTAGTACGAAGAACTACTACAATCGCAACATGTTACGTTAAAAAAAAAAACACTGGTTTTACAACCGATTTTATTTCAGTGATATTAATGCCTACATAAGTTTTAACTTATGCATAGGTAATGATTATGAGGTGATATGGAGATAAAAATATGTCATACCTGACTGGAAATCGAACCAGGGGCCTGGCATAACAACCGGTTGCACTGACCACTGCACCATGGGCTAGCCTCGGGCTAAAGAATCGGTTGTTTTTGTACACACAGGTAGACAGATTATTCCATCAAATAGATGATTAACATTTGAAAAATTCTTTATAAATAGATGATTGAAATTTGAAAAATTCTTTATATATATTTAAAAAAGAACTGATTATATTTCATCAACGTATAACATTTTAATAAGAACAGCATATATACATAAATTTATTTAAACAAATCGACCCATTTGTTTATCTAGATTTGATTAAACAGACAATGTTATTTTAAAGAAGAAAAGAAAGAAAGCAGGAGAGAAAAACTAATATTTTCTTTTATCTTGTCTGTACGTTACATCGGTTGTAATAAATGATGAAAATGGTTGTGCTTTATAATAATTGTGTTTACATTATTTCTTTTAAGAAAAACATATGTCTTGTTTTCTTTGGAAATATTCGGAATTCGTTGATTTTTTTACATTTCTTCTTGTTCACTTCTTCCACTTCATGTGGTATGTTTCATGGCGAAGTAGTAGTGGTAGAATAAATATACAAAATCGGTTGGTATGTTCAAAAAGTTTGTGTGTGTGTGTGTATGTGTGTGTTTGTATGAGTTACTCATACTTAAGTCAAAACCACTAGACTGATAAAGAGGATATTTTTTTATCCCTAATATAATATGTACGTTGCAATTTGTTAAATTCAGAACTATAAACATCCCCCATGACCCAATGAGATAAGGATGATGTGTATGACGTGGAAATGAGGTGTAGTCTTGTACAGACTCAGGCCGACAATTTCCTGAAAGAGTATGGTTAATTAAACCCCAACAATCTAAGTACACCGGTAATCGCTGTTTAGTATTAAATCCGTATAAAAGCAACAACCTTTATTAGGATTTGAACCAAGGAACCTTCGTCTCCGAAAATCAGCTTTTTAATAGCTGACTCGTGGTGACGACTTTATAGATACTGAAGTCACGAGATTGCCTTTTGCGTATGGATGGGCTGTGAGGAAGGAAAGTGAAAATTTGACAGTGCTGCCAACCTCAACAGTGAAACACTACTCGTACATATCACTTCAGTGCAGTTTCTATGTATATGTTGTAAGCCGTTGTTTATTCCGAGAAAATGTTTTCTTCATAAACCTTATAAGAAATAAACGTGACCTGTAATTTTGCCTATATTTTAATTACACGACTAGAAATGTTTGATTTACTGTAATTACCAACTACCTTATTCCATTCGAACGAAATTCTACAAATAAATCGCCTTCTGCACTATCACTGTCACTGGTGTCTTCACTATCAGTCTCACCTGTATAACCGTTTCCTTTTTTTATCAGGTGTCAACAAAACTGTTAAAATACCCGACCATCTCTGGCAGAAGCTTTTGCCAGTTCTGATCACTCAAAACCCTTTCCATTGCAAGAAAACGAGCCACATTACTAGTATATAATACAAGAAAAAAAATTCACTTTCAGAACACTGATTTATCTTATTTTGACCATTTTGTGACATACAATTTTTCCTGGCATCCTAGAAAATTATATTGACAAAGTAAGATCTATGAGCATTTCCTAATTGAATTCGTTCTCGTATGGAGTCACTCATTATGTTTTTGTGGTTTAAGGTATTCCTTAATTGTTCTCTAGTAATATTAAACTCTCATCATGCGGTCTTGGGTTTGAATCCCATTTAGGCACGGCATATTTTCATACGTTACAAAAAATCATTTCATCCTTCACCGTCTGCATTAGCAGTAATTGCAGAATAGTCGGACGTTAAACAAAAAAAAAAAAAAAATATAAAATAAAAAAATTAACTATCCTATCAAACTTATAAAATAATAAGGATTACATCAGAGTGAAAGTTACATTAAAATCGGTTTAATAGTTATTGAATTTACTCTAGAAATACATACATCAAACTTCTTTTTTATGTTTTAGTGTAGATAGATAGGCTGTATTAGAAGAATTATAACTTTAAAATAAAATAAAGGGGTTATATTATATATATAAATATAGATGGATAGGGTTTTGGGGTATTTCATTCTAAAATTAATTAACAAGTCCTACTACCACTCACTCCGTCGACTCTTAGAAATAATTGCTCAGACTCCTTTCTTTTCTTTCAAAAACCTCTTTATTCGTTTTTCTTATTCTTTACTTCCCCCTTTCTCTCACTCGATCTCTCCTTTCCACCTCTCTTCCCATCTTTTTTCATCCATCAACTTTTCTTCCGACTTCCTTGCCCGGCCGTGATTCTATTTCCACTCTCGTAAAAGCTTCTTTTTAAACTTTCATTATTGTTTTTCTTGATTATCACTTACACAAAAGACAAGACAAAACTCTCTGAAGCAATAACAATTTTTAATCCAATTATTGCAAAATAGCTTTCTTCTTAGAATTTATAAATTTATTTATTTATTTAGCGAGTTACTGGGACGACGCGACGTTCAGAATTTATTAATTCAACTTAAGTGCATGTCTAATCACGTTCTTGAATTATTTATAAGCGACTTAATTATTTATTTAATTATCATTACAACTTTTTAATTATACATTTTATAAATATTCCCTTTAATTGTTTAACACTGATTTTTTATAATATGTATTTACTCAAAATTATATTAAGTTTCTTACAATTGTAATATCTTTACTGCTTCATAATATTTCGTTTCTTTTACACCAAGTGCTTTCATTAACCGTGTAGAATAGCCGTCTATGGACCAATTGTTCGTTGGTACGGACAGTGAATTATTGAAGTGGCATTGTTGGAAATTTTATACATTATTTTATTTAATTTCAGGTATTTTTTCAAGAAGATTTATAATTTCGAAAGTTAATACACATAATAATAATCAAGAAATTAGAAGAAAAAATCATCATCATCATCATCATCATCTGTCAAGGATTAGGCTCCATGGCCTGTTTCGGTATCCATCTCTTTTTAGGTCTTCCCAAGCATCGCTTCCCTCTAGGTTTATATTTCCATGTTCCCAGAGGAAGTCTGTGTGCTGGCATGCGAAGTAAATGGTTGGAACAGTTTGTCTTACATATTCTTAACGTATCACACAGTGACTGAACATTTAATTCGGCGCGTATAGCTTCGTTACGTACTCTATCTAACCGGGTACAACCTTTGACTCCCCGCAAAAATCTCATTTCAGCATCCTTGATACGAGATTTATTCCTCTGTAATGACACCCATGTTTCACTCCCATATGTTATGAGTGGTACAGCCATTACTTTATTATAAAATTTCATTATGGTGTCCGGTCTTGTTTTCGTTCCTATTTTCCTGCAAATAGAACCCCATACAACATTGAATTTTGCCACTTTTCACTCACGTCATCATTTTGTCATAAGAAATCCTGCAACCGAATTTTTTTAAATCTCGAACTTGTTCTATAGTTTGCTTTCCAAGTATAATTTTTGACCTAACCGGCCATCTTGAAGAAAAAATTCATTTAATAATTTATCTGCGTTATAAAAATTTGAATCTTAATCATATCTGGGATTTCGAATTTGAAAATGTTACGATTTCGAATAAATTTATTAATAATAATTAAAATCGATATAAAGGAAGTAAAGATTATAATAATGATGAAATAATTAACGAATTTATTCGATTATATTTCAAATAACAAAATGTCAAATAGGTAGCCTACTATAATAAGGCATACAACAATGACTCTTAATCCCATTTCTCGGAAGTAGGGGTACATGCGTCGTCGTGGTCTGTCAATGTCTAGGTTTCAATTAGTAATTAGTAATTTTCTGTATTATGCTCATTGAAACCAGTAAAAATGGATTTTTTTAAGTTTGGGGCCTTTCTTTTTTATTTGCTTTTTAAAGGATTTTGTGGCTAAAGTATACGAAGTGTGGCTATTAAATAACGAGACTGACGTTTTAAAAAATTTAATTTTAATTTTATACATAATCAAGTTATTGTCACCTTCAATATAGCCTACACTCCTTCTCTTTCCCTACAACGCTCCATGCGAATTTTCCATTGTTGGAAACAGTGCTGGATGTCGTCTTCTGTCAGCTTCTTCAGGACACGCGCCGCTTTCTCTTTTACAGCTTCCACAGACTCAAATTTTGTCCCTTTTAATGCAGATTTCACCTTAGAAAACAGGTAGAAGATAATAACATGTGATGAAACGTGGTTTTTTACTTATGATCCGGAAACGAAGCGCCAATCCATGCCCTGGAAGAGCCGAACTTCACCTCGAGTCAAAAAAGTTCGAATGAGCAAGTCAAAATTTAAAGCAATGATGATTGGTTTTTTGATATCCATGGGATTGTGTACCTTCACTGGATTTCTGAAGGTTAAACAATTAATCAATATTACTACCTTGAGGTACTTTCTAAACTACGTCAAAGAGTAAGGAAAAAACGCCCCGAAATGTGGAAGGACAAATCATGGGTTCTCCACCAAGACAATGTGCCAGCTCATTCCGTGTTATCTGTCGAGAGGTTCCTATCCAGCCAAGTACAGCATCTCAGTGTTAGAACATCCACCTTATTCACCAGATCTTGCACCATATGACTTTTACCTGTTCCCTAAGGTGAAATCTGCATTAAAAGGGACAAGATTTGAGTCTGTGGAAGCTGTAAAAGAGAAAGCGGCACGTGTCCTGAAGGAGCTGACCGAAGATGACGTCCAGCACCGTTTCCAACAATGGAAAATTTACATTGCAGGGATAGAGAAGAAGTGTACATTGAAGGTGTAAATAAGTGATTATGTAAAAGATAAAAATAAAATTTTTTTACAACGTCAGTCTCGTTATTTAATAGCCACACCTCGTATTTAACAAAAGTGTTATGAAAAATTAAAAACTTACAAGTTTTATTTCGACTATGTTTTTCTAAAGAGCTCAGTTCAGAGGCAATTGTGGGTTTTCCGCATTTTAAAAATACGGAAAAACTATAGTAATCAGCGGTTGATTTTCATTTAAAGTCATTAGTGTTATGATTAAAATTAGGTTATGTTTTTCATTTTACAATATTTAACTACTCATGATTATACATAGGTTTATTAGTTTTATTGACAAGATAAAGTCGTGTGAGTGTTTCATACCAGATTTTTTATAAAAAAATTGATTACGAAACCATGAAACAAGAGATATGTATCTATTGTCAGATTGAATAAAAAATTAGAAAAATAAAAAAATCTTTAATAACAGTAATAACATAAGGAAGTTTTAGGGTGGTTATATGGGAATGGGGGTGGAATTTTGTTGGTTTATCCATCTAAGGGGTGAGAAGAGAATGAATGATTTTCAAGTACACACACTTACCATTCATTTGAGTGTTCCATTTTCTTCGGAATAATCAACCCCTCAAATTTTTCTCTTTTATTTATTTTTGTATACCATTCTTTCTGTAAGTATATATATATATATCTTCTCTATTTATATCAACCCCTATTTACAAATACTTCTTTGCTTTTCATAAATAAACAACAACCCTATTTCTATACATGAGACCTCCCTCCTACTCTTCATCCCTTATCTTAACATAAAACTTTATCGTAATCATTATTATCTACCTCCTGATTGTAGACATTGCTTTCAAATTTATAAATAAAAAGAAGGAGTTGTTGTTAAACATTATTCACAAATGATTATTCTAGTAATAAAAATTTTTTATTTGTGTATCCAATATCGTAGTAAGTATTAATTTTTTAAAAGGAAAGTTAAACAGCGGTTGAAGAGAATGTCTTAAATGTTTTTCATGGTAATCATTTTTTACTCTCTTGCGTGCTATCTGATGTTTAAATTGAGAAAGTATACTGATAGGGAAAAACTTTATATACTCGGATTTCAATTGTTTTCGTTTCATGACCCCCTGAAGCCAAAATAGTGGTTCTTAGATGAATGTCTCTAGCCTACGTGTTTATGTATTATTCTACGGTTGTCCCCGTCTACCCTCTTTCAACTGCCTCTTTTTATCCGGATCCAGCCCATCCTCCATTTTCATAGTCTCGTTTGCCAAAGCTATTAACCCTTTATAGGGCAGTACTACGGGGAAAAATATACATGTTGTAAAATGTTAAATTTTGCTTTATAGGGACTTGAATAATGTATTTCTAGTGCCAAAATCTGCCCATAACAGATAGGTAGAGTGTCAAATTATTTACACTCAATTTGTTCGTTGCAGGGCTAAAATAAATAGTTCTGTTTCTTATCAAATGGTCAGCCAATTAAATGACTGAATCATTTAAGAACAGAAGAGGTAGAGGTGTAAAAGACAAGGTCAGAGTTACCTCCTCTGAAAGTAATTAATTTTATTGTACAGCCAGACCCTGTGGTGAATGAAGTGAAGGTGTCATTTTCAGGGTGGGAAGTGGATGCTTTACAAAGGGCCTGGCATGCTGATAAGCGTACTTTTCCACTCAGTGAGGAAGGCAATGGTAAACCACCTCACTCCTCGTTTTACTTAGTAAAACCTCTAGAGGTTCAAAAATCTGCCCATAACAGATAGGTAGAGTGTCAAATTATTTACACTCAATTTGTTCGTTGCAGGGCTAAAATAAATAGTTCTGTTTCTTATCAAATGGTCAGCCAATTAAATGACTGAATCATTTAAGAACAGAAGAGGTAGAGGTGTAAAAGACAAGGTCAGAGTTACCTCCTCTGAAAGTAATTAATTTTATTGTACAGCCAGACCCTGTGGTGAATGAAGTGAAGGTGTCATTTTCAGGGTGGGAAGTGGATGCTTTACAAAGGGCCTGGCATGCTGATAAGCGTACTTTTCCACTCAGTGAGGAAGGCAATGGTAAACCACCTCACTCCTCGTTTTACTTAGTAAAACCTCTAGAGGTTCAAATCAGCCTTTCGGCTGTTGACCTAAACAACAGTGCCAAAATAATAATATATTTCGTTTTTTTTATGTTAAACCCTGGTAAGTATACTTACCAAGGAATGTTTATTGAAATGGGAATCGCAAATATTTAGTGGTAAGAATGCTTATTAAAACAACTTATGTACAATACAATCAAAATAATTTGTAGAAGAGCTTATCTTAACTTTATATTAGCAAAAAGGCTTGTTCTTCCGTAAAAAAACTCGAATTTTGTAAGCACTGACAAAATAACCACAAAAAAACACGGTAGCATACACTATTACGAATCCTTATCACATTCGTGCAACTCACAAAACTGAGCGCTAATTTCAAAATTTGGATACCAGAAAATTCTGGATTACCAGAAAACATCTATAAAACCATAAAATGCCAGTACGGTTCAACTGCATAACGTTTTCTTAAATAAAATCGACCTTATTGCCAGTGGTAAGTATACTTACCAATGACCTATAAAGGGTTAAAAGAAAGTCTGCCTTCGGAAAAAACTTTCCCTATGTCAACTTAAAGAAATAATATTATTTTGTATGAAAAGTTTCTTCTTTTAGTGATATTTTCGTTTTAATAAAATTTAAAATTCTTGAACTCTTTTAAAAAATGGGTTGCAGAGTGAAGGACTCGAATTTAAAAAAAAACTTTATTATTATATATTCTTTATATAATAGTATAATTTGACCTATTTTCATGAAATGGTCCCAAATGAAAGAGAAAATTTCCCTTTTAGGGCACTGACTATTGATACAATAATTAATTGTACAAAAATTAGACAAAGAATTTTTTGTAATATTTAAAAATTAAACCGGTTTTTTTAAAACTCATTCTACAATTTCTTAGTAGTACAGAACCTAGATTTTTAAATTCTAAGAATTCGAAAAGAAATAACCAATCCAGGTTTAATAGGTATATCAGAAGTTATGATTTGTGAAAGATAGTAAAACACAAAATTTATAACTTGCGGAAAACAGCAAAAGGGTAAAACGCAACACAACAGGACTACTTACGAGCAAAATCTCTCGTAGTTAAAAATGGTTTTTTAAAGATTTCGGCCTTAATATGCATTATAGAGCAAAAGCATATAATCAAAGTTGTAAAAAATTAAAAATCTATAACTTAAATTTCAAATATTTTCTTCTAGTGTTTCTTCTATTTTTTTCTTCTAGTTTCTTCTTTAGTTCAACATCAGTAACTGATTTTTCACATTTCGCTCATTAAAGTGGGTAAAAATCTGTAAAAAATATTAAAAACCCAACAACTTTTATTCTGAAAATTTGTTTCCACAGAGTCTAGTTTAGCTTCAAATTAGTGATTTTGTATAGAGTTAAATTTTTTCAAAAATTTTTAAATATTTTTTAAAAATTTTAAGTCATATCAACATCTTGGTTATTAGCGACTAATAATTTCCAGCCGGGAATCGAATCTGGAACCTTCCGCTTGGTAGATAAGCGCGCAAACCACTACGCTATAGAGGCGTCCTAAGTAATTTTGTTTTTTTTTTATTTGGAAGCAATCAATACCATTAGGTATTGTCTTCTTTTTCTTTTTCTTCTTCTCCTTCTCCTTCTTCTCTTTCTCCTTCTTCTTCTGCTTCTTCTTCTTCTTCTTCTTCTTCTTCTTCTCCTCCTCCTCCTTCTTCTCCTGCTTCTTCTTCTTCTTCTTCTTCTTCTTCTCCTTCCCCTTCTTCTTCTTCTCTTTCTCCTTCTTCTCCTTCTTCTTCTTCTTCTTCTTCTCCTTCTTCTTCTTCTTCTTCTTCTCCTCCTTCTTCTTCTTCTTCTTCTTCTTCTTCTCCTTCTTCTTCTTCTTCTTCTTCTTCTTCTTCTTCTTCTCCTTCTTCTTCTTCTTCTTCTTCTTCTTCTTCCAACCAAGGATTAGGTCGCAGCCTATTCCGAACTCACATACTATATCATCTATATCCATCTTTTCCTAGGTCTACCGACATCCTTTTTACCTTCTGGAGCATACCAATGTGTCTGCTTAGGTATCCTGTGACCTGACATCCTTGCCATTTGCTATCTCCACCTTTGGCGATAATACTTTTCGTTCAAGTTGTAATTACCCAATTCTGACCTTATTTCCTCATTCTTTATTGTGTCCAAGCGTGTACACCTTAGTTCTTTGCAGAAATCTCATCTCTGCCGTCTGGATTCTCCGCTCTTGGGATTTCGTCGTTGTCCATGCCTCACTTCCGTACAGAATAACTTAACGTATGTACAGGTATTGTCTTAACAATTAAATAATACATTTATCATATTATTTCCTTAATAGTTATTGTAATCTGATTATATATAATTGAACTCTGATGATAAAAAACAAACAAATTAATTTAAATTTTTACGATAAATTTACTACAGTTACCGAACAGTTTTTCATTGTAAAACAAGAAAAGAAAATTATTTTTAAAATGTCAATCAATATGTTTTGATACGATGTCAAAAATATGTCTTGGCATAAAATATTTTGTCCCCTCAACTCTGACTTATTCATGTATTTTTCATTCCTGTATTACAACCTCTGCAATTTGACTTTCCTTGTATTTTCTTTTCTCCTTCTTTTTATTTATTCTTCCCCTCTCACTCCATCACCTTTTATCTTTAATTCCCCTTCTCATACTTATTCTTTCTTTTCTTATAATAGAAATATTATACAAATATAAAAATTTCCACTCACCCCATGTATGTATAACATTTCATTTTGTAGATTGGCAAGAAAATATCTTGTCACTGATTTTCTTCATGACTTATTCTATTCAACCCCTCCCTCTTATATTTTAATATTTCTTTACTACCACTATCATAAACTCACCCCTTTTTTATCTATTCATTAATCTTTGTATTATATTAAAATAAAAATATACTTGGTTTGTCTCTTTATAAGGTTTAATTAGAAAGTGTTCGGTTATTTATTTTGGAGAAAAAGTTTATTTAATTAATTGTTCATTTTTTGCAGACGACCTGGACCAAAAGACCTGACCTGACCAAACAGGTTAACCAAACCTGACAAATTGGGAAATTTGTATTACAAGTTTCCTACAAAAAACTTAAATACACAACGAACAGGCAGGTAACCCATTGTCACCCATAACATCTTCTTCTTCAGGTGCCTTCTCCATTACGAAGGTTGGCTATCATCATGGTCAGTCGCACCTTGTCCACTGCTCTGAACAGGTCATGCGACGAGCAGTTAAACGCTACTCTCAGGTTTCTTATCCATGACCCATAACATGGGTCATGTTATATTACCCATTACAAGTCGCTCATAACAGGCAGGTAGAATGTTAAATTATTTGCACTTAGTCGCTAGTTCCAAGGATACGAAAATAGTTCTGTTATCACGTGGTCAGCCAATTACATGACTGAAGCATTTTAAAACAGAAGAAATAGAGATGTAAAAGCCACTAGTCACTGTTATCTCCTCTGAGAGTAATGAATTCTATTATACAGTAAGACCCTGTGGTGAATGAAGTGAAGGTGTCATTTTCAGGGTGGGAAGTGGATGCTTTTCGGAGGGCCTGGCATGCTGATAAGCATACTTTTCCACTCAGCAAGGAAGGAAATGGTAAACCACCTCACTTCTCATTTTACTTAGTAAAGCCTCTAGAGGTTCAAAACAACATACAACAACAGTTGTAAATAAATAACTATAGAGTAAAAGTGCCGGTAAAATGATTTTAAGAATCCATGAGGGATATTGAAAAACTGGAATAAATCGAAAAATATAATGAACCGAGCCAAATTTTGACAATAATTTCAAGGGCTTCCACGAAAAACAGAAACAGAACACCGCATGGACAAAAAATGGATAAAACCTTAAGTGAAAGAATTTTTGTTAAAATTAAATCGAGCTTCCAGAACATCTAAAGTTACTTAAAACATAGTCAAAAATGGTCTTATACAATGAAAAACTATGAATAAATTATACTATGTAAGGGTCAGGAGAAATAAAATATTATTTTAATTACAATTAGTGTTTTATTATTATTTTAAAACATTATTTTTATTAAAAAATTATGAGAACGTTAAATGAAATAAACTAACTCTTAGACATGAAAAGTTTTTAATCCTTTTTGTGGTGGTGGTGATGGTATACTTTAGTAATTTGGTCTGTGGTGGTTTGAAGAGTTCTAAAGAGGGTTTAGGAAGGAAGAGTTTCCATTGAAATTATTATTCAGATTTTTACTGTGAGTTTTATTTGTTATTACTACATTCTTTATTACGTTTTAGTTTTCCGGTTACAGAGAGAGCGAGAGGGAAGGAGATTGGTTCGGAGAGAGATGACGTAGAGTTTGTTCGTTAGTCGGTTGGAAATTTTATTACAAGTTATTATGAATTGGTTTCGGTTTGGAAATGATTTAATTAAAATTTAATCAGAAATGAGATTAGTTTCTTGGTCGATTATTTATTTGGAAATTTTTATTAAAACCAAAGGAAAGAAATAATAGAAGGTAATTGCGAATTATTTTCTCTTTTATTACATTTCTCTTTTAATTTTTAATATTTTCATTTTGTTCTTTCATTGTAGACTACAAGATGATACAATGTTGAAACATCTTTCCTTAAATTTTTAAATTATTACTGACTAAAGTGGGTCAAGATACAGTAAAATTAAAGGGATTTTATTTTGTCTGTTATAATTATATAGACAAAAAATATTTTTGTCTGAGACAACGAGTGAGCGGGATATCAGGAACGCAAAAATCAGTTCGCTAAACAGCCACCGTTCTACACAGCAGTTCTTTACAGGGATTTATGTGACATGGAGCATGAAGAACATAAGTGATATCAAGACAGCTAAAATTAAAAAAGCTAATGTGAACACAAACACAACTTTCACTTGCCAATGCAAACAGTGAACAATATAACCTAACATTAGTAATAAAACATTGGAAATAAACAAAAAACTATCCTAAAAAAACATATCATTATTTTAATCATGAATGAATGATACAAAATGAAAACAAACCTCAGTTTGGCTTAATAATACGGAAAATCACATTTTGACGCTAAACTGAGCTCTGTAGAGAAAAATGTCTGAAATAAAAGTTGTAGATCTTTTAATTCCCTATAAATTTAACTATACACTTTTGTTGTAAAATGTATACTAAGGCCGAAATTTTTTTTAAATTCATTTTTTCACAGATTTTCATGAAAATTGTAGATGCCGTTTTTGAGAAAATCGCAAAAAAGTGAAACTTCTACTTCCGGTTGACCGATTTTGATGAAAATGTTTGTGTTTGATCTTCTGGTAGTACCTAACTTAAGTTTCAAGTTTCAACTTCTTACACACACACAGACCAATCAATAAAAACATGTTTTCTTGGGTTCAGGGAGTCTGAAAACGTGTAGGCCTACATCCGGTGAAAACTCGATTTCGAAAAATCGACGTGAAAACAATACTTTCCTTCCTATATTATATTCATAAATTTAAGTGCTTAGTGTTCCCAGTAGTAATTTTAATAGATTGTTCTGTCTCAAAACTGATCTTGGTTTATTTTATTTTAGTAAAATTAAGGTAGGACGTTTTAGTGAACCGTATTGTGAATGTGAACGTTGAAAATATTTATATATATATTTAACTTACTGGCTCTTCTTGTTCTTGTTATATTTATAATTTAAAAAAAACCTTGTTTTCTCCTCGTAATAAACTCTACTCTATTTTACTTTCAGAATGTAGTACAGCTCTATGAGAACCCGTTGTATTATAAGGCGTATGGAAAACATCAGCTCTCCTCCGCCGAAACCATCCGAAGGTCACGGGCAAAAATATTTGAAGTTTTCCTTAACACGCTCTAACAAGTTCATTTTTAATCAAAAAAGTTTGAAAAAATACTTTCGCCTCCTAATGAATCGTATTTTATTACGCTGTAAATCTTATTATTCTACTCAGATATTGTTAACGCCGTTGCGAGCATGGTGCGGTGCGTTTCTCCCCGAGCGGAGACAAAAACGAAAACAAACGAAGGATCCCACGGGACCCTCCTCCAGAGCAGTGGACTGTATGCGATGCGCTTGATGTTGCGCGTCTTGTGCCCTATTTATTTGGTTGACGTACCCGGAATGCGATGTGAAGAAAAGTACAAAATTAAGCAGCCTCTTACCTCCTTTTCCAGGGTGAATCGAACTCGTGATGAGTGGGGGGTAAAAGGGGATAGACAAGATTAAGGGATAGATATACCCACTATACTGCTGTCTTCTTCCAAAGAGCGATTTTTTCATATGAATTACCGGTTGTAGGCCGTTTTCCGGGTGCGCGTATAGGCGTGCGGTTCATAAAGCGTGGCGGAGCACTAGAATAAAAGCTGCGGACCGACTGTCTAATGCGCGTACTGGCGAGCGAGCGTCTGGTTAGCTGCTACGACATAAACGACAGCGGCGCCCTCAACCTTTCAACTATAAATTCAGATTGTGGCGCAACCAGATATTTAGATAAGAGACCGTAGGTACATATAAGAGAAAGGGAAATAGTGTCTCTCTTCATCACCCTCACTGTCAAACCAGGGAAGTTTTATTAAATTTTTTGGAAATTTCCGAGATACTTAAGACTGTAATTTAAACAAGATTTAAAGATTTATCAAGATTTAAATAATAACTTCTTTACTTTAAAATAATTAAAAAAGACAATAAAATTGATAAATTCCATTAGTATAATAATACTCATAGACTATAATAATGTCGATACCTGATATTAAAAACGACACACACATTAAGTATGTTTCATATTACGTTATTCAATAGGAGTTTCTAAAATGAGAACGCGTGCGGCGCGGAGTCGATATTTTTACTTAGTGTAGTAGCGCTCAAACTCCCAAATGAAATACATTGCTTATAGTTTTCGCATACTGCATTCTTAACGTGAAATCTACTACAGTTATCTACTCAGATTTATCTTCTCTGAGATTAATGAAGTGAAGGTGTCATTTGCAGGGTGTAAAATACAGGGTGATTCACGAAAAATGCAGAAACTTTACGAGCTCATTGTACATGTAAAAGTAATGAAAAAAGTTTATATAAACATGGGTCCGGAAATGCTTCGTTTCCGAGTTACGGCTAGCGAAAGTTTCGCCCGGATTGCAGCTGACCAGGTGAAATGAGGTCTACCTGAAATTCTGGTAAGATGATTAAGGGGCGAATTCAATCATTTCTTATGGTCTTTGATCTGATAAATTGAATGAAACAGGTCTCAGAACTTTAAGTTGAATATTTTTAAAGAAAACCAGTGTCAAATGCAAAAAATGGAGTAAAAAACACATGTTTTCATCTTTGGGCAAGAATAACTTTGTTATTTCACCAAGAAACAGTTAAATTTTTTGAATAAAACATGTTGAAATTTTATTCTGAACAAACCGGTGTAAATAAAGTACACAGAAAGCGAATAGATGTTTGATAAAATGAATTTTTATTCATAACAGTACAAAGTAAAATTAACCGGAAAAACAAAGATGAAAAAAATCTGTTTTTTTTTCACTTTATTTTTTCCATTTGACACTGGTTTTCTCAAAAACTAGTTAACTTACAGCTCTGGGACCTGTTTTATTCAGTTTATCAGGTCAAAAACCATACGAAACGATTGAATTCACCCCTTAATCTACCTTACCAGAATTTCAGGAAGACCTCATTGAAGCTACACACACAAACATAAAAATTTAAATGAAGCGTTTACTGTATACACGTACAAATAAATTACAATATATTTTAAAAAGATAAGAAAAAAATTAGATAGAAGGAAAAAGTAAAATAAAAAACCATTTAAAAATCAGAACAAGAGCCGTGGAACAAAAATTTGAATTTAGGAACTAAATACATTTTTGTATAACTTAACTGATTGTTAAAAAGGTCAATAATACTAACAAATTTATTGTAAAGTATAAATTGTAATATATTGTACAATACTGTTATTTATTTAAGAACTGAACATATTTTTTTGTAAAAGTTGACTGTTTGTCAAAAATATTTTACATTTATTATAAAGTCCCAGAATTTTATTTACTGGCGAATTTTCATGGTACAATTTTCTGTTTCTAGGAACGTAAAAAATCTATTAAACCTAGAGGTTAACCCTTTCTTACCCAGTGAGGCATAGAAGTCACATTGGAGTGAAATAACAGACATAAAAATTTTAATTGTTAGCGACTACTTTGTATTCAAGAGCGCTGGATGTGAAGTGTAATAATTTTCTGTACCCTAGCCAGGAGTCGAACCTGAGATCTCCGCTTTGCAGTGAAAGTTGCTGACCACTACGCCACAGAGGCGACCATTAGTTTCTTTTTAAAGTTAATTTTAGTTTTAAATATTCGTGTTCATTTACTAAAATAAGATAGCATTTCTTTGAGTATGTTGAATGTACGTATACAAGTATTTTTTAGGCTGTATATATACTGATTTTGTCAATTTTACCAATATTTTTGAATTACAACCTTTTTTAAGTCTTAAATAATGCTTTGCTACAAATCTAAGCAAGAGAATTTTGTTTAGGAAGCCTGCACATGATTTTTACTTATTCATATTGTTGGGAACTTTGATACCATCAAGCCCAATGTGACATATGTGTCACACTTTTTTGTCACGCCATCAAAAAAAAGTCCTGAAGATCTAAAAAAGATTTTATTTCACTTGTACACATATTTGTTTGTGTAAAGTTAAAAAATTTGGGATTGAAAGGGTTAATAATGGAGCTCTTAGATATCGTGATGATCAACATAGCAACTGCTACCTCTCCTTGCTCCACTATTTATAATAGATTTATTCGCGGTAAAATAAATTGATAAATATGGCTAATATGAAGCAACGATTTGGGTTGACGCATTTTGGCAATAAATAAATATTTTATTAGGAGTTAGAGAAGTTTTCACGGAGCCCTATCTGTACATTAATCTTACATTATTGCACCCATTAGTACTTAAAAACCATGTATATAACTTACAAGTTAAATGTATATAGAATAGGATGCCACAAATATAGAAGCAAGTTGTTCCATGTAATACTTAGATTGTAGGCTTGTACATGCACTAGCAAGCGATAACAAGATATATTCAAATGTAATGGTACCCACACCCACCCAATCTGACGTCACACCCCCTTCACAACCATCCACCAAACGCCGGCTGCCCAATTCTGATAACGGGCTTAGACCGGTTGCAAATCAAAAGTGTGTGTCAAATTTTACATGCTACAATCTTAACTTTCTTGCTAAAAATATATTTATTACAAACTACAGCAATAATAATGCTGTAATACATATATATTTAAGCGTATAAAATATGTTGTATTCAACACTGTTTAATGTTATATCTACAATTTTATTGCGTCACATTTCATTTTTATGTATACAAAAGTGAACTTTAATGTGAACATTGTATCATCGGTCTGGTTAGATTATGTAATAATTTTTATTAATGAAAATTTTCATTTAAAATTATTATTATTATACTGACCTCAAAAGGGTTCAAACAAGGGTTGCAAACAGTTAGGACTCGATATGAACATCAAAAAAACTACGGTAATTATTGATGTTTGTAATTTTGTATGACAGCTAATATTTGGATTCAAGATAGGAGGATAGTTTTTTTCAACCTCTGATAGTCCATAAATAAAAGACAAGTTTTTTCTTTTGGTTAAAATATATTAAAACTGTTCTAAAATACCACCCAATTTTTTTCGTTCATATTATCTTAAATGCTTAAACTAAATGCTTAAATTATTTAATCCATTCAAAAATGTTTTATAAGTTCACACTAAAATACCGAGTGTCTCAGAAAAATTCGTATACATTTTAAACGAATATATTAATTTGAAGACTTACGGCTTGAAAACCTGCAAACGCTTAATTTAAAACAGCTGTTTTTTTAACAGTGTACTCATTGTCATGATTTTTCTCATTTAGTATGATATAAACACGGTTGAAGTTCAGTTGTTTTTTTGTTGTTTAGATCAGATCATCAGCATAAAGGCTGGTTTGAACCTGTAGAGGTTTTACAAAGTAAAACGAGGAGTGAGTTGGTTTACAATTGCCTTCCTCACTGAGTGAAAAAGTACGCTTATCAGCATGTCGAGCCCTCTGTCAATCATCTCTGTTAATCATATATTTTCCACTCTGCAAATGGCACCTTCACTTCATACACCACATTAATAGTATAAGTATAGTAATACTTATTTAATTGCACTCTATCTGTTTGGTCCAGGGCTAAAAACAATAGTTCTGTTTCTTATCACATAGTTAGCCACTTATATGACTGAACTATTTAAGAACAGAAGAGGTAGAGGTGTGAAAGACACTAGTCAGAGTTATCTCCTCTGAGAGTAATGAATTTCACTATGCAGCCAGACCCTGTGGTGAATGAAGTGAAGGTGTCATTTGCAGGGTTGAAAGTGAGTGCTTTTCGGAGGGCCTGGCATGCTAATAAGCATACTCTTTCAGCTCAGAGAGAAAGGCAATGGTAAACCACCTTACTCCTCGTTTTTACTTAGTAAAACCTCTAGGGTTCAAACCAGCCTTTCGGCTGTTGACCTAAACAACAACAATACTTATTTAGAACTCATTATCTTATAAATTGGCAAGAGAAAAAAATGTGAGTGTTTCACACCTAATATTTTATATGTTAGACGTAGAAAATCATATCGCGCATTAAAATCGATGGAGGTTTTAGTTATATACTTGATATATTTTGTTATTTTAAAAAGTATATTTTTGTAACGATCCATTTAAATTTAAACCAGTACTGACAAATGACAAAAATATTCGTTTTAAAAATTAACTTGTTCAGTTCAGTTGTTGTTAATGATATTGATGTCAACTTTACAAAATATACCTGTATCAATTACAAAACACAATCAGATTTGTCATTTTAATTTCAACAAAAATTACCTTTTATCGAAACAGAATCATACAAAATTGTTCATTTGGTAACCAACAGTAATAAAAGTAATTTATTTTACAAAAATAAAAACAACGTTTTACTTTTTCTTGATCTGTATAAATTTAGTCTATATAGGGAAGAAAAGTATTGTTTTAATGGTGATTTTTCACCGGAAATACATTTTCAGGACCCCTGAAACCACAAAACATTATTTTTAACCATTGGCCGTAGTCTCTGTGTGTGTGTGTGTGTGTGTGTGTGTGTGTGTGTGTGTGTGTGTGCGCGCGCGCGCGCGCGTGTGTGCGTGTGTGCCTAAAAACATATCAAGAACGGAATAGCGTACGAATTTAAAACTTTGAATCAATGTTTGGTATGACAAGGGCTACCACAAAGAGACCCGACCTAAATATTTTCATCTAAATTGGTCAACCGGAAGTAGTAGTTTATTCGTGTAATATTTCCCATTTTTACAATTTTCTCAAAACAGCTCTTACGATTTTTTTAAAAACCACATCATTTTCTACGTTTTTTTAGCTCTAAAGTTATGGTAAGTGTCATATCTGCTGAATTTGTCCAGGGGGCTGTGCTCTCATGGTAAAAAATATTTTTTTAAAGGTTTTTTTATTTGATCAGTTGATTGCTTCTGATTTGCTATTAAATTTACCGGCGCGAATTTCGGAATCAAAACATCTATGAAACTTCTGATTCTGAAACTCAGTCTATACTTAAATTGATAATAATACGAGGGATATTCAGTAAATTGTTGTTGTTACTTTTTAGGTTAACAGCCGAAAGGCTGGTTTGAACCTCTACTAGAGGTTTTACTAAGTAAAAACGAGGAGTCAGGTGGTTTACTATTGCCTTCCTCACTGGGTTGAAAGAGTATGCTTATCAGCATGCCATACCCTCCGAAGAGCACCCACTTCCCAACCTGCAAATGACACCTTCACTTCATTTATCACAGGGTCTGGCTGTGTAGTGAGATTCATTACACTCAGAGGAGATAACTCTGACTAGTGTTTTTCACACCTCTACCTCTTCTGTTCTAAAAAAGTACAGTCATATAACTGGCTGATTAAATGATAAGAAACAGAACAAAATTTTGTAGCCCTGGAACCAACAGATTGAGTGCAATTAATTTAACCTTCCACCTGCCCGTTATGGGTATATTCAATAAATTATGAGGCAAATTAATTTAGAGAAAAAACTGTTCATTTAATGATAATTAAACTCTTTAACGGTCAATTTGCCAACTTTTGAAACAATTTTTATAACCTGTTTGATTATATTTAATAAAAACATAACCTCTTTTGTTCGTTTCAAAATGTAAACTCCACTTTTAACACCATGTTACTGATAAGAATTTTGCTATCCAAAGGTGTAAATGGCGGAAATTTACTCAAGAATATTTAAGCAGAGTGGTCAAAAGTGTTTACACCGTAGTAATGTTGTTAAAACACCATTCATTTCTATTGAACACATCTTCAGCCCTTAGACCCGTTTTTTTTTTTTTTTTTTTTATTTTTTTTTTTTGTTAATTGCGTCCAAGAGACTCCCGAGGAATTATAGGATACGTCAAGAATTTAAAAGTTAAAAGATAACATCTGAATAATTACATTAATCACACATTTAACTACTACTACCAAAATCTTACTTACCAAAATAAGTTGCCGGCCCGTTTGCGTAGTGTTTAGTGCAACTGTCTTCTACACCGGGGTCCCGGGTTCGATTCCCGGTGAGATCTGGAATTTTTTCAACACTCATTTTTCATATATCATCATTCGCCACCGTCTGCATTAGTAAAATTTGCAAAACAGTCGGACTTAAAACCAGGGTGTTAGCTTTCGATATTTACACAATAGCACACAGTTTTCTTAGCAATTACTTCAATCCTTTGGGTGTTTATTTATTTTGAGTTATTTATCTTTTTTTATTTTAATGTAATATTATTATGAAAGAAATTCTTGTAAAGTATAAACAGTTTCACCAACCAAATAATTTTTCATATATTTATTTTAAAAGGAATGCAAATTATTATCACATTATATTAAATATTGGGGTAATTTATTGGTGTACGTATTTTCTTTCCGCATAAGTAGATTTTTGTTCGAACAATTTAGTGTTGTGATTAGCATAATAATCGTTTCTGTTTCCTGTATTATATTAGTGGTCATTGAAATTTTTTTTCTTCTCCATAGGTTTCGTAACGCCATCTATCCATTCCTTTTGAGTGCTCCTCCCATAGCCAAATTTTCTGTGGTAACCTGTTCTCCTCCATTCTTCGCCGTTGACCGTTTCAAAAGAGTTGACTTTTCCAACCAATTTCAATGTGGTGTGAAAATTCCAAACACTGCAATAATCACTTTAATAATCAGGCATTAATTTTTTTAATTTTCATTAAGACGACTTTTGGAACTCAACTTATTTAGTTTTCTCAATGTTAATAATACCCAGTCCTTACTTATCGTACACTTTGACCAAATTTCAAGTCGCATATTTTACATCACGTTTTATAATTCAAAAACAATTACTTATGCACTAAACTTTTTACATATATTTTATTGTTCTTTAAAAATGATTGATCGCTTTTAAACGTAAATAGATGGAAAATAAAGTAAGGTAAATTTTTGGAAAGAGTTTCTCAAATATGTGTATGTATTTACTTATATATCTTTGTATGTGTGTAATGAATAAAGATGGAGGTATATAAATGTGTATGTGTGTGTTTGGAAGAAAGAGAGAGAGAGAGACAGAGAGAGAGTATTATATTGGATGTACGAGTTTTTCTTTGATTCCCTTATAGTGCTTTATGAAAATATATTACACAGAGAGTCCCATGAAT